>BMAW01055543.1:716165-873374 GCA_019974015.1 Nephila pilipes
CTTTTTTTTTTTTTTTTTTAGTATTGCAGTCACTTGCAATCCTAAATGGTCAGAAATCAAAGATCTCTCGAGGTAAGGACAAAAATCTTATGATAGACACTATGTCATTGCGAGGGTATTTCATTTGAAAGTTAAGCACATGATGAATTTTCTGACAAAAGATTGTATCTTTGGCAATACTAAGTATAACATGTTTACGGTGGAATGAATTTGATCCATATTATATATATATGGGGTGTCTTTTTACTAATTTTTTTTTATTTTTCTCATATATTTGAAAGTCGTGGATAACTATTATTACAGACAATTAATTTCTTAAAATTTTAAATTTAGATTATCATTATCGTTTAAAAATTGAAAATTTTCTTGATATTTTACGTATAGGTTCCAAAATATAATATTATCGTCTTCCCAGCGAAGCGGGTGGGTATCAACTAGTAATAATAATAAAAGCAAAAACATAAGACTACCAGTAAGAAGAGCTTAAAAGAAAATGAAGAGCAAAATGGATACCTAGAAAATCAAAATGCAAATTCAGACTTAGGACTGAATGATGGGAGCAGATTAGTTTTATGCAATACCAGCTTCCCCTTTTGCAATTTTCTAGGCGAATATACAAATGGAAAACTTCATGAAGAGAGAGTAAAAAAAAAAAAAAATGTTATCTGAAAAAATGAAAAGCATTTAAATGAAAAAGTGATATCTAGCAAAATTTAAAATATTGTAATCATTACTGAAATACATGAATACTCACACGCTCTCGCACAATATATGTGTGTGCTTGTAATTTTTAAATTTTATAAGTTTTCGAAGCGTAAAGAAATTTTTTTTCAGACGATAATGATAAGAGTGTTAAATTTAAGTAAGATATATACATTGCATAGACAATTTCCTCTGTTTCTGATAAAACAACTGAGAGAAGAATATGGGTTTTTTTTTTCAAATATTTTTTTTTTTTAAAAAGAAACTTAATAAGTGTAACAAAATATTCCATTTTATCTCTTGTTTCAAAATCTATTTAATTCTTATGGCAGTTGTATGCTAATTCAAATTAACATACTAGTTTCTTTGTTGTCAGATGACATGTCGAAAAATTAATCTTTTTTTTCTCAGGAAAACTAACTAATCTTCTTTTGTTTTATTTATTCCCCCATATTTAAGCTCTAAATTTACATGTCATTCTTTGTGAAATATTTAAAATACACTTACGAGAATAACGCTGAATACAGTAAAAATATTGCAGCATTTTGGAAGAGATGATTCGTGCTGCGTTAGTAGTCTTTTACGAATTTTTATTGGTTCCAAATAAAAATCCGAAAAAAATTTTTTATGAGAAAGATTGGAATTTATTTTTCTGATGTTGAATTTATTAGACATGCTTATGAAAAAAAAAAAAGGGTGGGGGGGTGATTCATATTCGCTGTAATTCTAAAATTCTACGAAAATTTGATTTTCTTTAGATTTTACAACACTATCAAAGGAATTGATATTTCGAAGAACAATTTCGGAACAAAAATAATTTAGTAAAATTTTTTAGATTTCATTTATTTTTAATTTTTGTGACCACAGTTTAACGGTTTAAAATATTAAAATATATTATTTTATTTTGGAGAGTTTCGAAAGCGAACAACTGCGTCACCAGGTTTTGCCGAATAATTTTTCTGTACACCAGAGATTAAAATCAGGATAAAAAAAAACATTATAGCAAAAAAAGAATACATATATATCGTTATGCACTCGAAATTCGTTTCCAAATTCCATTAAAAATTTAATGAAGTAACTATGCGTTGAGAGTATTTCTAAATGCGATTGCATTTTATAACTTTCTTTATATAGTCTTTTTGACACAGAGTTAGTTCTTCATAACAATTTATTCCATAAAATGAATTGAAGAATACTTGACTTTTCTCTCTCAGCAGCTTAAAAACGAATAAACATCAAAATCCGAGCTTATAGATTAAAAAACAAGTCTCCGAACAATCTTATTGTCATACAACAGATTACCGACTGCTTTTTTTCGTAGCGCACAATGGCAACGAATCATTCACCTGACCCTCAAACTAGAAGCAGATGGAAGAAAGGAATAAGAGAAAGATGTTCGCGGGAAACAAAAGAAACAGGACTGAGAGTAGTAGGGGTGGCGAAAGACGGGGGTGAATCACGATTTTCGAACTCCGGTCGTGAATCGGCGGGGGGAGAGGAGAGTAGGAGAGAGAAGGGAGGCCGCAACGGGCAAAAACGAAAAAACCAGCTCCTCAGTCCACACGTCTGCTTTCTGCGGTGGCGGGTGCTCCGAAGTTGGGTTCTGTGCTGTGTTGTGTTCCGCTGTGGAAAATCGTCTGCCCTTCGCCAAACGATTTCGGGATCCGTCCGATTCGCAGATATTCCGTAGTTTGTAGTGTGCACTTTTTTTTCTGTGTTTGTGTTGCTCGTTTGTTTTGGATTATTGATATATCTTCATCGATGTTTTTGTGGAGTTTGTTCAATTGTCTCTTTTTGGATTATATTGCGATGAGAACTTTGTTTAGTCCCGTTAGTGTAGTGTTCTTGTTTTTGTGGACGTCAGAGGGCGCCATTGCAGCTTCGACATACTACGATTTCACAGAAGGTAAGTTTGTTTTGATTTGGGTATGGGTGTGTGGCTAAAGGTGGGTTGGGTAACCGGTAAAGCACATGTGTCATCGAGTTGGTGAAGCAACACTGCTTTGCATATTAGTAATAATATTATTTTCAAAGGAATATGAACAAAAAATAACCAAACTATTATGAATGTATCGTTTTCAATTTAAAATTTATTTGTAAGCATTTTTATTTACTCACAAAGCAATCTTAATATTTTATAGTGAATATCAAAAACTATTTACGACCTACACGGACTAGTATTAATTTAAAAAAAAAAAATTTAAACTTTGTGTTTTTTTTTTCCTCGTTACTTTTTCCATTAATTTAAAAAAAAAAAAATATACAAATTTTTAATTTGAACAATGCTCAATGTTACATTTTATTGATATTTTTGCTGAAAATTTTTACAGCATAAAAGATTGCTCGCAAAAGATGATAACTGACAACCGTTTCGGAGGTGATTAATTGTTGTAGCATTATTTACGTGTATGGGGGGCTTATAATTTTATTCTGTATTGATATTTAACCATAATATATGCAGCATTCATTTCATTAGCAGATGTATTGATTACAGCCTTTCTACGGCTTCCCTGTTTTTGTTTTAATAACTTACTCTTTTTGAATGTTATAAAATGTCTCATTTATAAATCTAATACAATTATTGATAAAAATGACATCTTTAATTCTTGATAATTTGTAGTTTCGTTTTCTTAATGATAAAGTACACTTAGTTGGAATAAATTAAATGAAAATTTTATTTAAGTTCAATAGCATATCATCGATGCAAAATAATCAAAAAAAAAAAAAAAATTAAATTAAGGATTTTGAGCGTTTTTAGATATTTCTATATAGTTGTAAAGAATATTTGCTTATTTGTTTGTAAAGATGAGGGAAATGTAAAAACAATAGTCTTTTTTTTATTCGTAAAATCTCAGTATTTCAAAATATCTATATCCATTTAACTCTAATTGTATCGTTTATATTAGGGACCATTCTTGTCTAGTATAAAGAAATAAGAATCGTATTAAAAACATTTGAAACTTTTTACTTGTATTATATATATATCATGAATAAAAATGTTATAATTAGGACTAGATATAAAAATAACTGTACATTTTCTTGTTTAAAGTTTATAACTTACTTACGACCTACAAACAAAATTGATGTTATTATCTTTCTTTTAGATAAAAGGTTAAATAGTTCTTAAAACTGAGAGCGCTGACATTTTTTCTTTCTTTCTTTATTTGTTTATACTTTTCTCAAAACACAAGTCTGCAGTTTAATAAAAACATAAACATTCTTGAAAACCACGAACTACTTTTTGTGTTAACCTTATTTATTCACCTTTGATATTCAGGTCGAATTTCACTAAGAAACCTTTCAAAAAAATTCTGACATAATGCCAAAAACACATTTATGTAACTATCTACTCGCTTTTAAAGATTTATACTTCAAAAGATAAAAAAAAAATCAACCTGAAAAAAATCCCCGTTGAATATGATACTCTTTTACTTTTTATCCAAAACTCCTATGATTGATAATCTCTTGGAAAAAACTTTTTCCCCAGTGGGTAAGATAGAAAAGTAAGAGCAAAGTTATGGACGTGAAACAAGATTCTAAACTTTTTTTGTTGTTTTTATTTTTTTCACTGTACTCCTTGTTGTAAGTTGGTTTTAAAAACAAGAACAAAATATTCACCGATAGCAAGTTCTCGTGTTTAAAGGGATAGAAAGTGTACTTTTACACTTTTGCATGCAGTCATTAATTTGCAATCGATATTTATGTCGTAATCTGTCAACACCATTATTCTAAGAACTGCGCATGTGCGCCTGTTTCTTCAACTCACGTAAATTTGTGATTATAGTAATTGTTAAGAAGGCATTGTACTCTTACGGTTGGCAACATACACAGTTCCCGCCTCATGTCAGTAAGCAAACATTAAAACATGCATGAAATATGAATTCCGATATTGACTTTCATAGTTTTTGTAATTGGATTTTAAAATAAGAGTGCGTTGTGGCAGTAATAAAACATTTTTTTTTGTCATTGATTATAATAAAATAGTATGTTATGTATATTCGAATTATTTATTATTAATTTGAACACTTTAAAATTTATTTTTAGGAAATAAGTTTTGTGATCATAATGTAATTAAAATGTACACCTATGAATAATATAGCAATAGGCTAATGGAAATATTTGCATTTTAGCTGAGTAGGTAAACACATACATGTGCTGCCCAAAACAAACAGTTTAATAGTCATTATAGGTATTTGATGGTTGTATGAATTGCATACATCAAACGAATTCTTTTACGTATGTAAATATATTGTTATTTTACTTTATGTAATATGATTTTACATGAAATAATCCTTATATATTATAATATTCTTCCATATTTTGAAAATCTTTCAGTCTTCATTAATACATGTCAAGCAAAGGATTTCTTAATTCAAATTAAACATTAAAATTCAACTTCTGTATAAATGTTATATCTTCGAAACTTCTTTTGAATAAATTCAACCCAGAAATTTTTTCCTGTGTCCTACTGATAAGAAGCAATTTTTGCCCTGTAATGTATGCTATTTAATTTATTGCCCTGTAATGTATGCTATTTAATTTATTGCCCTAATCAAGAGCAACTGTAAAAGCCATTCACAACAACCCCTCAGATTGCCGCATTATCCCTAGGGGGTGTAGGTTTACAACTAATTGAAGAAAGTGGGAACATGGGAAAACATACCTCCCTCCTGTGGGAAGAAGTTTTTACGATCAAACTCTTTTGTCGGCACACGCACTTCATCTTTGTACAAATCACCAAGTCATGTAAACAGAAAGGAAGAATAGACGATAGCACATTCATCTGACCGTTTATTGTGCTTGTCACCATCATAACTATGAATTCGAAAACCAAGCCGTAAAATTTTTCATGCTTCAGGTGTCTCTCGCATCTAACTGAAAACTTGTGGGAAAAAGACGCCATCTGTGTTTAACGAACAGAAATCAGCTTCAGGGAACACATTTATGATTATTAAGGTGACCAACAATTTTTTTTTGCATATAATTTCAATGGATATGGTGATTAGATTTGTGGAAAAAAATTTAGTCTGTTCCATTCACCTCTTATATTTTTAAAACAACATGAAGGGTAATTCTAGTGTTTTAAATTTATATAAATTTTAATTCTTAAAATCTTATTTTTCTGTTGCATAAGTTTTTTGGGGTAATTTTCCATTGAAGATTATACATTTAAGTACATAATAGTTAGACATTTTCTTTGTTGTCAGTAATAAATAAAAACTCATTTTTATAAGTTTTCATTAAAACAACATTTATGTTTCTTTGAACCATTTACTATGCATTCTAAAAAAATTCTATTTTATACGTGCACTAGTAATATTTAATTAACAAAATATTGAATTTTTGAATGTCCAGTAAGTTTGAAGGAGTAATACTGATCTAAAATGAAAATAAAAATCATCCTTTCATTTAACAATAACAATCAATATTCTTTTGAAAATATTTACTCTTAGAACCTCTTTAATTTTACGTTATTTAGAGTATTTAGTAAGCAATTAATGCTTCCTCTCAAAGACACTCACTAAAACTGCCGAATCACTTTGGTTTTCTCTAAGGGAAATAATGGCGTAATCAGTATAAACAGCAAATTCTGTTGAAACATTATAGCTACTCACAGTCACTATACGCACCTATATCATAGTCAACTTTACGCATACAAGCATCTTAAATTTGCATGGAATATCCGTTGTGGTTTTTATATTTTTATAAGTACAAAAGGATGCAAAGGAGCATTTTTAGAGCTCAGGTTTCAAAAGGAGTATGATTTTCAAAAGAAGTACAAAACTCTCTAAAAAAGTGCAGTTTACCAACTTAATGATTATCCAATGTTTCTCCTCGTAGATAATCCAAGCATTTTCTTTTTGACAATAATGTTGTGTTCTGAGTTTGTATATTTAAGTATTCAAAAATCACGTGAATTTCTTTAATATATCTAATTATAGAATGATCTCAATAATTAAAAAATGCTTTTTGAGTTTTCATAATACACTTTTCTCTATTATTCTGGAGTATTCTTTTCGTATAATTAATCACACTTGGTGATTAGTTGATAAATTTTTATGTAACTCATTCTTCTTTCCAATTGCGTTGCTGCGTTTCCATTAAAATTTTTGAAAAGTTTTGATGAGTACTTCGTTTTTTGAACAAACATTTGTGACACATAAACATATTTATGGAACAAATTATAAATGCGGTCCCACTCCCTTTTTTTTTTTTTTTTTTTATCGAAATTCTAATGAAATGAAATTTTGTAAATTTTAACAATTGGAAATTAATTTTACTACTTGAGAGATTTTCTCACGGTTTTCGGAAATATTGCAAAAGTTGTATTTGAAGTGTCGAAAACAAAATATATGGAAATATTTATACATTAAATATAACCTTTATTTTTAAATTTATTTTACCTCAATAAAGTTCGAGACTGTGACTCCAAATGTTAGGAGAAATCGGTACAACAATGTTTATAATTCACGGAATTGCTCAATGTTTTAATTCCTGTAACAGGTGTTTGACGAATACTCTTATCTCCTCACCTACCCTCCCAGTTTTTTTAAAAAAATGCTTCGAAAACAATCAGCATCTGGGAAGCGGAGAAACTGCCCTGGCCCTTCTCGCTCCATCTATCGGTCAAAAATAACTTCATTTTCTGAAAAATAGTAAAACCGCCAAATTTCGATCGTTTTTACTGAATTACAAGGTGAATAAATTATTTGTTGATTTACTTTTGAATTTTGTAGTCTAAATAATAATAATAAAAAAAGAAATACATGGTAACTATAGGTCCACTTTATAAAAACCTGTAATTTTTTTCGGAATCCAAGGATCATTTTTAAAAATAGATAATCTTAAAAAGAATTTGTAGAAAACGTTTTTGTCAGTTATAAAACAATATTTATAATTTTTTTTTTTACTCTGTTAAATAAACCGAGAAATTAAGAAAAGGACGGATTTCTAAACATAAAATGCATTTTTATCGGAGAGGACTCGCATTTAGGTATTGTTAATTTACCTAAGCAAATGATAAATATATGAAAAACAATGCATGGAAAAATATTATTATTATTATTTTGAATTTGAATAAACGATTGTGAATCAATTTGTGACTTTAGTTTACTTAGTCGTTTATACTCATAAGAAAGAGGTTATTGTTAACAGATGGTGACAGTTTAATAAGATTTTAAACGATAACTCTGTTATAGAAAAGTCACGTCATATTAGATCAAGGGTCTTAAATTAGGGATCTGTGAAAAGTTGCGAGCTCCGTTGTTTAAAATGAAAAAAAAATTAACTTTTTAGCTAGAATAAGGAAAAATTAACTTTATCAATGAAACGAGATTCATTCTTGTAATGTGGAACGTATGTTAATAATTATAAATGTGTTAATTTTAATATCATCAATTTTAATCACCTTGGCCTAATGTTTATATATTTTAAGCGTTTAATGTAATAAACTTTCTTTACAATGTATATATGTGTGTGTGAAAATTTCATTGTGTTGAATGTATTCATGTACTATAACTTAAAGTGCTGCGTAAGATGAATGTATATTATTATGAGGCATTTTCGAAAAGTAAAGATGCCGCACTGTCAATCAAAAATGTTTTAATTAGTAAAAATGTCCGCTACAAATAATGTAACTACGTACTTATTTTTGGACCTAGTTGCAGCTATTGTCTGGGTACAATTTTTTCTATCCTACACTCATAGAAGCTTTCCTCCTGTTGTTGAAACCACATTTCAACTTTATTTCATGTCATCGTCGTGAAAGTTTTGCCCTTTAAAATGTTTCCTCAGGTTGAGGAATAAATGTAAATCACTGGATGTAAGGTCAAGATTTTATGGCGGATTGTCTAAAACTTCTCTTGAAACTTTTCAATAGTACTTTGGTAATAAATACTGTATGAGGACGAGCGTTCTCATGTGGCAAGCAGACTCCTCTTGTCAACATGCCCTTACATTTGTTTCCCATTACTTGTCTAAGACTTGTGAATGTCCTTTTATATGCATATGCATTAACTGTGGTACCGGTAGGCATCAAGTCAGACAGAAAAATGTCTAATCTGTCCCGGAAAACAAAAGTCATGCTTTTTTTAAAGCTGAAATTGAAGTTCTTAATTTCTTGTCTTTTCGGAACACAAATTGTTTCTTTGGCAATGGGTAGTTGTTTGGATTCAGGTGTATCGGGGTAAACCCAAGTTTCATCACCAGTAGCAATGTGATTAAGAAACTCATCAAGCTTACTTCTACACAGCGTGTGAGGATATTGAGCGCGAAGTCCAGATATTTCTTTCTGGTGTTCTTCCATTAATATTTTCAGAACCTACCGAGTACACAATTTCTCTAACCCTAAAGTTAACTTCGTAAAGAGTTTTTAAGGATTTTTCCGATATCATGTGTTGCAATTATTACACTGCGAGATGCCTATTTGCAGGAATTACTGTATCCTTTTATTGAAGAAAGGCATCAGAGATCATAGATGACCTACCTGTTCTATTTTCATCCCGAACATCGAACCTACTTTCAGAGAAAGCGCGATAACATTTCGTTACATTTTGTCGATTTATAAAACGTTATCAAACACAGAAAGGATTTCTTTGTAAATATCCGCTGGACGCTCACCTCTTGCAAAAAGAAAACTACCGACGAAACGCAATGTGTATTTGGCGGGACTCTGGATTGATTATAAGGGTATATAAATTAGCACTAATCGAACTAGACGCAAAATAGAAACAACGAATGAAAACGAGAGAAAAGCAAACTGTTCTAGATTACAATATGTGTATGTTGCCAAAGTGCTCATCACGCCCTCTTCTTTTCCATTGCGATGGCATGGTGTGGAAGTTAGGAGAGGGGATGCCAGTTCAGGTGTTATCCTTGTCACTTGATCGTGGTTCAGAATTGCGAGGTCCGTTGCCAATAACCCTCGAGTTGCTGATGGTGCGACGTTAATAAAACCAAACCAAACTTTTCCACTGCCTGTGACTACCTTTGCTTCCCGAATGATTCATATATATATATATATATATATATATATATATTATGTCAATTGCTTTCCAATGCAGGTTATTGGTATTTTTCATTATACTAATTTATGTGCATTTTTAACTCTCTCTCTCTCTCTCACACACACACACACACACATATATATATATATATATATATATAATGGAAAGCATTAATGAAGAAAAAAATTCCAAATTGCTTGAATAAAAAAAAAGTTAAGAACCTCCTTACTACAAATTAATCAAGGATCGATTATGACGTAGTACTCAACACCGCACATATCACCTTTTTCCGGTTTAAAATTAAAGCAATTACCAAAGATATTCAGTCACTCTTCATATGTTTCTGATTTTTTTTATCGGTTTGGCGATCAAGAAACCTGAACCGATCCGTTCCGCTCAGCAAATCCATTTAAAAATCTTTACTGGTAATTGTTCCCTCCCATTTGGCCCGATCAAGTTCACACGAGAATCTTCCAAGATTAAAGACACTTGGCGTGAAAGGAGAGCTCTTCTTTCTCAACTTTTTGCTTTCTAATTTCTTTCTAATCGCCCTCGTTGAACGCCTGGAGGAGCCCGATTCCAATCCCGGAAAGGTTCTTGGGTGACATCTCGGAATGACTGGCTGGAGGTTCGTTGACTGACGGATCGTTTTTCTTGCACTTGATCCCCCGTCTTGGCACCCATACGCAATTTACCGAACCGCCCACTCGAAACACTTTCTTCCGCTTTTGCTTTCTTTTTTTTGTGTGATTTGCTATTTGTTTCGGGAATGGAAAAGGAAAAGGGGGGGGGGGGGTTTTTTTCTAATGATTTAAACTTTTTCTGCAGTAAAATAAGAATGGGTATATAATAATAAAAGGGAAAAAAAAGGCGGAGTGATGATGAAGTTGAATGTATTGGCTCATGCTATTTGATGCTTGAAGAAGCGTTTAATGGCGAATTAATTGCGAAGTTGTCGACTTTTTCGTGGAGGAAGTATGTACCTAAATGATGAAGTTCCTGTTTGAAAATTGGTTTTAAATTTTATGTTAATTAATCTGTATGTGTGCGTGTGACGTTAACTTTTTTTTTATTTAATTTATCGTTACCACCATAAAATATTTTCCGATCTTTTATTTGTAAAGGAAATAGTTAAGTCCCTCTTCGATAGGGATTTTATGTTGGCATGTTTTTGAAATAAAGCTCATTATTATTATTTCTTTTTTTATTGCTAATATTTTTTACTCTTTAAAATTAGATGAATAAATTCTATTACGAAGTACTTGACAATTTAAAGAATAGTATGATCTTTGCGGAATGAAGAAATATTTTTTAAAAAATATTTTAGGCTTTGTATTATAAATTGCGAAATTTATAAATGCTGGAAATTATTTTTCTCAATTCGCATATGTTGGGAAATATTCAGGCACTTTCGAAATCTTCAGAAATAATACCACTATAATCTTACTAAACAATCTCAGAGTTTTTTAAGGAAACATATTTGAAAATAAGATAGCAAAACTAATGTAGATTACGTTAAAGGAATCAATGTCATATAAATGCTTCAGATATCCGATTGATCTTCGTCTCTGAATCAACAAATAAGCTTTTCCTTGCCTTGGAATTATTTGTGTTTTATACTTGAATGAGTGACGAAATTCCTCTTAAACTGACGGATTTTCTCGAATTAGTCCGCAGCAGTTGAGCTTTTGAACATCTGTGTTAGATTATTAATCCTTATTAGACCATCTAAGTCCAAAAGATATTAAAACAAATGAAAGGAAGTATTGCGTTATCCAACGAAACCATTTCTTGAAGCTAGTTCTAAACCAATATGCGTCATGGCATACTGTTTTTCCTGGATGATTGAAACCTTTTCCTGTCTCTTAGCTGCCTAGGTCAATTGTCTGTCTAGGTTATCTGTACCTATTGTCGGAAGTGACCTGAATACCAACTCAGTGAAAATGACTTTGATTCTGTATGGGTCTGAAGCACTTGATAATCATCGCGATACCTTAAAACCGATTATTGTTTACTATTGTTTTGATAAAGACTGACGCGTCCTTTTCCGTAGGTGTTGGTAATTATAGCCCGAAATAACTGGAATTATGACTTAAACAGCTGTGCATGATAATTTAAGATTTGGTGGGTTGCTTGCTTTTTGCTGCAGCAGGTAGGGTTGATATGGGTAGGAAATCTTTTTATGATTTTTTTTAAAAAGAAATGTGTTGTATATCATCAGAGTTTCATAATGACATAAGAAATGATAAATTTTGAAATACCGGCTGCATGATTTTTTTTTTTTTTTTTTTTGTAAAAAATGAAATAAAATCCTGTTCTGTTCGCATCCCTCCTCCCCGTTTTATTGAATTTTAATTTTTTTTCTCTCCGAAACGCATTTTCATCTGTTACTGTTCATTGAATTCGGATTCCTTATAACTACAAATCTGATTCTAATTACTCTATAAGGACATGCTTCTTTTTTTTTATTATTATTATTAAAATTTGTAGTTAAGTAGTAATATAAGACTTTCATACAAAACTAGGTCCCAAAAGGTATGAAGTGATTAAATTTTGTTCTTGGAGATAATTTTGAGAAACGTTATACAATTGATAATACGATAAAGAGTTGCCGTGATTATATTGGAGAAGCAAAATGGAAAAGTTTTAATTCATTTAACAAAAAATCATGCCTCTAGTTTGTCTGCTTCTAATTGTTAATAGTAATAATATATATAAGTAATTGTCTCGATTTTCGGAACTCTCTCCACCTCTTTCTATAGTTCACAATATAGCCTGATTTGAATTTTATTTGAAAATCCATTTTAAGGTATCTAAAGTAAAATATACAATATAGTTCGAAAACTTTTCAATGATGTGCAAATTTGATCTAATCAACGGTTAAACTAAACGAATAATTTAACTTGAACTTAACTGAGATAAGAATAGTTAAAGACAATTTTTGTCTTAGAAAATGTATATACACAATAATCATGCAGTATTTCGCCATCGCAATTGACCCTACTTGAAAATATTCATATAGCAGTTTTATGTTCACACGACCTTTTCACTTTCTCACCGAACCTTCTCAACCCTCTCCATTTTTCATTCCAATAAACCGCCCGCAGTTTTGCGTAATCTATGGAAGTAGAAGAAACTATATTCTTCGTTTGCTGACTTCTCCCTTTCGAAAAAGTAGGTTTTGGTCCACTGACCCCACGCACCTGTTGGCATCTTTTCCCAGGATTCCCCGCGCGATCATTACCTGACCAACTGGATTGATGGAAGATTGTAGGGGGTGGGAGATTTATATTCTCTCATCCTTAGCATCATCTCTGCCATCCCCCCCTTAGTGATGCATCTTTCTTTACTGTTGCTATCTCTCTCATTCCACGAAATACCTGCTTCTCCCACCCCCCGAAAAGAACCTGCAATTTTTTTTTATTGTAGTTGTTGCTATTGCCGAGGTGTATTGTTAAGGGAGTGGGTATAAATTGAATTTGGTCACTTATAGATGTTTGATTTTTTCGGTGTTGTGGATGTTTCTTAGCAATTCGATTAAACTGTACAGAAAGAATTTCGCATTTCAGATAGCACTAGCTTATTTAAAGATAAAATTCTTTTCGGTTGAACTGAGTGCCAATTATTTTTTAGATGGTTATATTAATTTGATGCTGACAATGAATTTAATAAGATTGATTCGTAATTCAATTCAGTAATATCTATGAATTAAAGAAGGTATAAAACGTTGATTTAATTGATTCAGTTTCAATTTGATTAATCAATTGAGCGCATTTGAATATGTAAATTAAAATTGGTCATCTTCGTAATAATTTTAAGTTCAAAAGATCTGAAAAGGAATGTTTAATATCGATATTTTTTCTTTTCTCTTATAGGTTATCATTTCGCATTTACTTATTTTTTCCATTAAGACTATTTTCAAATATTTAAATGTAGTGAATTATTCACCAGCATGTGATTCATAGAACCGACCTGATTGAAAATTTAAGTGTTGGATTAACTGCTCTTATTTGAAATAGTCAGTAGGAAAAATACTTTTTTCATTTAATTAATCACTAAACTTCCTTGGTTCAAATTTCCTTCCTGTTTATAAATAAACCGATCATTATTAATTTATACTGTATCCATTCTGAGTTAGTTATTTGAGCAGCAATGTCTATCTTTTAAATGATATTTATATTTACAACCCATTTTTCCAAGTATGAATTTTCCTTTGAGACGTATTTTGTCCTTCGTTCTACCTCCTTACAAGCACCCAAATCTCGAATATAAATATATAAACTCATTTCATTATTTAAGCGTCACTTCAAATGCTTTCTGACAAATCTATTTCTCTGCCTGTCATTTACCTTTTTTTTTTTTTTTTTAAAGTTTTAAAAACCCAAACAGGAAAGGAAAATAAAAGAAGAAGAAATAATAATAATAAAAAATATTATTCTGGAAAGTTTTAAATCCCAAGCTGAAAAGAGAAATAAGATGTGAAATAGTATTAAAAAATAGTAAAAATATCACATCGATCATGGTTCTCCGAAATATTAAGTGACTCAGTGTTAAAATTTTGTTTATTATTTCGAAGTTTTCCAGCAAAACGAAATTCATTACTTAGAAAAGTGAGGCATTTGTTACCCCCGATGTCTGTGTGCGAAAGGCAATGGAAGGATTGATGCTGGAAAGAACTTCCAATAAAATTCAATTTGATTCCAAATGAAAAGTGCTTGGTGGCATTTTTTCCCGCATTTTATGTTCTTGGTGTCAATCATCCTTTTGCTCATTTTAATAAAGTATCTGGAATAAGTTCACGAGAGTATAAAATTTTCCTTAATTGTCATTTTGAAATGATCCCTTACCATTTATTTTATTTTATTTTTCATTTTTCCATGTGTCATTGTCATTCAAGTTCGGGAATGAGGCTTTCAATTTTTGTCGTTTCGAAGAAAAGTATAAGTGTTTTGCTGATGTGATTGTGTTGTTCATTTTTTGAACTGATAATTCTAGTTAATGTATTGAATATGATGTTTCAGGACTTATATGTTACATATGATCTGTTAAGAGAGAGTAGAATTTAATTTTCGTGAAATTTTTATCCATTTATTAAAAACAATTATATTAATCTTTGTTTTAAAGTGTTATTGCGTTCTTTCTGAGATTAGTCTTCAAAATTCCGAATGAATTAATTTTGTAAAAATATTCAGTGAGCTTTATTTTGCCTTTATAGCTTCGTATTATTCTGTTTTGTTTTTACAACTGTTGTGACGTTAAGCCATTCGCAATTTTCACTTCACTAACCCCAAAGACTTAACAGTACTTTGGATTGCATAAAATTACAATTTCTTCCCAATCAAATGAAACCTTATTTTAAATGAAAATAGAAGTGAAGTAAAGTGAATTAGAGATAATGATATGTAAAGGAAATGGAATTGAAAGTAAAATGAAGGGAGATAGTGGATAATGTCAAGCTGGTAGTTATCAGTAAGTTGGATTGAAATATCGCAACTAAACTTTTGGATAAAGAGATTCTTAGTTTATGTACTAATATACGAATCCACTGTTAGAATTATTGAAATCAAAATGAGTGATTTGGCAAGCTAAGACTTCATTTTTAAATCATAAACTATGATTGATTAGTTAGTAGGACTCGAGACAGAGTGACCTTACCTATTCTTCAGTGATATATAAAGTATTTTATTTTCTTATGTATCTTCAGTTAGAGTCTATTATTTATTGACTATTTAATTAGAAGGTAAGATGGCATTAGAATTAAAAAATGAAAGAAAGACGTCACACTGTATATGTATTTTCTTTTACCAAAAAAGATGGTGTAATTAAATTTTCATTTAATGTATTAAATGTTTGTTTAAAACTATTAGAAAAGAGTGTTTACAATTTCTTAAAAAAATTATTTTCGATACTTTGTGAAGTAAAAAATTTGTGACAGAAAAAGGTAAATTTCTCCCCCAAGTTCTTCTATAGTTCTTTTATATGATACGATTTTTTTAATTAAGAGAACGAAAGCTCATAGTTAAAATTTAAATAAATAAGAAACCATTAATATTGAAATTTGAATTATTGTATATTTACTATTTAGTTATTTGTCGGAAGCTTTGCTGATTCCCAGTCTTACCTGTAAGAATTTTTCTGAAAAAGTATTCTGGTAGAAATATGTGCCTTTAGGTTATTCTATACACGGTCGATTAACTGAGGATTAGCTTAGATATATGTTAATTTATCGTCACACAAGCGTACGACGTACAATTTCAAACGCATTATAAAACTACGGGTAATTTGCTTCAAAAAAATTCATTCTTTGATGATATTTTAATACATGTGAGAAATATATATTATTAGTAATACGAGAGGGTATCGTAAAGTTTTAATTATTGCTTAGAAATACCTGAGATATCTGATTAAAATTTATTCCGCATATTACTCAGCAGATATTCAGTCTGTTGAGTTCTGCAAGGCCTGCCTGCGAAATATCAAGGAGTACCGGAAGAATTGTATAACTCTGAATGGTAACTATGTAGAGAAGTCTTGAGAATATTAAATAAAAATTAAGTTTCTATCTCGATAATTTTTAGTAATAAATAAAACTTTACGATACCCTGGGATGATAATAATAAAAAACTTTTACGATACTGCAGGCTACTTTAATCTACAGTTTCCTAAAACAAACAAATCAACATTAATGGCTGTAATTTCCAACATTATGTACATTAGGATAGATTAACATGCAGAATAAATTTTATCCGGACATCTAGGTTATTTTTTAGTAATAATCAAAATTTTACGATTTTTCCTCGAATAGTTTTTTAATTCCTGCAGTTACATTAAAAATAAAAGAATTTTTAAAAATATGTAAAAAAAAGCGGTAAAAATGTTTTTGTCAAATCAAAACAAAGTTTATGTTTAGCAAAAATAGTTATTGGCGATGTCATTTTAATGTAGTCATTTTTTAGATATCTATTTTTATCCCAATAACAATTGACCTGGTAGCCTAATGGTCATGGCAGTGGACTCGTGGCCAGTGGTTTTCCTCGAGTCGTTTACTAATAATGTGGTTTTTTAATAGTCGTTTTAGTAATATACAATAGGTAGTTGAAAATGTGTGGAATCAATGTGGCTGTTTATTTACGTTTACGTTGAGAAACAACATGAGGGTTGAGCTATTAGCGGCGGACCTTGTAAGTTTGAACCTCGACTGAATGAAGAGTGCGACACCTGTGAGCTGGAACCTCTCTCTTCAAATTTCCACCGCAAGAAAACGGGAGGACATGGAGCCTTGACAGATTTAGCTTGCATCAGCTCAGATCTTCAGTGGTATAAGAACTCGGACTCGACGTCGTCCTCAAGTTCGCGACCGCGATCATTAGGCAACTTTTTTCTTTTAAAATTCGAATCATATTGTATAATATTTGGCAAAGACATCTTCATTTCTACAGACCGCTGTAGCGTGATGGTCATGGTCACGGATTCTCGGCTGTTGTTGTTTCTTGGAATCGTGGGCTTGAGTCCCGATGATAATAAAGCTCGCCGTGTAGCGTGGATGATGTACGTTAAATTTTGTTGAATCTTTCCGTTGGTATGGTGTGAGAATTTGGAGAAGGAGGTGCCACGTCGTGTGTCGCCCTAGGTCATTTGATCGATGCTCACATTTACGAGGTCCGTCGCCAATAGCCCTCGTTTTGCTTCCCAGTGCGACATTGATGAAAATTGGCATAAATTCTACACATTTTCAACTAATCTATCGTATATTACTAAAATCTTAATATCACGAAAAAGGACTATCACCCATGCAGTGCTGTTATTGCTGTCTTCCTATTTTAATTCTGCGCATTCTCTTTTATATTCTCATTAACTGCATTCTCCTTAACATCGACAAATGCAAACGATTTGAAAAAATAAAAAGGGCAAGATGCCGTGCATACATTTCTTGGCTATCCAGTCCCACCCACTTACCGATTTCATCCAATGTTTATCCGGTGCAATGCGCTTTCGATTCTCAGTGAGGCTTATCGAACTCATTACAAAGCGCTAATCTGAGCGAGTCCCTCGGATTCGTTTGCACTCGGCTCTGCATTTAAACAAGACGACACGGCGTTTAAGTTTGTGTTTAAAGACATGGTCTCGTAACGAATGGATGCTCTAATGGCATCTTAATCTCCTCCGAGCGGTGGCTTTGAATCTCCCTCTGTGTAATGCCGCCCATGGACTCGATTGGATCCTCTAGCTGCATATATTAAAATTCTAAAGTAGAGTTTTCCAACTAAATCTGGTTGGATGAGAGCTCATTTATGTTCTCATCCTGCCAGAGTACCATTGTTTGAAATGAAAATTGTTTCCTTAGTCGTTGCATTTTGCCTGCTTAAATTATTTATCTGGGATACTGTATTAAATGTTGGATGTTTATGTGTATGTGCTGGGACTAGTATGTTGTTTTGGAAGCAGTTTTTTCTTTTTTATATTTGTTGTCATTAAGTTGATTCCGTGCATTTTATAACAACTTCTTTTAAAATGATGATTAATACTTTTTTGACGGTTGCAGTTAGCATTATATCAAAATTTTGCTATCTTTTTACTAAATAGATACCTTACTCTTATGAGATTGTTTAATTTGTTTTGAAATTTCTTTATGTTTAATAAACGTAATTTAAAATTTATTTTAATTAATATGTATGCTTAATGGTTTTATAAAATTAAGCTGATCGATTTAAATTCGATTAATTTATTTTCGAAATTTATTTAATTCACTTTGGTTCACTTATACTCAAACGATGTTGAAATTAATATCAATTAAAAATAATCACATCTTTTTCTTATAATGATTTTTAATTAAAAAAATATTCGTAATTTCGCTTGAAGTAGACGTAAATATTAAGTAGAATTAATCTTCTTAAATTGAACTTTTTTATTTTTTATTTTTCAAAATTTTCATAAGAAAGCAAGAAAAGCGAGAAAGAAAGACATTAATGTTGTAATATACTTGGTTAGATTCTGAAAATGAAATTTGAAATTCAAAGTTTAATTTTGATAGGAATGTCTTTCTAACAATCTACTAAAGTGCTTGTATATGTACAAAATAATATTGTCATTTATTAGAATTACAAAAAAAAAAAGCAGTGTTCATTTTTGAAAGGATACCCATCATAGGGCACTCAGCCTTGCCTGGCCTTAAGGTTCTAATTATGTTTTTTTTTTTAAAAAAAAAAAAATGTTTAAACCGCCAATTATTGAAGGATTTAAATATATATTTCAGAATTTGTAATCCAAAATTATTTTCTTAAATGAAACATTATAATTACATGAACAAAACTTCCACGTTGCATTCACGATTGGATAAATTAGTATCTTTTTTTTTACGGAAAAAAATTGTTTTTTTTTTCTTCGCAACTTTTTCGCTTTTTTATAAACCCAGAATGAATCCTATAAATAGTGATGATTGCTTAATGAAACGAGAAAATGTCCTCTTTCGTAAGATTTATGAAATCTGATATCCAATAATCTTAAAAGATAAACAAAATCTGAAGCAGCGATTACTTTATTAATCTGATTTCCCATGCCTCTCCCCTTCTCCCCCCAAAGAACCAAACGATTCGAATTCTGTACCAATCAAGCTCCACTCCACACCTACAGCAATTCAATTTGTCGAAACCCCCTTCCCATATCTCACGCTTGGGTACCAATCTGCCTGAAGAATAGTAGTAGAAGGTAGAAGATCGTTACCTGTGGGGGAGGGGGCAGTCCGCGGATGAGTGACCCGAGCAGAATTAATGACGCCCGGGGATTTATGGAGCGGAAGGAGCCGATACCTGGGCCCACACATCCCCCCACCCGCGCCAATCAGGGCTGCCCACGGGCCGTATCCGGTGTGTAATTTGTATGGATTATCATCGCACTTCCATCGACGGTCGATCTCTTCTCTCTCACTGTAACAACAGGATGTTCGAAAATAAGGCACCTAACAATGGTTTGCGGTTCTTTTTGTTCTATGCATGCTTTACTGTCTTAATGTCTTGAATTGGAATAGTAAAGATGAGTGCCTCTTGAACTTTTTCATTCTTTGTACACTCTTCGCTCGTGACGGCGGGCTTAGAATGTCCTACGATGAAATTTATGTGAATGGTTAGTGAATGGGAGAGTAGCTAGTTATCATGTAATATAAATACAGATACTATCATATAGTAAAATAGTACGATCCCTGATACAGGGGTAGTGACTTTGTTATATTAAAGGTGATTGTTACTTCCTATACTAGCTGTATTCCTGTATCTGTGAAATTATCTCACTTATAAGTAAGATTAGCATACTATGTTTCTTGCTTCATGACGTAATAATAACGTGTATGATACCTAATGATTGAAACGTAATCGTGAAAGAGTCAGAAGGTAATCGAGAATTTTAATTCTATTTGATAGTCCTTTTTTGAAGCAAGTTTGCTTCAAACCTGATGCAAGTGTCCATGATTTATTTTTGTAGGACGTATAAAACAGTCATTTGTATTTGTAAATTGGTTGATAAAGTATTGGAAAGTCATTCGAAAGGATCTAAATCTCTTGTTTAACCTAGTCAAAGATTTAGGTTAAGCACTGTAAGGTAATCGTTGATCAAATTACTGCTTTAGAACTCTCGTTTGGAAGATCGGTTACATAAAGCACTTTTTTTAAAGCTTTGCGATTGTCCGCAAAAAAAAAAAAAAAAAAAAATCAAAACATATCAATGTTTTCTAAAGGAGAGTGTGAAAAATCAAGTTTGGAAATAGCCAGGAGAAAAATTTTCTTTATTTTTTCCGAATCCATTCTACTTATCACCTTTATTAAACTAGGACCCGGAGACTTCATTAAATATCCATTCTAACATATCATTAGTTGGTAGAGTGTTCGTCATTTGAAGATATGTGTTTTTCTATTCTTAATGTTTCTACATTCTTTTGTTAATCTCGTCACCGTCACGCGAATGAGTTTAACAAGATCACACCTAAGGCATCAATAAAAATCTTTTTTTTTTTTTTTTTTTTTTTTTTTTTTTTTTTTTTATGAAACAGGACCATAAAGCGAAGGGACTAATATTAAGAATTAAATACTGCTTTTCACATGAGCAAATCAAATATTTTCCTTTATATAGCAGTCCAAGCCATTCGTACCTCGTAATAACCTTGAGTTTATGAAGCTCATCAAAGATGTGTGCCAAATTCTGTTAATTTGAATAGACAACGTCATTATGTTCATAAAAGTGACATTAGTGTTTATTACTTTTTATCCTTGGTATGCCGTGCCAAAAAATAATAATAAAATGAAGAAATAGTAGTAGAATTAAGTGTTTGTTTCTTTTACCTGAAATGATTGTTTATGTAATTAATGTATATATTGTATATATGTTTATCTAAGCATATTCATTTACAAACAAGTTGTATACAAAGAAACTCAAGAAAAAAATCCTGGAAAGTCTTATTTTAGGTCATCATATTCTGAAAACTAAAGAGCCAATTTTTAAAAATAATTACAAACTTTTTTTTCTGAGAATTATAATAGTAATCTTTGTAATTAACGCTTATTATTTTACCAGTAAAAATTATTAATCTGTGAATATTAAAGCTATCTTTTGATTATTTGTATTTTTTAAATCCATTTTTAAAAGAATAGCTTTATATCCCTCAAAATCATATATGAAAAATAAAAAAATGTATTCGTATTCGAAATTTAATTTCCCCCTTACAATTAACTTCAATTTATTTCGATTCTAATCTTAAAATTACTTATTACAATATTTTTCATTTCTGATTATTTACTCTAAAATTACTGAGGAGTTCAAAAAGGAAAAAATTAGTAATAAAGAATATACATAAAAACATATATATGTAAATTTTGGACTTAACCTTTTCATTTATTTGCTTTGTCGTTACTCCATATATGTGTGATAAAGGTTCTTCAAACTATTAAATATATTTCTGACACCTTTAACTTCAATTGAAAAATTCATCTACATGTGTAGAATAAGCAGGAAAGCTTTAATTTTGTGCAAATATTTTATTTACCATTCAAAGACCACATAATCTAATACTAAATCCTGAACTATCTGTATGTTAATTTTTCAAAGTCTTTTTTCACATTTTCTTCGAATAAAATACAATGGATTACTGGTTATTTTCTTCAGTATTAAAAATTCATTTTAACTAGATAGTTCAGTCAAAATTTAAAACCATAGAAACATATCCATTCCCGTACTACAAATTCTAGTTGCTTTTAAAAAGAGGGTAAACGAGTTTCTTAAGTCTTTATCTTCAAAAATTGCCATAAATAACAAAGGAAAACGTTTAAATAACAATCCAAAACAAGGGAGGGCTTCGGAGTTGCTTAATCTGGAACTCCTTCTCGAGGAGAAAAATTCTGAATAACTTAAAACTTCCTCCTCTTTATCTGGAAACAACTTCAAACAAACTAAAATATACTTACACATTTCTTTCCAACTCCGTTTTAATGATTCCTCTTCTTTAAGGCTTGTTTATTTGAGTCGCCGGTGGCGTTGAAATATCTCAATTCCCTACACCGTTTCCCATTATCCTGGGCAATAAACTGCTCCAGAAACCACCGGAAAGTATTCTTAACTTCCGAACGGTTGAAAACAAAGCCACATTAGCAGCTTAGGGCTTTCTTGCATCCCTGGGGACGATCTGCAGTAAAGTGATGAATGAAAGCACTGAGTACTTTGGTGAAGCCACTATTTTTTTTTCTAAGTTCTTGACGATTTTTCGTTAACTGCTGCCGACGGGTAAGAAGTAGGTGTCGAAAGGTTTCACATAAGTTTATTTTTATTTTTTTATTTGCATTTTCCTTTAGCTTGTGTTTTGTCGGTATATATTTCTTCTTTTGACTTGTGCAGTTTTTCAGAGTTTCAAACCATTTTGTTTTTATACTTCAATTGTTTGAAATCGAAATAAACCAGTATGTAAAGTGGATTCAAAAAAGAGAATGGAGAATAAAGAATCATGTGAAAGAAAATGGAATAAGAAATATGTAAAATTTAAATAACAGGCAAAAAATTAGCGAGAACGTTTGTATATTCTTATAAATTTTGATCCTTTCCAAACAAATTTTCTTTATCCAGTTAAATTTTTTTAAGGCTTTATACACTCTTTAATTATAGTTCCTTTTTTCCATATATCATACATCTTTTCTTTCGTGAAAGAATAATTAGAAGGTACATTTTATTCATAAATGAAGATAAACTTTAACTGTAATAAAAAAGATTCTATATTAAATAACAGCTTTCTATATTTTAAAAGTACATTCTAATTTCGGGCGAAACGTTCTTGGTATTTTATGAAATTATTATTAATTTGCAGTGGATCTCAACTGTGTTGTGGATTATTCAGTGGCAAATATTTTATAAATATCTCTTCAGAGAGGATAATTATGTGTATCATGATTAATGGTTGTGGTACTGTCGGTTGAGTTAATAATGAATTATGAATCTCTACAATGTTAGATGAATTGTTGTATTTGTCATGCATGGAAACATATATGATTGTCATATATGAAACTGCCGTTATAAAATAATTTTTTTTTATCATCCAGAAAAATTAAATTATTAAAAAATATTAACTGTTGCCTTATGAATTATACAACTTTTTAACTGTTGATGTGTAAGAACTGTTCAAAAAAATTTATTCGGGAAAAGTTGATAGTTTTTGTTTGAAAAAAATTATCCGGGTGAGTGATATTTTCATTTTATTTTAATTTAGAAATATTTAAAAGTCTTGAAAAAATATGGAATCGTATATTTTTTCACTGAAGACGATTTTTAAATAAAATACTTGTCAATAAAATTGTGTAATACATATTATAAAAGACATCATTGAACATATTTTATTAAAAGTTTATTATTTGAGAATAAAATTAAAAGTTAATATGTATTACTTGTTGGAAAAAATTGTCGAATTCTATTTCATCATTTAAAACTTGTAAAAAATAATTTCTGTTACCCCCCCCCCCCCCACTTTCTTTAATATATTCTTTTATTGCGAATACTTTAATCTTAAGTGACTATTCCAATTTTACACTCACCGTCATCAAGTAACGCGTATAAATCAAGACTTAAGACTCATATTCCAATAAGCACTTTAAGCTTATTTGGATAAAAATGACATCGATTCATGCGGCTTACGAGCAGTAATTGCTGGTATTGTTGCCAGAATTTGAATCATTAATCATGCTTCGTTGCCAGAAGTCTTACAAACGACCGCGAATCAGGATCGAAGCAACAGCATTTTAGCGAGAAAGTCATTTAAAAAGGCATTATTTTTACGCCAAGAAGAATTATGGAAAGGTTTTCCCGCGCTTCTTAAATTCTACTTGGAATGCGGCGAGAACCGTCTCTTGAAAGTATATTTATGGATGGAATTTTTATTCTCTCTCTTTTATTGGGTTTCCAAAACCCCATTGTAAATTTCTCTCTGGTGCAGCGACGCTGCGCAAAATAAAAGGACAAAATAAAAAAAAATAAAAATAAAAAGAAAGATCATTTTATTCCAGTTACTTGGCGAGGAACATTAATGCGAGACCACTGACTGACTTTATGAAATTGTGCGGTAGTAAAAGCTTCTAATATCTCAAGTCCGAAAAAGGGCAAAATTAAGTGGAATAAGTGCTTTGCAGGGTTTATGGTTTGGTAGTTTCTTTTCTTTTCTTTTTTTTTTTTTAGTTTGATTTTGATTTGTTGCAGTTTAATATTTCATTTCTTTCCCATTCCGTTGGACATTATTTTTGAGAATGCTTTCCTTCGTTTTAGTTAGTACAATTTTTGTCAGGAAACTCACATACTTTGTTTCGCTTATTGTGGTTCATTTTGACAATTTTATAACTTTTTGTAGTGTTACGTCTTAAACATAAATTTGTACCAAAAAAAAAAAAAAAAAAAAAAAAAAAAAAGAATACTTTTTATTTTACTTTATGGAAATTTATTGGAGTTAATGATGATGATAAATGTTTTTTCACTCACATTATTTGTGATTTCATCGTATACACGTTATTTCCTTTTTTAAGAGCATTTTTTGAAGATAGGTCTTATAATACTTACTGTTAGTGGTTTAATTTCTCCATGTATTAATATAAATGCAGTTGTAATAATGTTACAATTTCTACAATTTTTGTAGAAGAAATTTAATTTGCCTACTCATACTAGAATTAAAAGTGTTTTTGATTTTCGTACTCTTTAGTTATATTTTCTTTTATCTCATTTGTTATATATGTTGTGTTATATTTTCAAAATCTTGATAAACGAGCGTTGTTATTAATGAAAGATGTTATATTTAAATAATTCCAAAGAGCATCTAAACTTTTTTTTTTAAATCTAAGATGGATAGTAAAAAAAAAAAAAAAAAATGTAAAAAGTCTGAGTACGTAAATAAAATATTTAAGTTATTCTTTAACATTTAAATATTAAATACATTATTTATTAATTGCATTTTAAATATTTTTTCGCAAAATATTTAAAATGTAAGAAGCATCCTTTTTTTTAAAATCTGATTCCATTGAAGAAAATCACGGTATTATGCTTACTTTTTATTTTTTCCGATTTGCATAATGAAATAAATAAAAAGTATCCCTTTGCCTTTTGCATGTGCTATTATCTTTTTTTCTCTTAATTTACATCTCAACAATATTTAATTTCATTTTGGATACTTTTAATAAACTATATTTAAAACGAAGCTATATTCTTATTTTCATTTCAATTTACAAAGAATTCTATTTCAATGTGTATTCTTGGGGAAAAAAAAAACATTTATTAGTTTTCACTGAGATGGAACGAACAGTTTAGGCATTCATTTAATTTGCCATTTTTATCTTTCTTACCGTGCAGAATTTTGAATAAGCTCCGCTTTAGAATTATAAACTTAATTCTTTTCCATAGACAAAACACACAAACCCTCTTTGTGAATACTAAAATTATTTTATTCTTCTCACTGTTAATCCTGTATGAGAAAGGCTATGCAAAACGAAGTGGAAATTGCGTGCGGTTCGAAAATAAGAGTGGAACAGAAACAGGTGTATATACGTGTGTTATGGGAGGAGGAGAGGGTGAAACTTCAAAGTTTCTGTCCCTTTTAACTTTTTTTTTATTGTTTGATAGCAAATCCCTGTTCTTCAGAAGCACGTTTTACTGATATTTTTTTAATGCTAAAACTTCCTCGTTTGATTCGTTACGGTTGAAGCATGGAATGTGGCTAACTGCTGACCTCTGATCCACATTTCTTTTCTTTTTTTTTTACATTATTTATTATTTTTTTAATGCCATCTCTTCCCCACGTCTTGTACTCAAACATCAGTGACCGAAAGTACGTCACGTCGGAAAGGTATTAATTTTTATGACTCTTCGAAGCAGACGATTTCTGCTTTATTTATTTTTAGCGTCCCTTGGCAACTTCCCAACCGGTGGTGGTTGGAGGTTTTTCGGCTATAATGATGGTAATGAAATTATTTGACTACTTTCCTCTTCTGTGGCGTCGAGCGATGCCGCTTTTCTTGAACGGAAGATTCATAAATTAGGCATAAATTTTATAGGAGGAGATTAAATTTAACCGAGCGACTAGTGGAGGGATGTGCCAACTCTTTTATGGTACTGAAGCAAGCGCACAAAAAAAAAAGTTGTGCATGGGTGCGCTTTTTTTCTGCATCATCGCACGTTTTTGTTGTACGTGTCATCCGAATGAAATGTATTGAAAGTTTCCGCAAGATTTAGAATTTCGTTGCTAAATATCAATCGATGTTTTAGTATTGAAATTGGTCATATGTCTTCAGTTGTTGTTGTTGTTGTAAATTTTATTTTTTGTTTATCTTTATTTTCATGCAAGTATGCTTAGTATTCAATTTATGAAATTTTTAATAGAAACTCGATTACTGTTTCTTTTCAGTATATAAGCATTAACCGCTAAATAAGAAAGGAATTAAATGATTTCTTAATATTTTGTAAGTAAGGCAAAGCTCTATTTATATGCTTTTTTACATATTTCATTTACTCGAGAAACATAGTTAAACACTTCATCCACAGAATTACTATTTTATGATAAATATGTACTAAAGCTATCATTATGGAAGAGATAAACTTGGTTTTTCTGTAAATTAGGTAAAAACGCGTTACAAAATATTGCCATTCGAAAAATGCCTTTAATCTGAAATAAAATTAATTAAAATATTCTAGGCTTGAAAATAAAACTGATTAAAATCTCGTTCGTTTTAGTTTAATATACATATTATAACCTTTTTTTTTTTTTTTTTTTTAATTCCAAGAAACTAGTCTTGTACATTGCAAAAAAGGGAGCAATGACATTTTCATTAAATGCTTCTTCGTACTTTTTGTAAAATAAACATTTTATTTAAATTCTTAAACAGGGTTAAAAACAAAAAGCCATTTCTAGAATTTATACGAGAAGACTTTTTCATTTGTTCTTTTCGAACTTTTAAAATTCTACCACACTTGTCTTTTTGTTTACATTTGATTTGACATCTTGATTTCATAACTAAAACATTTTTCTCGAGTGGGGAAAAAATTATAATTTCTGCAACAGTATAAAAAAAAAAAGGAAGAAAAATGAATATTTTATCAAAACTATACCTTGTATTTTCTTTCCAAGTTGATAAATAACCCCGAATGTAAACATAAACATTTTTTTTCCTTCTCTTAAACAAAGTGTTATGCCGATCTCTCTTGTGTTTTTTCTAAACTAAAATAAGAATTAAGAATTCTAATTTAGAATTCTTAGAATTACTTAATTAGAATTCTTAATTCTTATTTGAATTTAAAAACTATAATTCTTTAGAATTACTTCAATTTAATAATATTTGCCTTGCTTAATTTTCATTCTTAATCTTTAATGCATAAAATTTCTTTATCAAATCACTTCCGATGTAAATAATTTAAACATTATTAATAAAATTCATTCTAAAATAAAGCAACAAAACTTGAATTTAACGAATTCTAAATATTCTTTTTAATTTCATCATGAGATGAAAACTTATCCAACTTTCACACAAACTAAACCAAAAATAGTATCTTATTACTTACTCTTTGCCAGTAAGGCGTAAAAATTCTACTGATACATATAACACTATTCTGAACGATTGAACTTTACCAGTGGAAAAAATAGTTCCATAAGTACCGTGATCATTTTCCTTAATCCCTTTCTTAGTTCCCCATCAAAAGCCCGGGGATATAAATCCTCCTCACTAATTCTTTCCCCCTTTAAGTTATTTTAAAATTCGAACGGATGAGGAATGTTTATAATGTAAACTTAAGTAGTTCGGTGAGGAGTGAGCTTTAATCGGAGAAAACGAACCTGGGCTTTCATTTTCTGCTCCAACTGTTCCGTCTTTGAATTAAAAGTCATTTTATTTTACGAGGATTTTCGGTTTACAGAACAGTCATTTCCATTAATGAACCAAGAGTTTGTTTTAAAGATACGCATGTTTAAGTCTCTGATTTATTTAATGGAAGGGTTTTCATACCCGGTTTGCTTCAACGGTGGAGATGTTCTTTAGAAGAAATAATTCCGCGCGCGCAAAGTAATCCAGTGCGATCTTAACTATGGTGATCCGTGAACCTTGGTTAATTGAAATACAGTTAATTATCTTTTACTTAGACTCTTGTGGGTTGTTATTTACGTGTGGGTTGTCCAATCTGTTGAAAACAAGCTCCGAAGAATGTATTGTTGCTGAGAATAGGGAATGCATTGTGAGCTAATTGAATCGGCTTGATTTATTTTCTCATCAATTTTTGGAGAAATTTCTGGATATTAGATTCATTTATTGAAAACATATTTGTGTTAATCACTTTAATTACGGTTTTTTTCTTACTTAGGCTTGTTTGATAATGATATTATTTTAAATATTTAAAGGAAGAAAATTAACAAGTTTTCACATACGCTCTTTGTATTAAAAAAATACATGAACAATAACTCACTTAAAAAGGTCTGTTCCTTAATGTATGTTGATTTAATAATTATCATCATATGTATAATTATCGTTTGGAATTTTTAAATAGTTTGCATGGTAGAATGCACTTTAAGAATTTTAACTAATGCAGACTCAATTTTGTTAGTAAATAAACAAAGGAATACATATTATTTTCTTTAAATATTTTGACTTTAACTGGTTTGGAAAGAAAAAGAAAGTAAATTTAAAAAAATAACTTACTTTTCATATTCAAATGAAAAATGTTTTCGCATATTTCTGGAAAATTATCCTCAAATGCACTGTGTAAAAATCGAAATAATTTAATGGATATTACGACATACACGTTTTGTATTAACACCTCGATTTAACATTTTTCTCGAAATATGATCGTAATAATTCTCTTAATAAAAAATACGATATGGAAAACAAATTTTATAATAACTACCATCAGTGGCATTTCAAAGGATTGGGGTGGTCCTCCCACTTCAACTCATATCTCAAAATTTTTTTCAAATTTCATTGTTTATTTTCTAAGTGAAAAGAATGTTTATGTGGATTACTGGATTTCGAATATTAATTTTTTTTTCGAAAAAAGAAATTCAATATTAAAAAGTTTTAATATTGAAATTTTAGTATACAGCAACCCTAATGGGAGGTTGCGACCTCCATATCCCCATCGTTACGCCACTATCATCTATTATTGCTGTCTCATCATTAGAAACTCGATTCCTTCTAGCTTACGAATGGTCTTTCTATAACAGAGTATTGTATATAGAAATTAATTGTATTGATATACATCCACGCTTGCATAACATGAATAGAATGTTTCTATGTGCTGATTCATGCTTTAAAGATGGAATTATTAACTCTTGTAACTGTTCACTAATAAATGTAACATTGAAAACGAATTTGTAAAGGGATATTAATCAATAAGTTATTAATGTGGTAATGCAGATAACGCGAGATGCTTAATACCTGGCGTTTCCGATTCAAAATGATATTCTGCGACAATTATTATGAATCCCTGCTATTCTAACCTTTTGCTAAAGGATAAGTGAAAACAAGCTTGGATTTATGTATTCAAGCATAACATATGTATGTTATTTGTTTAAAAGCACTTCAGATCAAGTTTATGTGTACAACCTGTTTATGGTTAAATAAACATCGCATCTAGTGAAACTATACTGCTGTTTGTAGAAAATGCAACACCATGAAAGAATCATCAGAATCAAATGAAATTTAATGCAGAAACGACTTGTACTGATACAAATAAATGATGAAATTTTCAAAACAAAAACAAATTAAGCGTCCGAAATCAGTATTTGGTGCAGCCACCATGCGCTGCAATAAGTGCTGCTATACGACGTGGCATGGAGTCAAACAGATGTTGAATATCTGCTTGAGGAAGAGAATTCCATATCGCTTGTATGCGCAACCAAAGTTCGTCTTTGGAAACTGCAGGACGCGGATCACGAGCGAGACGCCGACCAACCATATCCCACACGTGCTCAATAGGCGACATATCCAGTGAATAAGCAGGCCAAGGAAGAAGTTGCATGCGTTGTGCTGAACAGAAGTCTCGAACAGTCCGCGCAACATGTGGGCGTGCATTATCCTGCTGAAAGATAGCTCCAGGGATGCCTTGAAGGAAAGGAACGACTTCGGGCTGTAGCACTTCACGGACGTACCTGTTGCTATTGAGATTACCCTCAATTCGTATCAAATTGGATCGTCCATGATACGAAATCGCACCCCAGACCATAACTCCGGGTGTTCGACCACTATGTCGTTCAATAATACACTCAGGAAGGCAGCGTTGACCGGCATAACGTCTAACACGAACACGGCCATCATGGGTCCACAAATTGAAGCGTGATTCATCTGAAAAGACAACTTGGTGCCAATCAGCTCGCCTGTCTCTGTGCTCAAGAGCCCACTGCCGACGCAGCCGTCGATGATTCGCCGTGAGGGGAATCCTGTATAAAGGCACCCTTGCACGCAATCCACGGCGCAGCAGACGACGACGAATTGACGAAGCCGACAATTGTATACCTGTAGCAGTAGACCAACGTGCTGCCAGCTGCCTGGAGGAAGCTGTGCGATCATTCACCGCCATGCGGAGCAGGTGTCGATCATCGCGCTCTGACGTCACCTTCTGTCGTCCAGTGCCTGTTTTTCGAGTTGTTCGGTGCTCGTCGGTCCACTGCTTCCAAACTCGCATCACTGTGGAACTGTTCCGCTGCATACGAGCTGCTATTGCGCGATAGGAAAATCCTCCTTCTCGAAGGCCGATTATCCTCCCTCGTTCAAACTCCGTAAGTTGCTTGAATTTCTTATTCTTCCGTCGTGGAGGCATACTCAGGTCTCACTAAACGTTTGCCACTAACAAATAATCATAGACTTTTTTCAACGTCCCGCTACAGCACTTTATTTATACGCTTTCAGCATCAATTCAGAGGGCGCTGCGCGCGCCGCGCACTCGCGATGGCTCTGAAACTTTATTAATTTGCATAATATCCTATAATTGACATTTGCTGCGAATTTCATTTGATTCTGATGATTGCTTCATGGTGTTGCATTTTCTACAAACAGCAGTTTAAATACATCCTGTTATTGCTTATGTTTGAAGAATTATTTCAGCAGAATCCTAATTCTGAGTAAAATAAACAAATAAGTGTAAACAGTTGGGAAAAGTAAAACAGTGTTTGTATATTTCCCGTAATTTTAATTTCATGTTATTACTTCAAGAATTTTTGTTGACTGAGGATGTATTAGAGAAATTCTGACTTGAAAAAAATTTGTTAATGAAGGAGATAAGAACATGCTTTAAGTAAATAAACTTTAATGATCAAAAGAAACGAAATGAAGTCTTTGTTATTTCGATTTAACTATAAGTTTATAGTAAAATTTCATTTATATGTATTCGATTCAGTAGGCTTGTATACATTCTGGAAAATAGTGTTGTTACTTATTAAAAGGCCTTGCTCATAAGGTATGTGTTGATATTTTTATTTGTTAGATAAAATTTGAAAATAAACCTTCAGTTAAAAGAAATAATTTTTATTTATGATCTTATTATAAATGAAAAGGAGGGAAGAATACATTTCTTTCTCTGAAAAAGATGTACATAAAGAGGGTCTATTAAAGGAAAAAAAGTCAATTATTTTGTGACATGCAAGATTTAAGACGTTAATGAATTCAACCTCATACAAATTTTTTATTTCTTTTGAATGTCGTTGGATAATCATCTTTGTGCCAGAATAAAATCCCGAATTTAAAAAAATTGAGAATAAAACAGTACAGTATATATCTATTTCCCGTTATTAACCTATTTAAGTCTTAATTGTAGCATTTATTGTCATCTCTTCAATGTGAATTTACATGAGTATTTCATCCATCTGAATAAATGCATTCCTAACCGAAAAAGAAATCCTAAAAAGTCAGCTATGACCTTTATGAAACAATACGCAACTATGTCTTTTGAATTATAATAATTTTCCTAAATGCCAATAATGACATAAAAAGTACCGTTATCGCAAAAACCGGGCCATTGAAGATTCCATAACGTCAGTCATCAGAGGGTAAGAACAATACCATCCTTCTTATAGGTCACGAAGACATGACCCTAACACCCCGTATTTATGCATCAAAAATATCAACCATCTTTCAGAAAAACCGAATGTTTTTTCTGGAATCATTAGCGGAGGCTCGCAAATTTCCGGCCTACTTGGGCTACGCTACATGGAGCCCCAAATAGAACCCAACCGCCCCTGCATTTTCTTCCCTCGCAAACAGGAGACACGGTCAATTGAAAGAACAAAAGCTCTTGGGTACTTTCTCACGGATAAAAGAATCTTCATTCTTTCTCGAAGTTCGAGTAACGACAGATGACCAATCAGGTCGTAGCTTCGGGCGAAGAAGTTGCATCGTCTTCATTTGACTGAAATTGGTTCATTTCCATGAATATTTTGAACCGAGTCTTGTTTTGAAAGGGACGCGTTTTTTTGTGTTCAGTGTGAGAATTGTCTTTGGAACGGTTTGTATAATGGATATTGTGCTCGCGCGTTTGTGCAATTTGGTAAGGATACTCAACATTTCAGCAGGTTAGTTCGGGTTTTAATAATATATTTTAATTCTAAACATTTGTCAATTAATTCCTAATTTGAATATAGGTTCAGCTGTAACATTTTTATTGCATTATTCTGATATTCTCATCTGGTCGTCGAACTTTTTTTTTTTTATTTTTATTTTGTAAGTAATAAGTATATAAATTAAGAAATAATTTAAACTTTCTTAGCGCGTAGACATTTTCTTACTGTCATACTTTTACATTTCGAATCCGCAGCTGTGACATATTATTTTTATTGTTTATTTTAAACATAGAAAGAACTCTTTAAGATGCAAGTTGATGTAAAATAATAGCACTAAAAAAATTGTCAATTACAAAAAACGAAAATCATGTATTAAAATGAATTTATTTTAGTTTCGAATTCCTTTAATTTCTTCTTTTCATTTCCATGAACTTTATTTTATTTATATGTGTACTAAATTGACTTTTTTTTCCCGTTTACGATACATATAAAAGTGTATTAAATTAATAATACGAGTGAGTGGTTGATATATAAGAACATTTTCATTTCCAAGAGTTTAAAATGAAAATATTCTTAATTCTTCTAGCTAGTTTGCACTTTTCTAGATTTTGTCTGTTTGAAATTTACATTTTGAGAAGTTTCATATTTGTTGGAAAATATATTTATAACTCTTTTCCTATTAGTATTTTTTTTTAAAAAAAATTATTAAAAATTACGTTGTAACTGTAAATTTTGTGTTATGCTTTCAATACTCTATTCTTATTATGAAATCTTATATCTAAATTTTACTTTTATGACTTCCAAAAAGTTCGAAGTTTAATTTTTAATTATTTTTCTTGTAGCTTTAATTCGCAATGTTTATATTTCATTCCTATAAAATGCTTTATATGTTATATTTATATATTTTTTCTTTTATTTTGCAGGTAAGAAATTATTCTCGTTTAATTCTGATCAGATTTGAGAACAATTTCATGTAAGTAATTTGTTATTAAAATATCATCTAACCACTCTTGTAAACACTTAAAAACAAAAGAAGATTAATCCATGTTTATTTATAACTACACATTTACCGTCGAAATTAATAATTCGCAACCAATCGATTCTCAAGTACTCTCTTTTAACAACCTGTTTATAATCAACTCTATTAGCATACCCAAATTTACAAGGTGACGTTCCCCTTCATATTAATATATACACCACCCTAGCCAAAATATTAGCGCTGTTTCCCCAAATGGTTGCAGGTCGAAAGCCATAAAGTGCACGGTTTATACCCGTTATAAAAATATGTGCATAAAATAAATGCAAGGAAAGCACATAAATTCATTTTAAGTGGCGCATAATGCGGAACATCACCCTCCCTTTCGATGAGCAAAAACAACTGCAAAATAAAGAGGGATTATTAACCTTGGACATTATGAGAGAAACATGGAGGTAGGCAAGAACGGCAGAGGGTGAGTTGTAGCGATGAACCGAAATGGCCATTCCTGGTCTGTTGTTGCAATAAGCTTACTTAACGGCGAATATGTTAAGATGCAGGTGAGAGATTGAATCGTGGAGTAAGAGAAAAAAGAAATATATGTCGCGTTTTGAAAACGAAGTAGTTGTTAGAGGGGGACAAATGAGTGTTTATCTTCACAGAATCTCTAATAGTGATCGGTGGATATGATGAGTGGGGTAAAGTTTATTACTAATTAAAATGAAGTTTAATACATTGAGGTCGTTCATCATGGAGTGATGAACTGTATACGTTTTATTTTAAGTAATAAAATAATTACTAAATGTGTAATGGAGTTAGATATTACTCTATTAAGAATCAAATTCAGAATTTATTTTCATTCATTTCTATTTGAAATTAGTGTTCTTAAAAATCATAGTATTGTGTAACTTGCAAACTTTTTTTTCTAATTTGTATCGTTTGCTTAAACGTTTATTTATTTATTTATTTATTATTATTATTATTAAAGCGTTCCATTAGTTTAAATGTGTTCTTACATAATAATGTTGTAATTTATTCTGAATAAAATTATTACAAATTTCTGCTTGAAATGATCTTTAACAAAAACTAATTTGGTGATGAATGAAAAAGGTTTTTTTTTTTTTTTTTTTTTTTTTTTCTGTTGTTATTTAGCAATCATTGATCTAAATTTGGAACGTTGATTTTAACCAAATTTTGAATCAATAATTAATTATGTATAATTGACAATTTTGAAAAAAATCTTTGTAGCCTTTATTATTAAGATGCATGGGAGTATGTTTTCATAATTATTTTATTTTCTCCATATATTAATGCTGCGGAAAATAAGTCTGTTGTTATAATTTTATTTGATTGTAATCATAGTAGTACTTACCAATAAGGGGCTCCCACCGAACCACCAGACATTTTGTACCTTAAACAGAGGTATACCTTATTAAAGAGTTAAAAACGTCTACTATTCAAAGGGACCGGGACCAACAAAATTGTCCCTTAAATAGAAGTCCCTTGCAAGAAGTACTACTGTATATTGACATTCTCCATAAAAATATAGATTGTATCTTTTAGAATGATTTTTTTTTTTTGGTATTACCTCTTATGTTATATTGAATTGCCATGATTTGATTTCTTTATTATGCCCTTAATTTAATAATAATATTTAATATTTATTAAATATTATAGCATACATACTTTTTAAACTTGATGTACTTAATATCCAAGCAAGTTTTTTATTCCGATAACAATATGCGGGCAACGTAGTTAAGCTTCTTCTCGTAACAAATTCGTCGATGAAATAAGAAAATAGGATAAGCCGAAGTATATGAGATCAAAAGACAGGCCGCCTTTTCATGAATCTTTCTATCTTTTTTTTTTCTATCCAGTTCTCATTCTCTCTCTCTCTCTCTCTCCCTTTCTGCATGATCCCATAAACCCGCCATTTCTTTTTCTTTCGTTTTTTCACGTAATATCATGCGGGAATTGTTATTCCAACAAATACAAGAACAGAAACAGAAAAATTCCACTATATTCTGTTCTGCAGGAGACATTCGATAACAGTTCTGGATCCAATCTTGCTTCAGAACGAGTCTTCTGAAGACGATTAGCGTGAGACAAAAGAACTTGGAATAGTCGATCGTGACATCTAAAATCCGGACTTATTTTTGGATTGAGGTCCGGCTAAATGTCTGGGTAGAGGTTCCCAAACGACTTTAGTTAGACACTTGGTGCTAAATAAATTCTGTTCTGTTGTTGACATCAATGGATATCTTGGAAAGACGAGTTCATTTTCTGCAGAGGAATTTGGTTAGAACATGTACGTGTATTATTGAAGTCCGTATGACTAGGGGGCATCAGTTTAGATTATTATATAAATTGAGAAGATTTAGGCTACTTCAATGTGTTTTAGGGATAGTTAAAAGACTATGCATGTTATATATTGTTAAGGAATATTCTTATTGTTTATAATTGAGATAATCATTACTGTAAGAAATATAACCTAAGTATAAGTTGATGTGAATTTATTTATTTTAGAGTTTTAAAACTTTTATACCAACCTGCTTCGTTCAATTTTTCTTTTCTTTTCTTTTTTCTTTTTTTTTTTTTTTTTAACCAAAAAGCACGTTCAAGAAAACGAAGGAAAATTGATAAAAATTTGAATATTAATGAATATGAATACCGAATACATTATAAAACACTTAAACGATGACGTTTAAAAAAAGGCATGTTAGAACTTAATAGTCTATATTTATTACTTACAGTATCAATCATTAAAAGTTAAAAGTTCATTATTTTATGTTTATTTAATAAATTAAAATGTTATTATTATTTTTTGTAAATAATCATTTTAAATGAAGCTCTTGTATATTTTAACTAATACTATTTACGTTTACTTTTCTGTTTATGAGTGTTACAATTATATTGCAGCATTTTAGTTTAACTTATATTGTGTTGAATGTCATGTAAATTGTATCAAAACTGAATTTGCTTATCTATTTTAATTTAAAAAAGCTTCTTCACATTCGTATTTTGAAATAGCTCAGTATATACTTAATTGAATATATTTACCGGTCTACAAAGAGTCAATAATAAAATATGTGCCGTATTTTTTATTTAAAGCTTACAATCGGATTTCAAATTTTCTGAAATTATTTTTACACTACTCGTATTCCAACTTTTCTATATACAATTAATCACGTAATTAACCAAAAATTAACATCTGCTCACTTAAAATTCTGATGAGACACTTCCCTGCTGCTTTTTGTGTTTGTACCGCACTTCCATCCGGTGATATTTTTTCTACGTCTTCATTTCGCCTGCTATCTTGGAGGGGGGTACCGGAACTTCTAATCAGCAGCATCCCTTGGATTACCCCATACTAATAAACTTGCTTATATGCGAAACTTGCAATTCTACTTTAATTAAGAGGTTGTAAGCGTTGAAATCCTCACTTTGAAATTCAGCCATCAGGTGCCTCGTAAACTAGCATTCCAACACTCCCAATTAAGCATGAAGGATACAGAAAAGTATAGTCTGTTTATACAAAGGATGGCACAGGAAACAGACCACTGGTGCTGGTATCTCTGGCATACCCCCAAAGGGTTGAGATCCGTTGACGCTAGCACGCGAAGGGTGGTTCCTGGGTGCAATTAGCTCTGCTCCCCTGAACCGGACTTCCCTCAACTTGGCACACCATGCTCCATTGCATCTCCTTGGTCCTCGCTTCCCTCCCACACAGGTACTCTACCTTTCTCTCTGGACGACTGCCCTCGGGTAGAACTCTCCGACTATTTATCATACATCTCGCCGCTTCGTTTTAGATTTATGTTGTTGATAGGGACTAGAACTATCGTTCTACCATTTTGGGAAATGCCTGGAGGGGGTGGTCGAATGCAGCGGTTCATTATGCTCTGTATTGTTTTGGGGGTGGAGGAGAGTAGATTTTCGTTTCCGCCGTAAATTCGAGAATTGGGTAAGTTTTGGCATTGTGGTAAGATGGAAAGGCGAGGTATTTTTTTTTTTTTTTTTTTGTGATAAAAAAATAACCGACGGAAGAAAAGACAATATGTTTTTTTGTCCTGGGAGGATATGTTTTTAATCGTTTGTCGGAAGTATTGCGATTTATATTAAAGGTCTTTCATTCACTGAGCGACATATTTCGAATGGTAACGTTTATATTTCAAAGGTATTCAGTATATGTCGTCTTCCTGCAATTGTGATAGGTATAATAAAGAGTTCGAAAGGTCATAATTATTGCATTCATTCGCTAAATGTGTTACGGAACTTAACGGGGACAATGCAAAGTTGGTTCGATTCTTTTGGAAAGTATTTTAACTTTTTTTTTATGGGACATGCAATTGTTACTTTAATCCGATGCTTTAAATTTGAGAAACACGTTTCAAGTACAGACATTTGTTAATTAATATTTATCTCAAATTTATTAAACAGATTTAGTAATTAAATTATCTCACCGTATTAACCCGAATATAACGCGATTCTTTTTGACTTATCCTTTTCCATTCAAATATTGACTCTTTTAAATTCAAGGTCTAGGTAATGGAATGTAACAACTCTTCTTATTAATTAATAATAATAAGTAATAATAACCTGTGCTATTAATTGTTTAAAATAAATGCTCATCTGATTAAATTATATTCTCATTGAATTATTTTATGTAAAATGAATGGATCGCATTAAATTCATCATTTTTTTTTTAATTAATACAACATTTTGGTATCGCGTTACATTCGGTATCGCGTTACATTCGGGCGGATGCAGTAGTTGCAAATCATCTTTTCGAAATTAAAATTTAATGTTTAAATTATTTTTGGAAGTATAATGCATTTTTTGAGACAAAAAAATTCTCATCCCGAGAAACATGTACAAAAATTTCATGTTTAATGTGTTGTAATCGGACTAACTACAATTAGTTACGGATATTCAGTAATAATTTGGACGGGTATTGTGAAAAAAAAAATATCATAATTATTTGAAATTACATCAATGAAGAAAAAAAGCCTAATTTTTCAATTGAGGATTTCATAGCAAACTTGACCCAGCATTCCTCCCCAAGTCAAGGTTACGTTTGATAATAAGAAACATATCTAGATGGCGAAATAATTGCCTTTCATGCTTTTGCCTTGCATTTTGTAATCAAGATACCTCGAAGATTATTCTTTCCTTGCGCAATGAATGCTTCTGCTAATTAACATGGGAAGAAGTAGACAGGTTTCTCTGGAACAGGCAATTACATCACACAATCGTCGCTTATATTCAAATGCTGTCTGTTTTTTGCAGAAGAAATTTTCATTCTTGAAAAGTTTCCGAGGAACTCCAAAACATAACTATAAATAATAAATTAGCTAAACTTCATGTATACTCGTACATCTAAGTAATTTGGAGAAAATACAGTTATGGCTTGAAATATAATGATGAACTAAATTTTGATTTGAATTCTGATGGTACAAAGAGCAGATTAGGTCAGAATGTTTTAAGATAAATTTCCTCAAAAATTTGAGTAATTTTTTTTAAGTCTACGTAAAAATATCCGAATGTACACTTTGTATTAAGAGTAATTATTACTTTTTAACAAGTTCTACCATACCATTTGTAAACCTAATGATATGTGACTTGATCTTGTCCTGTATTTCTTTAATATTACTGCTTATTTAATAATAATTTGCAAATATTTCTGTATAATTTCAAAAAATTTTTAAAACTCTTTCCACGGAGGAATATGAATAGAACATCTGACAATAATTTGAAGGTATGCACCAATGATAATTTTAAAATATTACCATTATATATATATATATATGAAGTACAAAATACATTTCACTTAATTTACTTAGTCCTATTATTCACAATATTAAATTGCCAAATAAAGGTAATATTTCAGTGGAAAATAACTTATAAACTTGTAAAGCTGTTTTTTGTGTGAGTGGAGTGTAAAATTAATTAATGAATGAGACAAAAAAAAGCAGATTGTTGTAGATTCGTATTTTTGATGCTAACCAGTCGAAGTTCAAAGTCCTCCCATTGGCGTAGTGTGAAAGTTAGGAGATGCGTGTTGCTTCTGGTGCGACGTTAATAAAACCAAGCCAAATATTTCCCTTTTCAGTGATACATATGTTCCTACATTTCTAAAGATTTATTTCCTTTTAAAAATAACCCGAAATGAAAACTACTTTGATAATTCATCTCATTTGTGAAATGTAAGAAACACATCTGAATTCCCCCCCCCCCCCCTCATTTTTACTTTATCTGCACGACGAAGAGAAATGCTCCGATGTTCACGAGCACTAAAGCGTAATGCCACAAACATCATTCACGAAACTGCATTGCATGAAGCTCGCGAGATTTGAGGTAACCTTGATGACAGTTTTTGTTCATTTTCCACGCTTTTATTTTGTTATAGTTGACTGACTTGCTTTCACGTGACATCAAACAGTTTTCAATTTCATTTTGTTTAGTCATTGGAAAACGTATTTCTTTTAGTTAATCTGCAATAGTATATAACTTACAAATTTAACATGTGAGATACGTTTCAGCTAAAATTTATTGGTAAAACTTCGATGAATTTTCAGTGCTTATATTATAGGAGTATTTTTTAACTGTTTCTTTAAATTGCAGCAGAGTTGCAGATTTTTAACCGAAGTGGTGGTGGTGTGGTGAGAGCTCGAAACTCGTCTTTATGAAGACAGTATTGTAACGGAACTAATGCACGTTAAGTCTGTTGAAGCTTGGAAGTTCTCATGTGGGGTGATGTGGGAGTTGAAAATTGGGGGTACCAGCTTAGTTGCCGCAATTGTTAATTGTTTGCAGATCGTAAAAAGACATAATCAGAAATCAATCAATATCAATAATGAAAATGAATGTATTCATTTGAATAATGAGTTTGTCTTTCATTTAAGATCTTTTTAAACAATTTGTTTATTATATATTTATTAGGTTGTTTAGCATTATTATCGAAGTCTTAGAATTGAAATAATTTTTAAATAGGGATTCAGAGTAAGATTTTAATGAAAATAATTAGTATTTTTGATAATGGGCTTTCTCTTTTTTAGATTATTAATGGCTTATTGTTCCTTTTTTCGCCTTGATATATATACTAACCTCGTTCTAATCATTAATGAACAGTTTAGATATTCCTTTATTCTTGTCAATAACGTTCTTTTCGTTAAATATTATGGTATTTTGTTCATAGTCTTATTTTTTTTTGAAGGGGGAGGGCTTCGTGTTTCCCCCCTCTAATACTTATGTACATTTTGCTTACAACAAGATCTATATTGTATATAGCCGATAATTCATGTTATCTTGTATTAAGTTCATACAAAACGCATTATAGGGCAATTCATAATTGTCTGTGTCAGTATGGCGTTATTTGAAGCGTACCCATATAAACCTATTGATTTGGCGCCTTACTCCATTAATTCCAACTCTATTATTAGCAATATTAGATAGTTCCATCTTGGCGAACTATTATCTTGTGGCACTTCATCGCGAAGCCATTTGTTATACTATAACACTGCAAGTACCTGCGGAGCAAATTCTGTCATTGTGTGGTGGTGATTGGTCGGCAGAAGGACATAAATGATCCTTTGTGATTGATGTCATGGGCTTACTGTGTTTGTCTAGCCGATATACGGTTTCGAATGTGGGTAAATGACACTAAATATTTGTAAACCTGCTGTTACATAAGACAAAAGTTCCGTTGTTCTTTGCTTTAAGCTTTGGCCTGAAAATTTTGAGGTTTGGCGCTTTTTTTCAATTTTTTTAAATGTTCAGTTGATTGCTGTCCCTGAACTATTTAAGAATTGAGGAATTGATATGATTTTTTTTTTTACTAATGCAGGCATTATTAGTTTGTATCGCTGAAATAAAAATAAAAAATATTTAAAGTAAATGTAGCATTTTTTGAAATATTTTAGTTTTTATTATTTCCGTTTTTAAACTTTGTGAATCAATTTACATTTTTATCCATGAAATTATTACAAAAAAGAATTAAAATAGATAAATCTGTAATTCATATTGTTATGTCTGGCTTTGGACAGACGGGCATGATTAATGTGTTCACTGGATTCATCATCCAACAAATTGCTTCATATTATATAACTTGGTTAACACCAAAAACAAAGAACTATAAAAGATCTTATATATATACATAATCTTTATGGTAATTCATTAATAATTTTCATTTAATATAGTTACATGAAAAATGAATTTGCCATTGATCAAATTTCATCATCAACAAATCCAATAACCGTAGGTAAATAATGTATTAAATATAATACCTTTATAGGATAACGTATGAATTATTTTTCTATAGTATAATAATGAATATAATTGATTTAACTTTGAGGAATAAAATTTATAATAGCTGTCCGATATCTGCTTGAAAACTTAAGCCTAAAGCTGCTGTTAAAACATTCCGATGAACAAACATATTACATGAAAACAGTTACGATTTTTTCGTTTTTTTCCCCCCTATAAGTGGGCGTATTACAGATTTAAATTAGAACCAGTTTTGTCCTTTCCGGTAGCGATAATGGGAAATGATAGGGGGAAAAAAATTCTTTTTCGTTAAGCCCTATTTAAAAACGTTTTTTGGAAACTAAACCCTCAATACATTCCTCTTCTGAAGCATTCGTTAGAGTCGAAATCCGTTGCCGCAAGTGATTTCCAATTAGAAGGGTTTTTTTTTTTTTTTTTTAAATCTTTTTCACGGTCATTAGGAGAATTTAATTTCCAATTAAAATATTGACTTTCCGTGGAAAAGTCTTTTAACTTTCTGTTATCACAGGCAGAGTGGTGGAGGGAGAGCATTATTCTACGGTTCGAGAAGCAGTGGCAATATCGAACTACAACAAAAGATGAATTATAATTATTCGTTGGAAAAGAAATGGAATTAAAAAAAGCATTCTTTTTTCTTCTCATTGTCTAAACGAAGTATAACTTTAGACGGAAAGAAACGTTTGTTATTAAACACTTTTTTCTGCGCCGTACTTCGTAATTGCATGGTTTTTTTTTTTTTTAAAAAAATAAATAATATTTAATAGTTTATTATTATTTTTTTTTCGTTTAAACCTAGGGGTTCAACAATGTTTTTGAGTTTACTTTCTTTATTTTTTTTCATATTTTCTTAGAATTGGTAGGAGGGGAAAAAAACTTAACCTTGTCTTCTGAAGATTGTTTACTAAGTATTTTAAAATTAGAAGAAATATAAGAAATTGCTTTTAGTACTTATTAATTATTCAGAAGGAAATGATGAATTATTATTATTGTTGGTTCCAATGAGGTTTAGGATCATTTTTGAATATTTAAATTATTTTATAGTAAAATATTATTACTGTCCTTCAATAAAACTGAATGTCTAAAATAATAATCTTATATAAAGCTCAAATCTCGATTACTTGGAACAGAAAAACTAACAATAAGAAATGTGTATGTATATATATATATATATATATATATATATATATATATATATATATATACAGTAGCGTACCCAGAAAATAATTTTTCTGAGGGGAGAGTGCATATCGTCAATGCCGTGACAGAAGAAATTTTTTTAGTTTAAAATAATCGCCTGGTAAAAAGTAAATAATACGCTATATCTATTTTATTTCTCGTATTTAAAACTTTTCAAGTATTGATATGGTTTTATCAAGTTATAATAATTTAAAAGATACCAAAAGAATAAAATTTGCATTTTTGTAGGTATGCACCCACTTCCTCCCTCTTCCATCTTCAAGCACTGAACCAGAACCTCTCTTTCAGAAACAGCAAAAACTTTTCTATTCTTTTCTCGGGAATTGGTTTAGTTGAAATCCTTTTTTTCTCTTCGTGATGGAAAAAAATAAATGTAAGCGTGAGAAGGGAAAAAAAATTCTGATGTTTAAAATTTAGAAAGTAATATAATAGTATGATAAAAGAATTACCTTGAAACATTTCAATTTCGAGGAAAAATCTTGGAGTATGCATTTGTCTCTTTGCACACACCCTGGGTACACTACACGCTATATATATATATATATATATATTGTTTATTTGCATATCACTGGATAAGACTTGCATTTTGCATTTTTTTAAAATTCAAAGTTTAAAAATTTCATTTTGGGGGAAGAAATGTTATTGAAATTCTTTTTATCAGACTTGCACACTATCACACCCGTAATTTCACGATAAAAATGTTTTATTTGTAAAAATAAATATTCGCTTGTTGTTCCTGAATATAATTCGCTCAATAAAAAGTAAAATATTTCAAATCAGTTCAATTTCAAAACTTTTTAAAAACAGAAATGAAAATCCACAAATGCTCGTGAATCGCAGCATATTTTCAAATTAAGTTAAATATCTTTCTTTTAATCGCACATTCGATTCCTATTTTCTATTTCTAAATCAATAAATTCTATCTAGGCAATTCATTTCTTTTACACCTCAAACTGAAATATCTTAAACATCCAGTTGATTGCATAAAGTTTATATCACCTCTCAACGCCAGTTCCACTCTGATTTCCTGTAAATTAAAAATCCCTAGCCTCTGGCTGTTAGAAACTCGACAGGACAGTACAACTGTCTGCTAATAGGATGTAGCTTAACGGTAAGTTTCCTGTCTCAGGAATAATTAAGAATATCGGAATCGACTGATGCATAAAACCCCCCGACATCCGCATCTTGACAATGCAGACCGGTGACACGCGACAACAACCAGGCTGCAGTGTTTTCCGGAAAAAGCCTCTAATTTAATAACATCCGGCATTTAACCGGCGAAAACGACACCTGTTCTAGTACTTGGCGGGAAAAATCCTTTATTTTGGCGCCGGCTTCTCTCATTTGCATGTTATTGACTTCGGTCGTGAATTTCTCTACAGAAAATTGTATTCCACCATCTTTATTAAAATAAATTTTCTTTGCTTTCCATTGGTGTATAATTAAGACCAGCCGTGGAGACAGATACTAACGCTTCGTTGCAGAATTTCTGGGACATCCATATACTTTTGTCTATGGTATAGAAGAGGAAATTTTCATGGACTAATAAGCTTCTTTAGGCTTAGTGTCTGACGGATACACCGATTCTTTATTCGAAAAATAAATATGGTGGATGTTAAGACTAATCGACTTTTAAAAACATGTGGTATTTGAAGAATTAGAAAATGGAGTCACTTTTTTGGTTGTTTTGGAAAAGAATAATCGCGTCTAGACGTAAAAGGAATAAAGGAGAAAGGAAGAAAAGAATGGAAAATAATACCTTTCTGTTAAATAGTTCAAAATATTTTAAATGAATGGAAACTATTCAGATGATTTAAGCAGTTCTTGCAAATTGCTTTTGACTGAAATTGAAATGAGTTTTTTTTTTGCTGAAAATTCGAATGTTTTTACTTTCTTTTCGAAAGCTCTTTGATGAATTAGTTTTTTTTAATAATATTTTTTTCTCAAAAATATCTCAAAATAATTGTAATATTGACCTAGAAATAAGCAACGGAGCTTTTGTTTTTACTCTTAAATAGAATTTCACTTATGAAATGAGACAATTTCTGATTTATATATATTTTTAAATGCATAAAGTTGCTTAACCGTCGATAAAGAAACATTTTACATTCATACAGATATTAATAAAGCCAAAATATAGATGTAGATAAAAAATTTGACGTTTATATAAACATGATAACTTTTTTTTCCGACTCTGACTAAAAGCTCATTAAAAACGTTGTATTAAATAATTATTTTAAAATATGTTTCTTCTCTCTTTAAATTCGTGATACGTCATTTTTCTCCAACTTCAATTTTTCATTTAAACTTGAAAGTTAATAATAATAAATAGAAAAATAATTGTTATTATTTAGAGTTCAGTTGACTCATTTTTTTTTTCTCCTTCAGTGATCTTGAGGAAACTCTTTACAAAATAATATGAAATAATTTATTCCGTTTTATACCAAAAAGGAAAGAAAGAAAAAGTGTAATTGTGAGCTGTGCAAAATTTGTTTACTTTTTTCTTAAATACTTAAATAAATATTATACATCTAAAAGGGCAAAAAATTCTGTAAATTTGTTTCCAAATGGATATCTCAAAAAAGAAAAAAGTCGATTAATGTATAATTCTTTATTCATCTATATCAAAATTGCTTTTTCAAAATAATTTTTTGAAAAAAAAAAATATTTTATTGCCTATCATCTCTGTAGTTTTAAGTATCTCAGTTGAGTTCTTTCGTTTTTTTTTTTTTTTTTTTTTCCTTCTTATTCTTCCTTCTTTGTTTATTCTCTTTCTTTTTTTCCGTGACATGAAAGATTATTGTACGTTGTCCACCAGAGCATCCCCCCCCCTCCATACATCGAATATTTAGAATAAGGAAAACAATTTATTACCCAACTTTGTATTGTGTGCTTAAAGTATTTATCGTTTGGGTGACTAGGACATGAAGAAGACATCTAATCAGAATATCTATATTCGTAAATTCGTTTGCTTGCTAACGATAAGACAGTGAGGGAATTATGAAGATAAAACATCAGTAAAAAAATTAAAAAAAAAAAAAAAATCTTACTCCAATGCTAAAGTTTATTCAAATTTTATGCATCCGATTTCATGTCGATAGCGTGTCCTTTCCAGCAAGATGCAAGAGATCGAAAAAAAAGGGAAGGAAAAAATACTCAACGTGTAATTTATTCAGCACAAAATGTAGCGGATGCGCAAAGAGAAAAACTAATATGAATAATTCATTAACGAACTAGAAAATTTGTCACAAAGAATTAAGGTTCTGTCAAACCCTAGGACCTTACATTTTGTTTCTTTTACGCAATGAAATCGAAATGATAAAAAAAAAAAAAAAGACTCTTTTGTTACTGAATTAAAATTATGTTACGTTTAGTTTAGTTTAGTATTCTTGGAAGAACAAAAAAAAATGTCAAACATTCTTTATACCGGAATTAAGTGTTTATTTTTGTACCAGAAGTCCATCATGTGTTGCGCTTTGTATAATGTTTATAATTAGCATTATTGTGTGTTTAGAAATAAGTTTTACAAAGTCGTGGATAAAATAATGATTATTAACTTTGTCCTCATCTGTAACTGAATGGCTAATTATTTGAAATTCTAATTATGTTTTTTTAAAAATAATTAACAGGTACTGGATATCTTCTTTTAATTAGCACTGTGGCATTTTTAGTTATGGGATTTAATAATAGGGGTAATCTCGAGTTTATTTTAAAAAAATACTGTAAGTAATCGATGTAATGAACTCTTTTGTAATTACAAATAGAAATAAAAATTCTTTAAATTGATATGGGGGCTTAACTCAGAAAGGAAAATAAATAGATAAATAAGATTTTGCCTCGTGAAAAGATACGAATTTGTTACACTTAGAACAAAACGAATGAAGGCTTTACCTGCTTTTTTTTTTTAAAGAGAAATTAGTTTCATTAAAAAATAAAACTAAAATTATCTTTATACGTGTATATAATATATAACGTAGCTTTGAACTATGTATAATATCATCACCAATACAGTTTACAAATGATAATATGTCGATTACACATTTCGTGTTTCCAACATGGACTTCATCGCTTTAATTAAATTTATTTTACAAACTTTATAAATTAAGGAACCAGCGAAGAAAGTATGAATTAATTATTTTTCAAGTATGTATTAGTATCGCTTCGAATACAATTTACTAACAATATGAAGATTATTCATTTCTAGATAACAATATCGGTTTCATCGCTTATTTGTGATATATTTTTATTAAAATGTTTCACACAAAGCTATATTGTCGCTAAAAATAGCGAGATTGAAGCCTAAGAATTCTGAGGAACTTTTTATTTACATAAACCATTAAATATTAATAAGCTAAGTAATTTTCAAACCGATCGAAATTTTTTTTCACAAAATAGAGTTTACAAACGATTGTATGAAGATTAATTCTTGTGTGCAACATTAATTACGCAAGCTTCATCATGTATTTATAATGTACTTTGAAATATTGTTAAGTACTTGTCTATTTTGTTATAAAGATGACTAGGCTAAAGCTTGGGGTTTTTGAATAAATCAATGATCTATTAGAGCTTTTTTGTACTGAAATATCTTCTATAAAAAGTTTTCAAAATTATGGAAGGATTCTGGAATATTCGAAGTCTTAAATTCTCAACCAAGATATGTATAATCTCGTTTATAAAATTCCAACAACGGGGGTTATAATAGACATTTAGGTAGTGTGGATATTCTAACATTGCAAGAGCTCGTTGTCTAATATCTAATATTTCATTTTATCGAAGTGAAATACAGCACATAGATAAAATTATATGTTTAAATTTTTTTTATTAGACAAATAGAAACATAGAGTATTCGTAATAATTCTAAAAAAATTTGTTTTAGATATAGATTTTTTTTAAACCTAGCTCCAAATTTAGATCTTTGTTTCTTTTAAAATTAGTTATTTGAATAATGGAATTATTTTTCCAATTACGTCAGATCATAAGTCATTTGACTATTAATTATGCGTCTGAAGTATGGATTGTATTGATCCGGTAATAATTATATAGACTCGTTGTTGAAATTTACAAGCATAAATATATATGTTGAAGAAGAAATTGGGGGAGGAGGGGGTGGGCTCTTTTCATCATGCCTCGAATTATCATGTCAGTGAATGCACACTTTATTAAATTATCCTTCTATTATCTTTTATCTTGTGTACGATCGCGACCAACAAAAGAAAGATCAAAAACGTATTCCTAGAATAAAAGAATTTCATTAACTAAATCGAATAACTCGTTATGCGTAAAAATTATGTGAAAAGGACGAAGTACTTCAGAAAATATTCTTCTTCTCCCTGACATGATTAGAATTTAATTAAAAGGCGACTAACAAAAGATGTGAAAAATTATCTTTCGCCAGATATAACAATGTTCCGCAATAAAAGCCGTGACAACCCTGGCTGAAAAGAGGGGAACAGAAAAATGTTTTGGGGGTGGGGGGAAAAGGGAAGACATTAATTGTTAAGGTGCCAACAATGAGCTTTACGCATTCCCCGATACCGACTTTTGAACCTTTTTCCGGTAACATACTACTATGACAGATTACCGAATTCTTTCGGTTTGCGAAAATGTGGTGAAATTTTCTTTTCTTTTTGTTTTCTTCCTAGTGTTTAATGTTAGTCCTAATGCTTTTAACTGCTATGGTGAAGAATTGCTGTTTTCTGTTTGTTTTGTACCCCCCTTTTTTTTGACTTAGTGAAAGACTTTTTGGGTTACATAAGGTAAATTTACACCTAGCGAAGATAACCATTTATTATTATGTGTCATTTCGGTTCTCGTAGAAGTCATTCTGCAAAATATTTATTGTGTACAGTTGAATTCAATACACTTAACTATTGTAATCCTTATCACTATTCAGTTTCCCATTTCGAAAGTATGTTTGGTCTGAAAGGATGTGAACATTAACCATAGCTCATTATAGGTATGAGAAAGTATAGACACTTAAAAAAGTATATTCCATAAAAATGCCAGATTTTGTTTTATAGGAAATGAAGTTTGATCGAGTTGTGCTTACGGGACTTTCCTTTGCTATTAAATATTAAAAAAATATTTTAGTTAGTTTCATGATTAATCGTTAGCATATAGATAAACATAAAATCATTCTGCATGCTATGTTAAGCCACAAAGGACAGGGACGGAGAATTGCTTTAGAGAATCACCATAAAATTAGCGTTACATTAAATATTTTTTTAAGTTTTAATTTTATATTTATTGAGATAACTCTTAAACAGAGAAGATTAATTCTGTATTAATATTGCATTAAAATTTTTTATAGTAATTGTTAAGCATATTGCCATTCTATTTCTTCATACGTTCTTATATTTTATTTTGAAATCACATCTAACAATTTTTAATGGTTCAAACTAATTATTATTATTTTTTAATTCTTACGAATCGAGTATTCTTAATTATGTTTTTTAGTAATTCGTTAGTGTTTGATACTTTTCTGAGGAATTCCATTTTGATTTCTATAAATATGTTCCAGCGGGGAAATTACAATTATAATTTTTGCGTCACTCTCAGTGTTGATTATAAGTATTTTTTGTTATTTTTGTCAATTTTTGTGTGGGACATTTCTAGACATGATCGCTGTAGAAATATGATTACGTCTAAGAATATAATATATTTCAACATACTTCTATTTTCATTGATGATTAGTATTGTTGATTTTTTGGAGGTCTTAATCTTGATTGTTTCCGAAATGTTCCTGTATAAAATTCAGATATATTTATTTTACTAATAGTTGTTTAATATTTTTGTTCTTTTCATTTTATGACTTTAAAAAATATTGCATTCTTTTTTATGCATTTTTGAATCTTAAATTATATTAGAGACATGATGCGTTGTTTTGTAAGTTTTCTTCCATTTGTATGTTACTTTTATTTCTGTAATGAAATACATATACATACTTTGTATTTTTCCATTTCATTTAAATTGCTCGATAATTTGAAGAGACAAATTACTTTTTTTTATTGTTTTGATCAAATCAGTCGTTGATATTTTTTTACCATGTTAAAGTGGTAAAATAATGAAAGGAATTTTGAAATTTAAAATGTACTAAAAATTAAAGAAACTTTGAAATTAAAAAACAAACTGAGTGCATTATTACGCAAGTTATTGTATAATAAATTTTGATATTTGCAGATTGACTGATTAATCTCTGAGCTGTAAATTCGAAACAATTTTACAAACTTTTTTTCAGCAATCAAAAAGATTCAAAGAACTTATTATTAGTCTACTAATTTTCATGACAAAATTTTATCGTCACAGTAAATGTTTCAGAACTTTCCCATAAGAAAAATTGTCCTTATATCCCTGAAAGAAAGTCTATCTTCTACGTGAGAATAGTATGATCATAGTTTCCCACAAGAACCGGTATTAGAATGTTCTTTTAAACAAACTGTGAGACACAACAGTCTGAAAGAATAAAGGAGGATTCTTATTATGAAATGCGTTAAAAGTATTGTCATTGCGAAGTCTTCTATTTATGATTAAATAAAGCTCTAAAACATAAAAATAGCATTCTTACCTACTTTTGCAGCCACACAACACCCGTTTTTTGAAAAGATTGCTATCACGAATTCAGCCTATTGTTCTACATCAAAGAAAGAAGCATCATCTCTTTTAGTATTGTTTTAAGACTTGAGGAACAATGTTCACAACTTCCGATTGCTATGTGCTTATTTTTTATGATGTTGTCAGAATCAGCTTTTAAATTAACTTATAGGATTTGTTTCTCATTTTCGCCGGATAAGTTCACACGATCTTAATGCAATAAAAATGTCTGGGTTTTATCTGTAGAGTCCATAAATGTAGATGATTCTTCATTTCTTTCACTTTTTTTTTTTCCTATTCCATTAATCCGCAGACTTTTCGTAGTCATGCAGGTTTGTTGCTACTGTTTTTCCCCCTTTTATGGAACAATAAAAACCTTTTCAATTTCTTCCTTATTTGTGTATCTTTTTAAATAAAGGATTGTTGCAAATAAACGGATCAAATAACATTCTAGTAAAAGTATTGTTCTGGTATTTCCTTACATTTTGCTCATTGTTTAGAGAATTGTTAAAGTTCATTTGACAATGTTAAGCTGCTTATTACCTTCGGGTCAAATATCAGATAATCTAAGAAACATTGCATTATTATGTGTGGGAAAATTATTGTTTATAAGGACAGTTGCCTTGTTTTTTCCGCTAGTAGCCTTGTTTTTGCATTTCTTGAAAAAACTTTTTGTATTTAAATACATATTGCATATATTTTGTCAATCGGATTTGTGATTTATAATATCAACCTTATTTTAATGAATATTTTTCTTCTATAATTCATCTGATGATTAAGAACCATAAAAAATTGTGCATTGGATGAGATTTGTTTTAGAAATATTTGTAAATTTTAGTAATTGTACTTTGAAAGAACATCATTACATTCAAATTTATTGCAAAACGTCACCTAATTCTTTAATAATAGAAGTTACTTTCAAAACTTCGTATGAAATGTCTCCCTCTCCCCTCAAAAATGTATTCAGTGTATTTTATTTGTTTAATATGCTCTTAATGCATTCCTTTGTTTACTGGTGAATCCATAATTGAAAAAAATGGGGCAAAAAGAATAGTATGAAATTAAAGACTATTCTACATTCGCTTCCAACCATCCCCCCCCCTCCTTTTGTTTTTTATGTTTAGATTACTTCACCACCCAAACTTGGAAAGGAATTGTAAAAGCATTTACAGTGAATTCGCGAAAATGCTTTCGGATAGTTCAACTCGAAATTGTTTAGATCATTTTCTACTTTCACAAGTTTTCTAAAAGATCTTCTATTTTAGAGTTAACGCTAGAATGAGCAAAATCGCGTGGCAATTCATCAAATCCTTTTTTTAAAACGAATCTGAAAAACTCCAACAAGCGTTTTAGAATGAAACGAAGATGTATCGTCTGCTTCTATTTTTTATACGCTTTTTTTTCTCTTTCAACTCCCTTCGCCGTTGTAAAATGACAAGTTAGTTAAGGGGAAGGGAAAGAGTAACAAAAAATAAAAATAAAAAGGAAACAAAAGTTTATGCAAAACAGGAAAGAAAACAAAAACGGAAGTCATTAGCACTCCGGAGAAAAATTCAGGAATGCCTAAAGGGATTTTTGTTTGGATCCGTCTTTTTTCCTGTTTCGACTCCTGTTTCTGCTCTTCCCCCTTCATCCTTTTATCTAGTTATTCTCGCTGTATTTCTCTTGTGATTGGAGTTTCGTTTTCATCACAGGATGCAAAAGGGAATCTTTTAACTTCCTGCATTCTGTATGTCCTGGATTTTCCATTGCATGATATTCTTTAACTTAGTTTATCCGTATCTCACGTAACTCTTTATCCGTATCTTGCCTGGTGACGAAATTGCGTGTCCGACCGAGAAAAATGCTCCAAATATAGCTCTGAAAGTAACAAAGCTGGCGACTTTTTACTACTACTTTTTCTTTCTTCATTTAGAACAAATCTTTTTCAACGGGTTGAAAAAAAACTACTGTGGAAGAGTTTTTGCAAAATAATTATTAAAAAAACTTTTTGTTTTGTTGCATCATGTCGTTTTGGATAAATTTTTATCCTGGGAGCTGGATGTGTGTATGTTGATCATCCATCCAGAGAATACAGATGTCCCTAGAGCTCTCGTATCGTCTGTCTGTTCCTCAAATAAATACAGAGAGAATATCTTTTGTTCCATTTTTCAAGCACTTCTGTGAGGCTTCCAGACTGGGGAGAAGAGAAAGTTGCAAGAATAATTCGCTTTGTGCAAATTAGGAATAATTCCGTCGAATCCTTTTTTCTTATTTCTTACACTCTTCCGTCTTTTCTCTTTATCTGTTCTATTGTTGTTTACAACTGGAGCAGGCAGAAAAATTGTTTGGAAGATTTGTTTCGCCAAGTCGCCGTTCTTCCTGCCTTGAAAACTTTTCGAAAAATCATTACCACTATTCTTTTTTTTTTTTTTTTCCCCTTTCTTCTTTTTCACTTCGGAAAGTTCTGTGTTCTTTTAATGGGACGAATGTTTATTTCCGTCTCCCTTTGTCCACTTTTTGGACCCCTGGAGATAAATTATTAACGAAAATGGGGGTTGTCACACACACACACAACCTTTCTCAGTGTTACTAGATGTTTCACAATGTTCTTAGAATGTTTCTTTGAGTGATAAGTCTCAATTTGTTTTAAATCGAATTTTTATTTCCGTTTCGTGCCCTTGAAGTCTTTCTACCATCATTCATATCATTTTATGACTTTATTTTATTTCATTCATTTTTTTTTTTAATTAGTTGCCGTCAAGTCTTAGAAATCTTCCTGAATTGCTTCTGTTTTTTATCTTTTACGTTCTAATAACATTTAACCGAACAATCAAGTTAAATCAGTAAAAATGGAAATTTATTAATTATAAAAGTTTAAAAGTTCACATTGTAATAGTGCTTCGAGACACTTGTATGTATATATATTTCACTTTTTTAGATTTATTTTTTTGTTATTATTTTTTAGTAATATTTAAAACAATAATTATCACCATTTGTCACGCATTTATTTTTCTATACTTGTTTTGATAATAACTAAGGATGTAGATTATTTGAAAACATCAGAAAAAAGCATACCAGTCGCCAACCAAAATAAATTGTACTAATCAACGTCTCAACAAAAATATCTTGAATTAATATTATTATTATTATTATAATATATAGTCACAACTCGTTATTAATTGTGGCCGATGCAAACGTAATGGTAAAATTCAGCGAAATTGCGTAATAATGATTAATTCAGCCGACATATGCTAAGTTCTTGGAATTCAGAAATATTTCTCATTGTTCAAACGATTTCCTAAAAATAGGGTTTTATTTCAAGTATTGGCATAAAAGTATCTTAAATAATTAAACTTTCAGAACATTCACTGAATCACAAGATACAATTGCTAGAATTTTTGTTATTTGGTGATCTGTTCTTCCTCCTGTTCTGTCTCCAGCTCATCTTTCTATTTGTCCTGGTTACGGAACTCGGTCGAGGAATCGGCTTTACCCTGTGGTCGCCTCAGCGGCCCAATGGTTAATGAGCATAAGCTAATTTCATCAGATTCCTACTTGAGCATATAAATTTTGCATTTTATCTGCCATCTTTTGAAAACATTCGAAAATTTTATGTGAAATCTTGTTCATGTTTCGAAACGCTTGTCGGTGTGAATAAAAGTTCATTCCTTTTTTTTTTCCTTCATAAAATAAGTTTCCTGTTAAATCTAAAATTATTAACATTTTCTTTGGTCAATTTTAAAGGAATTTTTGGAAAAAATTCCTGAGAAAGTCGGGAAGATTGTAGCTGAAAAGAAAACACCATGTGTTAGAAAGCTTTAAATTTTATCTTTTTGTTCTTTTCAAAATACACCTACCATTCTAAATTTTTTTTTAAAAAAAAATATTACTATATTTATCACCCCCGGAAACTGAAACTCTTCTTATTTGGTTCGTATAAGTCTTTAAATTTGATATGCTTGCACTTTAAATGAAATATTTCACGTTTCATCTGAGCAAATACATACATTATTTAGAAAATAAATACATTTCAATTTTTTTTGTACATGCCAGTTTTTCTCTTTGAATGGTTTAGCATTTATTGTAAATTTTAATTTAATGAACGAAAATTTGATGGTTGGGATTACAGCTCTAAAACAATATAAGCTTGCCAATATTTTATATACACCATTTGTAAGTAACCCTTTTAAAAGTAAAAGGTTTACTTAGAAACGGAGTGACAAATTCATCTTTTATTGAATTAAAAGTCTTAGTTTAAAATTATTTGTTGCATACGCATCATTTTCATTTTAAAACCGTTATAATTATATTCGATCTCTATTCCCTAAAGGGGAAAAAACATAATTATGAAAAGGAAGATGTATCTTTTGAATAAATGTTTCAACTTGAAAGTGCTTCTAATCCCTTTTAATAACAATTCTCCTGTTAAGAATAATTTATAAGGTTGTTAAAATTGTCATTAAACTAATAAGCCTCCTGAGTAACACGTTAAGAATTCTTTCGATAACCTCTAGAATTAAAAATGTCGTTACACTAATGATATTTTAAAATCCTCGATTTAAATATATTAAAAACATTTTGGATGGTTTGATTTAAAGTTTTAGTTAAATCTTTAGAGAATCTATTTTGACATTCTTGGAATTTTCACAGTTTTTGAAATTAAAGGTGGTTATAATGAATCCTTTGGAATTCATATATAAAATTGGATCGCTTTGTAAAAAGTTTTGTTTTATTTTTTTATTTTACATTAAGCAGAATTTATTCAGTTTAGCTTTTATTCATTCAAGCATTGTGTACTAGAGTATTCAAGCATTGTGTACTAGAGCATTCAAGCATTGTGTACTTGTTTGTTCGTTTTTCGCGTAAATTTAAATAATAAATTGAAATGATTCACTTTTGAGAGAGAGGGGGGTGGGTGATGTATGCAAAATTATGTTATATTTTTTGTAATCATAATTGAAATATTAATTGCTTTTCAGAATGTTTAATATGCAATAGTTGTCAGTGATTAAAATATATTTTCACTCAATTTTGGAATTAAAATTAATGTATAGTCAATTCATTTTTATATTTTAGTGAAACTGTTAGAGTTATTGGGTAAAATCAGATAATCAGATAACGCGTAAATTTTCCTGATGGAAAAGTTATCATACATTTGTTATTAATACGAAATTTCCTTTATTGGATGGACGTGTTTCATTTAGAGGCAAAAATCTATTTCTTTGGTTATATTGATTGCATAAATTCTCTTAGAATTAGAATACTTTTCTAATGAGGCAAGCCAATTTTCATCTTAATTTATATGTAAATAAAAATAATAGCATTTTAATACCACGTTAATCAGTTTTCTTTTCCATCATAATATATAAATAAGATTGCTTATTATTATTCTATTTATATTTATATCTTGTCATTACATTGAATTTGGAGAAATATTTGACTCATAAGTATTTAACATTGGTAACATATTTGTCTGAAATAAAATAATATCTACTGTGTTCAATCACTTATTCAAAGCATCGTTATTAACTTTCTGAAATATAACAATGATACCTTTATTTTATATAATAAACATAATGAATAAAACCCATGGATGTATATTTGATGGATTCTTATCCTTGAAATTTTAATTGTCATTTTTTTATTAAATTTTATTCAGTCATGATTAACTGTAATTCAAATGGGCTCATGACTTTATGAATAAGTGTGTAACCGACAAAATTTTGGTCTATTGTTGAACACAAATGGTATCCAATGAAATAACTGCATGTGTCTCTTTTCTTTTATGAGTGCAGGGAAGCATTATCGCAGGTTCGTATCAATGTAATTATAAAATGTTTTTGTTCTTTTGAACGCTTTTCGATTTAAAATTGTGATATGAGTTTGAGTCCTATTCCTTAACTGCTCTCAAGAATTTGAGCCTTATGTCGAGCCATTTTTATATACTATAGAAAAAGGACCAAATATTATTTTTTTTAATGTAATTATTATTCATTTGTCCTTTTAACAAATTCTGTGCATGTTTAGAAATGTTCTATAAATGCACAATTTCTTCTAAAAACTAAAATAGTTGTAAAGTATTTGTCATAAAAGCATTGGAAACGGAAATTGTGAGATGTATTATTATATGCAGGGGAAAGAACTGATTTATTCAAGGGGAAAGAACGTAATAATTAATTAATTAATGAAAAAAATAATAAAAAAATATGCAGCCGTTTGTTTATTAGTGTAGTTGGAATATAGTAATTAATTTTATGAAATATTTTTCTGCCTCGAATATATTGTCCTAATTTCGGATCCTATCATGTGACATTGAATGATTGGAAATTTGATTTATCATTTACTGAAATAATCTAGTACGTTCTTTGATAAATGATGAAAAACATTATCGATTTCTTCTCCGATTGGCAAAAATAACCCTCTAATCCAACCGCAAGCCGATGGATTTGTTTTTATGGCACGCTTGAATTAATGCAAGCTATCCGCTCGAATTCACTCTGCAAGGGTTCTCAGCTGGAAGCAGGGAACATGCTCATTAAAAGCCAACCCCTAGCGCGTTGTCTCAATTACGTCGGACCTCTGGAACGTCTTATTTACGAGGCTTGTTAAGATTCGCTGTCATGGCCAAGAGGAAAGGGAGGTCACCATCCGAGGTCACTTGGTGTTTCCTCCCTTAATCCCCTAGCGTCACAACTGCTGATTAATAATTGATTACTTCTGCAAGACTTCTGGAGGTGGGGGATAGGCCACACGCGCGACCAACCAGCAGCGACATAGTCGATCCCGGTTTTTCATGTCACTTTCCTCACCCGTGTTTTTCTTCTTTATTGGGTTTCTTGTTGCCAGGTTATTTATGCTGCAGTTTTCTGCCCTGTGCGAAGAAAATTAAGTTGGGAGGCTATCATGTTACACAGTGTTTCTCTTTTGACGTTTTGACACTGTAATAGGTGATTCCAACAAGTTGTTATGGAGAGTATGTTGTTATGCAGCGCTTTGAATGATAAATGGAGATCATTGTATCGCACGTGCAACATAAGGTTTTTTTTTATATATAAGTGTGGTTGCACAATGTATCTAATTACTTCGAAAATGATATGTCACTTTTTATGATCCTTTTTTGTCGCCCTATTGTTGTCTTTGATAACTCAATTACCTGTATTTGTATGTTAAACTGATAAATAACAAATGATGATACCAAAGCTTTTTGTATTCAAACATACAAACTGATGAATCTTTTATGGTTATTTCTTGTTTCTTCTTCCTGTCTGTTTATTAGCTTTCTGTATTGTTAAATAAATGATAAAATCAAAAGTTAATTTAAAAAATAAGGCAATGTTTTGAAATTGTATTAATATCCAATTAGTAAATCTGTAATGGAATATTCTAATTTTCATTCAACTGTTTCTTTAAAAAATTGTTCTTGATGCGTAGCATGTACTTTTTTTTGTTTAATTTTGTAGCAATGTTTTTAATTGGGGAAAAGAAAAGAGATATTGTAAAAGTTATTTCTTTCTTATTTTTTAATTTTATTTTCTGAATTATTTATTTGTTGTTGTAATCGGAATAGCCTATTTTAAATTCTTTCTCTCAAAATGATTCTCTGAATCGTTTATTTAACTATTGGATTAAAATATGCAGCGAAAAAAAATTCAGAAAAAAAAATTTACTCCAGTAGTTTTCGCAAAAAAAATCTGGACTAATATTTTATTTATCATTTTATAACGGATTTAATCGTGGCTTTTATTTTAAATAATTATATTTGAAAAGTTCTTAAGAGCAAATTAAAATACCTGCTTTTTGCAAAAAAGCATCCACTGTTACTGTTACTTACTTAAAAAGCAAACTCTCAGAATTTATTACAAAAACGTGTTTCATCTAACTATACCATTTATGACTTATTTTTCCATAAAAAAATAACTTTCCCATCCTGTAAAAACCAAGTTTAAAAAATGCCATGACTTTTTTTTTTTTTTTTACAGAAGGGATGTGATCAAAATTTTAATGCATGGATTTAATAAAGATGCTTCAATACAAATATTTTTTTTAAAAAAAGCGAATGTTTATAAACTGAATAAAAATGTCTTAACAATACTTTGCGTGAAAAAAAAAATTCTAAATAAATTACCTGAACTTTCATTTTGCCTACTCAATTTTTTTTATCAATAGAAAAACTTTTTACTTATAAACCAAGCGATCATTAAAAAAAAAGACATTATATTTCCTAACAAAATAGATTCTACATTCTTCTTTGCCTTTTAAATGAATCTACCCGTTATGTTTACTTGAAATGCAATTATCCCATGTTTGATATCAGGTGGTTTCAAATTAATTTATCCATGCTTTGACTTGTTAAAGTTTTGTCGACTGTGCACGGAGATAAGCTGTTCTGTGTAAAACCAGCGACAAGAAACGTGATTAGACGGGGGAAAAAAATAGTGATGTTAGGGGTAAGAGAGGATGTTGATTGTATTAAGCCTCTATTATTAATTTTAGAAAGCTCCAGTTGAGGTACTTTGTGCTAACGTACAGGTGAGTGATAGACCGAAAATTTTACGCTGCCCAAAGCTTTTAATATTATTTGTTTATTTACATATTTTTTCTATGTATGAATTAAAGGAACGAATGTGTTGTGTAAGGTATGGGGGAAAAACTTGCAATAATAGGAGTAAATATTTTTTTTCCTTTGAGATTTCAGTTAATTATAATAAAAACTTTTTTTTTTGTAGTCTTTCGATTTTGTTATTTTATTTATTTTTATCACGTTTTTTATTTTGTTTTATTATTTTTTATTTTGTTTGTTTTAAGAATATTGCTAACCGCATGTCTTACTTTTTAAACAAAGTAATCGAATTAGACGTGGTTTTTTTATTATTATTATTATTATTATTATTTTTATTTGTTGAAAATGAAAATAAAAATAAAGGGAAAAAAACAGATTTTCGTTACTTCAATAAATTTGATCATGGCACTTTTATGTTATTAAATTAAAACTTAAAATGTTTTATTGAAATCTTTCCCCCCCCCCTTAGTTTTCAGTTCTGTAGTTTAACTAGAAATGAGCATTATACTCTTAAACTATCGAATTTTGTAATATTTTAGTTTTGGATATTTCCCGTTCTTTCAACTAAATTTCGAAGCTAAATTTTTGTCTTTAAAAATGTCACAATTTGAACTGAAAAAATAAGAATGTTATGATTTATTTTTTTTATTTAAAATTTTTGCTTAAAAAATTGTATCAGTAGTTTCCCTTTCCCCCTCCCCCCAAAAAATAATAATTTAAAAATTATCTTGATATTTATAATCTATGCAATTTTTCTTAAACTCAATGTTTCATTCTTTTTTATAAAATTAAAATAACAAGCGTGGATTTAAATATAATATCACAGTTCATATTTTCCGAAAACAAATTTAGTTTAGTCTGTTTATTTAACTGTTAAATTCATTCTTAGTATTAAATTTATTTTGTTAAGGGAAAATTTTACTTTTTTTTTTATGGGGATGGGGCTGTCCGAATATTGAATACAATATTATTTTTTGCTTATGGGGATATTCATTTTCATTTGAATGTTGGAATTTTTTTTTTTGAAAAAAAAAAATTAGAATTGTTATAATATTCGAGTCACACATACATTTGAAAATAAAGTTCATAGTTTCGAATTTATAAATTTTACTACATGGCGAATTGATTTTTTTTTATGACACGATATAGAAATTGTGCTGAAGCTGGATGTCAGGTGTTAAAATAATTCTTTCTTATTAATTTCTTATTTGTTATGAACGAAAATGTAATGTCATCTAGTATCCTGAAAATGAATGATAAAAATTTCTGTCATTCGTGTGAAATATATTCGAATTAATATGAATGTTCGAAATGAAAGTCAAATAAAGTACAATGAACCTTTCAATCCATTTAAAAATGAAAAGAAAAAGGCATAGTATTCCATATCTCAAAGTTTTCTGTCTTGATCAAATGTGTATTCATTTTAACATGGCACTGAGATTTTGTTGAAAGCCAGCATCTCGAAAATTTCCAAAGATACATGCGAAATATATTTTTCTCCGTGATGACAGTATGGGCAAAAGATATTATCTAGACGAAATAAATTACTCCACACGGTTCTTGTTTTTTACTTAATATCGTATCTTCTCTGAAAATCTTGGATATTCTAAGAAACAGGTTCGTCAAGGAATATCATCTCGTTTCACCTGAAATGGGAAATAATAAATGTTTCATTTCGATTCCATACCACCCCCTTTTTTTGATAACGATCCAAATTCCATTTCTCCACAAATGCACTTTTTTTGTATTTGCATTTTCAATTTTCTATAGTTACGGAAGTTCTCTTGAGGGGAGATTTTTATGTGAAGTGGAAGTTCAAACAAATTGAAACGGAAGAACGAGTTTTTTTTCTCCCCCTCAATCGAATAGTTATTGAACAAAATAAATATTTAGACTTATAAAAATGATATCCTGTTACATCTTACCTTTAGATAGAGTATTATAAAAATATTTAATATCTCGAAGATTTTTTTTTTTTTTTTCAATTTTCAGAAACAAATCTGTATCCTTTAAGATGTGAAATGATTGAAGAAATTTGAAAATTAATTGTTTGCTGTGGAAATGTGTTATTGTAATGAATACGAAATTATTTTTCTTTTCATTCCTGTTTCAAAATGAAAATCATTTTGTCTTGAATCATCTGTATAGACTTGATTTTAAGTTGAAACTTGATATATATCCGATAAGCCATAATTTGTGTTTCTTTCTTTCCATTGCATAATCCAAAAAAAAAAGGGGGGGGGGTAAGGAGTTAACGTTAAATTAAATTGTGACTAAATAATCGAATAGATTCATGTTTTTGCCGCTTTAAACTATATTTGAAGTAAAATTTTCCATCTTTTTTTTTTTCCCCAATATTTTTTTACACAATATGTCCCAAGGGGACTCAGTGCTATAAACTCATACAACCAACCAACCATCTTTTCTTCCATATATTTATTTTAGTTTTCAATAATATCGATAAAATATTTATTTATTTTTTGAAATCATTATTTAATATTTGTTGGCTTGTAACATTATTCCTTACTTATAATAATTTCGGCATGCAGCATTCAGGAATAGTTTTTTTTTTTCCGTCTCTGTGTTGTAACGTTTTAACTTACTTCAAATGAATCCAAACTGAAAACTCATTGTCGATAAATTTATATTTGTGATGCTATAATTCTAGCAATATACTTGTTCGAACTTTTAACCTTTGCTACAAGTTCCAAAACTAATGAGAACGCATAAGTATTAAATAAATTACCTAATATCGATCGTCAAACCTGAAGAAATTTGTACACTATGCAAATAATCTAATTTATTCCATGGAAATTACAAAATTTATTACACCATTAATTAGCGTGAACAATTAATTATTTTCGTCATGGATTTATCGCACTTTAAACTGTATCTTAATCACAAATTAAAATGGAAAATTATTTCAATTTCAGTCTAAACTTGATTACGAAATTTGTTAAATATTTTGCAATCCATTGATTTTCAAATTTAATTGGATATTTTTTAATTATCCCAGTACTTCTAATTAATCTTTGTGTTGAATGATCAGTATTACTTTTTATATATGTATATTTTATTGGTTTAAAAAATTTCTTTTTCAAGTACAATATCTCCTTCTGAAAAATTGTGATTTTCAGAAAACATTTTAATTTTATGTTTTAATTTTTTAAGTGAACTAAAATATCAATTAAATGATTATTACATCGAGGGAATATAATCTGGTTTAATCTAAATTAAATAATGCATCTTCAAAAAAAAAAGAAAAATGATACTGAATAAGCTATATTAACCCTATTTCTTATGTCGGCAATATAGATAAATCAATTTTAGTCTCAAATTGTTTGTGGTAATTCTACATTGATTTTTCCTGTATAATTCAGTAAATTACGAACTTAACTATAATACACTTTTCTTTCGGCACCTGCAATCTATGAAAGAAAACTTTAACTTGTTGATCAAAACAGAAATACAATAGGATAATCCGTCTGTGTACTATTCTTTAATAATTACTAAGAAGGGAATCTAAAAAAAAATGTGCTTTTTTCTTCTAAGGATTATTTTATAAAAAAATCAGGAGACCAAATTGTTGATCATTTATTTTTTACAATGTTTTGACAAATAGATCAGTTAATTACATATTTTAAAACTGTTTTTTTTTTCGGGGGGGGGCGAAAAGAAAATTATTTATCTATAAGTATAACTTATACTTTGTTATAAAATTGGTAAATTTTATTTTTGTATAATTTATGTTCTCTCCGAATGCAGTAATTTTTATATACTTTTGTCACAATGTACAAATATCTAATGTCTTTTTATTATGAATTTTAGTTTTATTTTCAATGTTTGAAGAATTACCAGCCTTAGAAAAAGGTGATAAATTCGCAGTCCCTAATCTTAACATATTCCCGCGCGCGTGCGTTGAGAATGTATACATCCTCAAAATGCATATTCGTAGCATAATGCAACAAAGAGAAACTGATTCACAAAATGCTACGTGCTCCTGTATAATATCACCTGCTGTACTTTATTATACCTTCAACTTCTATCTGATTTTTTAAACTAAAAACAGGTTTCTTTGCTTGAATAAGGCCGGACTCCAATCCCCTCCTCCCTCTAACTAGTGGCAAGGATTTGTGTCATTTAAGATCTCTCCATAGCTGTTCCTGTAGAATTAAGTTTAAGTCCTCTATACCAGTTTTTGCAATTCCTTTTTATTATTATTTTCTTATGTCAGATTAGCGTTCTCTCCAGGCGACGCTGCGACGACCTTCATTTTTTTATGCTATAAAGTTGGAGAGAAGGAAAAAGACAGCACAAAGAACACCTGCATTTTCGACAAGCTGCCCGGCAGGCATGCTGAACGCAATCTTTTTGAAAGAAAAGATAAATTTTAGATTAACATGTATCATTCAGATTCCTTGGAGCAACGGTGATTCTTTTAAAAGTGTTCTTAGAGGTTCTGTTGTAATATTTTATGGGATTTTTTCGGAAGTGCAAGAACATTCTTTGTTTCTTTTTTGGGAAACTTTTAAACTTGCTTGATTTATCTTCCGTAGGATTCTATTTTTGAGTAATTTCATTACCGGAGAAGTTTTGAGTTGTAAAGTGTGGAAATGGAATTATTGATTTGAAATAAAGCATAAAACTCGTGTGTTTCTGAGTTTTATTTGAAGTTACAGGGTTAAAAAAAGTATTCGTTTTCAGAAAGTAAAGCTAATTGTTATTTAAAAGCAATTAGCTTAATAATTTATCCTGAATATTTTCTTTTGTAAATTCAAGACATTTCAGAATTTTCTACAAAATTCTTGAATAAAGATAATTAGAGGCACAGTATGCTCTATATAGCGTGATCTAGAATATAAGAACATATTGAAGTTTGACAAATATTATTGATTTCGACCAAACTTTGATTGAATAAATCTCTTAAGTTTCTACTCCCCCCCCCTTTACATCAAAATTACTTTAAAAAAAACAATACTAAGAAACTGGCATTTTTCAGTTGCATGCAAAACTGTCAAAAGCAACCTAATTATTGCAGAAGTCTAAAAATATTTATATCTACACCTTCTTGACACATGGTTTGTTCCTTGAAGAAAAGACGTTATTTGTGAGATATAATTGGACCGTATGTATTTCTTCTGGGTTGTATCAAAATTCCTTCATTATCTCGAAAAGAAATCATTTTTGCGGTATATATGATCTCCTCAGAACGTTGGTCATCAGTTCCACTTGCCTCTTCTTTTTGTTGACAGCTCATTAGTAAAGTTTCCATGGACCGTTCCGTATCTGGTCTATTGGAAATCTTGAAGCACTATTGAATCAATGAATCACTGATGGAATATTCTATTAATATCTTATACAAAAAATAATATGTACGTTCAATATATGTGTTAAAATTGTTGTATTTTTTCTTCAGTTGTTTCTGTCGATTCCGAAATGAATGTCATGTTTAATCAGAAATTGTTTTTTTATTGTCGATAAAAAACATTACTTAATATCTTTCTGATAGACTAAAGATATTTAAATTCATGATATGTCAAATTTGTACTGTCTCTCTCTTTATATATATATATAGTGTTTGTGTATAATGTTTATTTTATTCAAAATTATTCTTGAAAATGAGATATTTCTTCATAAATGAAGTAGTAATATCACAACTTTCGAGGTTGATAAAATTAGATCACAGTATTGGAAAAAAGACTTTACAACATGCTTTTTAATAAGAAGCAATTGCTCCTTGGTTAACTCTCATATGTAATAATCATTTTACTGTCAAAAACTAGTTAAATTTATTTTAATTTCGTTTTGAAAGTTAATAGTAAAGTCTTAGTAATATTGTAGATTTAGTGAATTTTTTCGAGAGATAGTTGTATTAGACAAGTTCTAAATTATATAAATATCTTTTATATATACTGCAAAACAATAAGAGTTGAAACTGTGCAATCAAAGTTTAAAATTATCGAATTAAAAATTACTTGATGTTTCCGTACTACTTTGAAAGCGAATCATTAGATTCATACAGGATTGCATGCATACACTCAAACATACCTGAAGCATAGACCACAGATACGTTTAATAACTGTAAAATTACTCAAGTTACTCCAAAAATATAACTTTTCGCTCTCTAAACGTGTACTGATTCATTAAAAACAATGTAATTTACTGTTGAAAACTCGTTATGAGTATTTTAACAGTTTAATTCCATTTATATTGTCTTAAAATAAAATATGTACTTTCCCACATATTGAAACTCTTACTCTTAGCCTTAAATGCTTACCAATAAACTCTTATATTTATATAAAATATGTAAGATGCGTGGAAGTTTATTAATCCTGTATTTGAGTTGCCGATTGGTGACAAAGACAAATTGCTCGTCAGCGGTTAGAATGTCTTATTTTCATTTCCTCCTAAACTTAACACATGATTTAACAAGAAAGCTTGTTGAATTTGATCATCCGCGGTAATTTATCAGTGCGACATCTCTCCATGCTTATCGCATATCTCTTGCTTTCTTCGGAAGATGGTTGACTTCATCCATGCTAACGAAGCTTGCCTACGTGCTACACATGGGGATAGATTCAACAATGGGTCTTCGATCCATTCGGTGGCATTTCTCCTATCAGCTGTTTCCATTCGCAGTCTTTCTTTGTTTTTTTACAGACTTTTCCCGATAGCACTTCTGCCATTATATATTTTTTTTTATTCTGCCCCACCAGGCCTTTATTCCACGTTGTTTCTTTCGCATCCCGCCGAAAAAAGGGGTGGGGATTCGAGTTACTCATGAATAATATGGCCATACCGGAGAAACCGATGTAGAAAGTTAAGTCGGTTGGACAAATAAACTTTGAAAATCGAACTTGGTGCGGGATTCAAAATTCCCCTCGGTATTTGTTTTTGGGTGTAGAAGAGAGAAAGAATGCACATTCGATGAAAGACTCCGTTCACGTAGATTCACTGATCCATGAAGACTCGGTGGTAAAATGCACTTGTAAGTCGATAAATCACGTGGCACGGGAAAAGGGGAGGTCTTTAAACTCAGATAAATTGAGGAAATTTTCTTTTCTTTCTGCGTTATGAGTATTAAACAATGAATCATAAGCTACTTGTGAATTCCGATCAAGAAATCTGGGAGCATTCGATTTGAAAGAAAAGATGTTATTTGTCGAAAATGACAAGGTTGTGTTTTAGAAGTGAATGACTCTTGTGTCTTCCATTAATGATTTTCGAGTATGGGAGAGGGGAGAGAAAAGACAGATGATCCAACACTTTCCCCTCAAATATGAGGGTAATAAACAATATCGATTCTTTTTGCATGTATCAATAAAATGTTATAGCCTGTATTTGAAATTTTTAAGTTTTTGCTCAGTACATTTATGACAGAACTTTTTGTTTTGTCTTGAAGACCGTTATTGATTCTTTGGTTTTGATGTATTCTTCATTCAGTTGTCCTATCTATGCTGCAAATACTTTACTTTTCATGAAAGTGCAGCTTCGATTTCCTTGATTTTGTTTTTCTTTTACTGCCCTTGATGATATTTGTGGTGCTTTTATTACATTGAAAGCTTTTATTGTGTGATTTCCGCTCTTAATTTAATTTAAGGAAATCAAAATGAAAAAATAATAAGTATAAATAATTTTCTTAGGCATAATCTAGTATGTAACTGAAAATGGGGAACATAAAATTGATTTTTTTGAGAGATAGGTTCTCTGATGTATTCTCGGAGGCGTCAAAGAAAATGGCTTTTGGCGAAGACGTTTTAATTCTGAAATTTGCAGAATTTTTTCTTGAGCCTGATGTTATTTAATGTATTACATTGAAGCAAAAAAACTGGGCTTTTCTCGTATTGTTAAAATGGATGAGAAAAATCCGGTAAAAACAATTTTTGTTACAAATCCTTGCACTAGTGTCGGAAAAGAGGACGACCAAAACTATGGTAGCTTGATTCTATTGAATCGGATTTTACGGTGATTGGGGTAAGGAACTGGCAGATAAAGCAAAATTCAGGCTTCTTGGTAGAATCTTTAAAAGAAGGCCTTGACCCACCCTGGGCTGTCGAGTCAAATGTGATGATGAATCTAGCATTATTTGTATAAAGGATGAAATACATATTCAGTTGTTGAATTTTTGTAATTGAAGATTGTTTACTTACCTGCTCATTAAATTGCTGATCAATAATTAAAATTTGGCCGCATAATTAAACAAGGATCTTGAAGTTTAAAAATCTTGTAATATCAAGCCACATTGTTGAAAACTTTTCTCAGGATTACAAGAGATCAAGGTCAAGATCTGTCTGTGTTACTCCGGAATCGAAGTTTATTCGTAAAGTCCGGAATAAAAATATGCAGAATATGTATCTAATTGTTGACAGATATTTAAAAACTGACCCAAACTGTATTTGTCGAAGCTAGAATGAAACAAAAAGTATAAAGAAAGATTTCACGTTGAAATTTAAAACTCATCTTTATCTAGAAAATAAATAAATACGGTTAAAAAAGTGTAATCACTCTCCCCTCTTAACTTATGATTGATGGTTAAGGTTATAGTTTTATGAAACATAAAATTGTCTAGAAAACACAAATTAAGATTTCAGTTTTGTAACTCTCATTATTACTGTAATCAAATCTACATATTATATTCCTGTTTGTTTAAGGCAAATTTTGATTTATCTCAAAGAATATTTCTTTATATGGACTACGCAATTTCAAAACACTTCATTGTAAATAACCTCATGTTAACCTGAAAAGCAAACCACCAAGGAGGAAGTTATATCCCGGTATTTTTGTGTAATCACAGGAAAACATTCAAACTCTGTCTTTAGAGTATTAGAATAGTTTAACTAGTTTTGAATTGATGGAATTTATTCTGCTTCAAGTAACGATAACTTTAACTAAAATCAATCAGGATTTAAAGGTTTGAGGCCATGCCGAATTAATGCATCATGTGTTTGAATAATGTAATTTCTAAATGGCTGTAGACAATGCAATTTCCATCTTTCAATGAACACAAAGCCTTACTGGAGATTTTAATAGAATAATTTTACAATCCGTTGGGAATTACTAAAGTTATTCCCTTCAATATTCAACTGAAAAGGTGATTTTCGGAACGTTAAGCTGAAATTGTAATGAACGTTATTCATTCTAGTTGTCGTTTGGTTCATATATAATATTTGATGGTTATAAAATTCATATATTTCGACTATATTTTTATAAAATAGTATTTGTTCCCGAATAATAAAATTCAATGTTTGATCAAATGATTTTTATACAATTAAAGACCTGGATGATAGCTGAATCTAAGATTTCTGGTTTGTTTTACTAAGTAAATTGCATATAAGATATTTTGAGTCCTACATATTCGTGTTTTACTGTACCTAATGTCTTCATACACTCAGTTTTTTAAATGTCCACCACCTTTTTTTATATAAATAGTGTAATATTTTGTTTTAAAAATTAATTAACCACCTAAGAGGCTATTGTTTAAGTGGATCGCTTTTGGCGTACCAGATCACTTTTCAATTTTTTTTAACGTTCGCTTCAATTTTAATTACATTTAGCTTAATTATATTCAACATAATAGTTTATCGTTTGCTTAAATTTTTTAGTAATTTGTCGTTTCCTTTAATTTTAATATCAGAAAAGTTTACTATTGTGCATTTCTTTATATTTCATCGTTTACTTCTCATATTTAATTGAGTAATTTAATATTAATTCTTAAAAAAACTGCACCTTAGGTGGCTAAATCTGTTTTTTGCAAAACTTTGCATAGAACTTTTTTGAATTTAAATTCAGTTTACTTATGTCTTTTTTTTTCCTTTTTAGGTAAGGAACTCTTTTGATAATCTAATCTGAAATAACACAGCTTTTTGTTGTTGGGAAAAACACCTGTTGCTTTGTTCATAAGGATACTATCAGTAACACCTTTTTTTCCTGTACTTTTTTAACTATAAAAGCTTTATGATATTTTATTATTAATTTAAGTTATAGTTAAAGATTTCTAGATTGAATTTGGATCTTCTATATATATAAAAAAATTATGTTATACGTAATTCTATCTATTCATTCTGTATTATTTTATACGTAAGAATATTGAATTTCTTACAAATGTCTATTTTTGTCACTTAAGATATAATATTTACTTTACTTAGCAAAGCATAATTATTTAATAATAGGGAAAATTTCAGAATTTATAAGTATATCTTAAGAATTTGAGATCGCACAGTAAGAAGTTGAAGAAAAGTTGATTTCCTAACTATTTCCTTCAAATAAATATTGGAATCTTAAGCCCTTTTAGTTGCTTTTTATTGTCAAGCTATATATATATATATATATAGAATTCCAGTTTGAGAAATGATACACAAAAGACATTTTTTAAATCCTTCTTCACACTTAATATTGTTTTGTTCGGATATTTATTGCCCTGCAAATGATCGTCTTTATAGAAAAGTTTATATGTGCCCGTCTAAAATAGGTATTGGCTTAAATAAAAACAATCTTTGATTTTATTTCCCAATTTGTCCCGACATTACCGGACAAGACGAATACTGTCTCAAATTTTCGAAGAGCTAAAAATAAAAGAGACATCTGAAGGAATTTGAGGACCATCAAACCCTCCCTCTGTCGTAATGGACTAAAAAGACTGGGCCCAAAAATCGCTTTTAAGAGAGCATTTTCTTTCTTTTCCGGCAAATTATCCGGGAGCCCACGAAAAGCAAAATCCGGCCCCGATGATGATGATCCTTTTCTGGAAACATCTGTTCTATCATCTTTTCAAGTAATGGCGAGGTTGCAGATGGTACTAATTTAGTCGTCTTTGATAAATCATTATCTTCAGGTCAAGCGAGCAGAGATCACGGTATCGACTTTTCGTCCCGTATTGATGTAGAAATAAAACGCTTACCTTATATAGTTACTTTTATTTTTCTTTTAGAGGTTATTAACGCTTCATAAAAAAAAAAAAAAAAAGAACAGCTTGGATGTCTAGTAATTTCCTGCAAAAATAACTCTCGGGAAAGCTTTAACTGTTACTGAGTAGCAAATATAAAAGTTCTTTGAGACTTAATTTCTATTTTCAGTATTTTTTATGACATCTAGATAGAATTTATTTGTGATTTGTAATTAAATAACTTTATCATACATTGATTTTGGATCGGAATTTTTTTTTTTTGTGTGAGTGTCTTTTTTTTTTCAATCTTCTCTTCCAACATTTAATGCATTTCGTTTGACAGGGAGTTTATAAGATTGCATTGATTAAAATTTCTGAAACTTTCATTACATTAAAAAACAACTTTATCGATTTATTTTAACGAATTATTTAAATTTAAATGGAAAAGTCCCTACAAATATTCCTTCAGCGAATTATATATCGACGCGCAATGTAGCGGGGCTAATGCATGTTAAATTTGATTGAGTTCTGAAGTTCTTCCGTTAGCGTGGTGTGGAAGCTTGGAGATAGAGGTGCCGTCTCAGGTATCACCCTCGTCACTTGACCGTGGTTCAAATTTACAAGGTGCGGTGCCTATACCCCAAACCGTGTTGCTTCTCATTGCGACGTTAATAAAATAATCACAATCGTGAGATACATATCTGTTGAATATATCACATTATCTTTGTTCTTCATTGCTAACTAAATATTAGGTACATTCTTGCCAATCTTTTAACATTTATAACAATATGTTTCGTGAATAAATATTCCTTTCAGCAGCTTAAAAAAAAAGTAATTAATGAAATGATGTGTGTGTGTGTGAGAGAGAGAAAACAAAAGCTTCAAAAACTGTGAAACAAAAAAAAAAAATGGTTTTTTTTTTTTTTTTTTTTGAAATTCTTTACCTGAACTATTCCACCGAATACATATTTTGTACTTCCCTCAAAATCAATAAAAAAAGACTAGTATGAGGGAGAGAAATCAGCTTTTTTTTTCCGAATTACTTTAGATTAAATTTGATTTAATTTGCTTTTAGAGAGAAGTAATCGAGTTATAACTTTGAATATTTGAACATGTTGTTCTTAAAATTCAGATCTACTATCACTTAAGGATACCAGGACATCCACGGAATTCTGGAACATTAAATCTAAGTTAATCTTGTGTTTTTGTGATATATATCTTTGCAAATTATTAGTAGAGTTAAGATTTTTTGTGTTCTTAATAATGTGATATTTCAATCTCTTTATTGAACTATAAAAGTAATTTTTTTGTCATAAAGATTTTTTCCACTCTCATTTGAATATATATGTTTTGCGAGATTTTGGATTTAGGTACAATTTTAAAGAAAACTATTACGCAATATGGTTCCATATTTTTTACGCTTCTATATAATGTACTTATGCATATAGTGAAATTAAAATATTTTTCTCTAAATAATACCTAATTTTTAAGAAATAATTTTGTATAGGAAAAAGGGAAAAAAAATTAATTTTCCAAAATTACGAAGTTCAATCATTTTTTCAAAGAAAATATACAATAATACCATAAAAAAATGGTTCACTATGTATATTTTATGCATAGTTTTCTATACGATGAGTAAAATATTTTGTATACTTATGGAATATTATTTTTAAAAATGTTACCTAAATGGAAATATATCTCGCAAAACATGTCCATATTCAAATGAGAGTGGGAAAAAAAATCTTTATGACGAAAAAATTACTTTTTTTAGTTCGATAGAAAAACTGAAATATCATTATTGAGCACGCACAAAAAATCTAAGCTCTACTAATAATTTGCAAAGATATATATCACAAAAACAAATTGTCTTAGATTTAATATTCTAGAATTCTGCGGAGGTCCTAGTACCCTTAAGATATATAGGTATGTGTAAAATTAACTGGTTTTTAGAAATCCCCTAATTTCATATTGATATATGTCTAGTGAAGTTAAAGTCCATGAAAGTTAGCGACTGCAATGCGTCTGCGAAAAAAATCCATCTAATTTTCTGTATGCCCAAGCACGACTTTCACTAACAGATCAAAAAGTTCCCATTCATTTTTAACTTGACGACGGAATTTCGTGCGCTGTCACCCCTCTGTGAAAAGCAGATCGATCATGAACGTGATCAACTGTAATCTTCGCAAATACATGCATCTATTGATATCTCCAGTGCATGGAGACGCACGATCGTTGAGAAAGGAGTTAAAATGCGGAATATAAGTACTTTTAAAAGCGGATTCCGAGACGTGTGGCAGTTGCGGGGCTTCGTATCTGCATTTGCACGATTTCCTTTTCACGTTGAATAAAGCTGAAAAACCGTGTAGTGTTGACGTGATTTCTAATTTGGGTACATGACCTCTATTGTCCATGGACGTGTTGCTGCCTTTCACAAAGTTTGTATATCCGGTGTTAACTTGTTGAATTTTGAATACACATTTATGGAAGCCATGTAAGTTCACTTTCGTCGAGAGAAATATATCTTAAAGGTTACAGTTGAATAAATGTGTTTCAATATTGTATGAATATGCGCGATTTTGTATTTTTATGTGTCTTTTTGATTGTAATGTTCGCAATATCGAAACTGGTTTTTCGAAAGACATTCTTATTGTAATAATAAAACACCTCCTGGTCTACCCGTTCTTCGCACAGTTGAATTTTTACAAAACCCTGAAGATTAAATTGTCGAATGCAAAGATAGATCTTGCAGTCATGTGACGTTATGTGCGTTAAAACTATGTGTAGCAGAGTAGTAATTTTATTTTGTGGAGGGAACAATACAAGAAAGTTAACCGCTCGCTCACTGAATGTGCAATTAAAAAATTGTATAAAATTCATTTATTGATATTTCCTTACTCCCCTCCCCCCCATTTATTTATTTAAATCATCAAAACATTCTTACCTTCTTTTCAGTGCTTTGATCGAACATGTGGCTTTGTATAAAGCAACAAATTAACAAACAATCAGTTTTATGTTAAATTAAGTGGGGAGCGAAAACTAATAAGCGATTTCAAAAATTCAATTTGCAATAAAATACTCTTTAAGATGTGCATCTTTTGGATCGAAAAAATTCGGGGAAAATTGTTGAATACGCAGGGAAATGGTTAAAAAAAAGGGGGGGGGGTCGAAAAATATCACCATAGACAAATTTCAAGAACAATTTGTTTATTTTTTTTCCCCCGCGAGAGTATGTTTATAACTCTTTCCACACATCAGCGAAGTATTCTTAAAAATATTAAGTAATACGATCAAAGGTGGGGACATGTATATAGGACAGACAGACTCAAATGACTATATTAAAACTAACATGCTTTCGTTATTTTAACCGATTTCAAAAAATCATTTAAAGAATCAAAAACGACTTCCTTTGTTGTTTTTAATTGTTAGCATGTTAAAATTGAACAAACTTTGAAATAACTGACTGTAATTTGCATATTTTTAAACGAAGTATTAATCTTTGTTACATTCGAAACTTTGTTAGGAGAACAAAAATAAGTTTTATAATCTGATGCTTTCTTTGGAAATACAGGTATAACATAACATTTAATATAACTTATTAGTTTTATATTTACATCAAATCATATTTAAAGATTTCTGTGTATTTCCTTTAAGAAATATTTTCAGTAGAAATAGATTCATATCCAATTTATTTTTGCGAAATGCATATTTATATTCTGTACGAATAGATGACTGTTTATCTCAGTAATTAGAAAGGATTTAGTGATTTCGAAATGTTAGGTTTATTCATAGAAAATCTCATTAAATCTCTTATAAATATTTACTTAATTCTCGTTACTTTTCTGAGAAAATAATCGAAAGCTGATATTTCCTTGCATATTCTTAGTTTTCATTTTCTAGACGCCTAATTAAAGAGCTTGAGTAAATATTAGATCCAAAGTTTTATTTCGATATTGACATCAAGTTTTGTTGAATTCGTCATAAGGAGAGATAAGTATGGTTATCCGAGGTTTTCACTTCAGATTCTGAAAAAAAGATACAAGGTGAATCAGCATAGATGGAAATCTATTTGATGAGGATTATATTCTTTCCGGCTAACTATTTACGTTACAAAATCATTCTTAGCTTTATATGAATGATTCGAAGTATTAATGCTAGTTTTTGAAACTCTTGAACCCAGGTTGCGTTCGTTATAAAAATGGAAAGAAGCTGAGCAATAATATCAGGAAGAAGAAAAAAAAAAAAACTTGAATAAATTATGAAATCTTTTCAAGTATTATTTTGATTTTTTTCCATTAATATTATTCAATATCATATTTGTTCTAATATATTTTCTTAATGATCATATTATTATTTTTGACTGCTTATAGACACGATGAAAGTTTATCAAGATACTTTCATAAAGTGTTTAAAATTGGATTATGAAATAAAACTTTTTATTTTAGAATGAAATTTATGTCTTGCGAGAATTTCTGTTTGCTAAATGTATATTAAATATTTTAAGAAAATTAGTTGTTAGAGATTACGATGAAATACGTTGTTAGAGATTCATTCTTTCGTTAGAATCGATAAATTTTATTGAGAAAGACGTGAGGAAGAATCGTGTATATTCCAGTTCCATATGTGTTATTCCAGTTCCATTTAATGGTACCTTTAAAATGTATGCAAAAAAAAAAAAAAAAAAAAAGAGTTGATTAACATAAATACTGACTAAAGATTTAAAAGTTAAGCTCTTAGAATGCTTCAATTAACTGAAAAATTACAATGGCCTTAATCCCTTTTATCTTTTCGTGAACCAAGTAGGCAAAATATATCCATGCATTTTCCTTCACGCCGATTCTTAATTTCAGTTATTACATGGCATAGCAAAAACTCTGAGAACATAAATAAAATTCCACCAGGATAATTTTTATTCGATCTTTTAAACATACGATAGTTGCAATGGCGCCAGAACTAGACTTATCTGTTGTTCCATCAGACCTTGCGACATTCGTGAAACATGGTCCCCAAACGATAAAATGTTAAATAAGAATACCTGCAGGTGGGAAACAAAGAAAACGAACGAGAAAAATAACAGACGATAAACAGCTATGCCAAGTATACAAAACAAGGAAAGGGGGGGGGAGGGAAACTCGGAAGAGAAAAAGAAGGAAAAAACTTTCGCAGTTTCCCAATCCGAATCACCATTTTTTTCTCTCCCTCCTCTAGCAAATCTAAGGGGTTATGAGGCTAAAGCAGAATAGAAGAAGAAATCAGTCTCGTTGCCAGAGAGAGATGGGAAAAGATTCCAGAAGCGAAGTATAATCAACTGTTCATTTGCCGTCGTCGGACAAGTGCAGATGGGAAGGAACCCCTTTTTTCCACCTGCTTCCGCACTTTGATTCTTGAATCCCCGATCTCTGCTAACAGGGACAAGGTGCAACTACAATGAACATGATAAGGGAAAGGGAGAAAAAAAAGGGCAAAAAAAATGTAGGGATGGCGCACAAATTACATCTTACCACATCCATTTCTTCCGAAGAGAGATTGGTCCAAAGGAATAAAACTCTTCACTTTTTTTTCTTTCTTTCTATCTTTTCCCCCTTCTATACCCATTCGGATTATTTTGTTTTGCTTGGGACATTTGTTAGGGGTTCTGAGTTTGAAGTGAATGGGGTTAAAAAGTAATCAGGTATCTTTTATATGTTTCTTGATTTGTTTTTGGAAATAGTAGAAAATGAGGAAAGGGATCTAAAAGGCTTGTGAAAAATCTTCCATTTTTTTCCCCCCAGTTGATCCTTTTATATACTATATTTTAAGGCATTTTGACGATAATTTTTTTTCAAAGGAATTTTTTTTAAAGTGTGATAAAAATCTTTTTCTACTTACGATCGATACATCTTTATTAATTTCTCTTTTTTTTTTTTTTTTTTTACTGTCATCTTATTTGTTTTCTATTTTGTGATATTTTTGCAATGAGCTATAAAGTATTATTCCCCCCCCCTTTAATCTATGTTCATAGATATGATTATTTTAACAAATCGATGTTTTTTAAAATTTGTTGCTTAAACTTTGGTCTATAATCTGTTACAATTGTTTTATAACATTGGACCCAAAATTGTTTTTGAATAAAAATATCGAAAGACAGCAGCATAAAGGGAAGGAGGATGAATATTTTTATAAGCAAAGAAATTTTGTTTATTCTGTTGCTGAAAAAAGTACTCATAAATTAAGAAAATGTTTTTTTTTTTTTTTTTTTTTTACAAATCCTTGTAAACTATTAACTGTAGCAAATTATTTTTTTTAATTTAATTATTTACATGCCCTATTTCATTCGTACATTAACTGAAAGTATTCGAATGATTTTAGTTTAGTGGTAAGAGTATAAATAAATGAAGTTTATATGTTTCATCAATGGAAGTTTAGGTATATTGACTTTTTTTTCCAGCAAAATGCTTTTATTTCTCCCTCTCATGAATAAACTTAACTGAAAAGTTATTTTCACGAAAATTTATCTTAAAAAAATATTAATATAATTATTTGTATAAATGTTAAAGAAAGAATTCTCTATATATTAAAAGAAGTAACAAATTGATGGGCCACTTTTTTTCCTGGGAGTCTATTTTCCTCTGGAGAACAGAATCTTCCTAATAGCAGGCACTCTTTGGCATCCTTTTTAGTCGAGGGCAAACACATCCCTTGGTCGGGATGGAAATCATACGTTATGTGTGACAGGCGTTTGGAATGGGGGTTAATGGGAAAGCCACTTTCCGTAATGGCTGCCTTCCGTCCTTCCCCAAGGGGTCTTTTCTTCAACACCTGTTCTGGGACAGCGAGAGGAAATATTTCTCGCGGCAGATGCTACAGACTCTCCTTTCCCATATTAAGACTTTTTTTTTCTTCTTTTGGTATACACCGTACGTAGGTCTTCCCCCCGTCTTTGGTAGATAGATGCCTTGAAGACAGCAAGTTTCTCTGGATCTCCGTCTTCGTCGTCGGTCTGGAAAGGTCGTCTTCTTTTACACAAGTTATCGTTTTTAATCTTTTGATTTCGAATAGGATAAGAATGTTTGTGACACTCAAAATACATGTTTTAGGAGATTTTGGTTAGAGATAGAATTCTCTTTTTTTTTTTCTTAGACTGAGATGGGAAGAATATAATTCTTGTGGGAAATAGTGGAACATTTAACGAGATATGTCATTTTGCTTTGTTTCTTTTCTTTTAAAGAAATGCTTTGTAGAATTCTCGGTATTTTAGCAAACTAAATTTTTTCTAGCATTTTAATTACCCTAAATGGTAGTATTTTCAGAAGATGGATCGAATATGTCATAAAATATTCAAGTTGTCTCAGTATTATTTGATTACAGTATACTCTCTTTCTCGGTTTTAAGTTGTTGTTTTTTTTAAAAAAAATACTTTGTACTATAGACAAACACTTATCAATGATTAGATGTTTTGTACTATTTCTTATACCATCGACTCGTATTTGAATATAGTTTTGTTATCAACGACTCGTATTTGAATATAGTTTTGTTATCAACGACTCGTATTTATATATACACGAATTTTGCTTCATTTAACTTTTATTCTTTTCTGATATCACAATTCTGATGTGCGTGTTTGTGATTATCTTTAAAGTATATATCTTAATTTTTAGCCACACTCGCATGGAATTTAATTTCAAGAGCATTTAATATTTATGCGTTAAAAAAGGGGTATTCTATGCGAATGTGATTATGTTTATGTTCAACTTTTGATATGAACCATTCCTGGATCTATATTTTTGAGAAATCAATTCATAACCATGCTAAATTGTTGGTTCAAATTTATCCAAATTTACAATATTTCATTATAATTGTAATAAATAATACAATTCATGCATTGAATGCTTGTTGAATATTCTTTTAAAGATATATCAACATAGTATCTCCCCCAAAATGGAAGTAAAAATAATACAGAAAAAATTATATCTCCATTGTGAAATTTAAGGCATACGTTTTTATTGATATATTTAAAAATTATTAAGTTTTAGTCAACAATTCTTTATTGGTTACCCAACGCTTAGATAAAAAGCTTATAGTAAAGGAACAATGAAATACAGAAAAATATCAAGTTTTCATATCGGGTCTCCAGGCTAATAACAAAACGTCAGAATTTCCGATATTCGAAATTCCAATCCAAAATTGTCCTTCTTCCCCATCGTTTTAAAAAGAATTCCCAGATGTCGATTTTAAGACTATTGAAAGAGAGGCCTCAGCATTTTCTTTGTCGATACCGAAACATTCTACCAAACTGGTGATAATGATTTCTTGGCGAGATGTTGATTTCCGTTTTGCGTGGCTAGCTTATTGACAGAAACTGAAGTTGAATCAGATATTGAGGTCTGTAATGTAAGTAAGCACACGAGGCTGTTGGGGGGTTCTTTCGCATCGATTGCTTGAAGTTTTCAGTAGAAGAAGGAGGAAATCGATGTCGAGCCCTTTGTTTATACCAATCATCGAATAGCCCGATTTAAATTCGTCTGTGCAGTTGGCGTTTTAAACTAAAATGCTGCAATTAAAAATGGCGTGCTTCCTTTGGATATTATTCCTCCCCCCCCCCTCCTTTTTTTAAAAAAAGTTTTATAATTAGAATTCAGTCAATATTGATTCCTTCAATGTTTCTGTGTTTCTTGCTTAGCTGTCCAACATTAAAAACGCTTATTGTAGTAATTGGCGGTAACTCGATGTCTTATTTTAATGTGCGTGTGATAACATAAAAGTTGAAAAGTTATTTTGAAAATTATTTATAATTCAACGTCGTAAGGGTGGTAAAGTCTGTCAACTTATTTAACTTTTTGAGTCCGCGTTTAGATTCATTATGGCATGAAGGCTTTTCTAAACTTTTGAAAGATATCAAAAGCCAATTGTGGTTGAAAACCTTTATACTTTAAGGACTGTTAACCATAAAATATATTTGCATTTTCCACATGTCGCACAGTATATTGTATTCCGTTCTTTCGAAAATTACTTGACCACTAAGGGATCGTCGCCAGAGTTAATCACGCAGCTGGAATGAAATTCTTATTTATCACCGTTTATTAGCAGTTATTTATGTGATAATCCATTTTTTATAACATTAGAATTAATATTTAATGAAAATTAAAGGATAATAGTTTAAACTATTTTAATTTATGTGAAATGTATGGTTATTCCGAGTAAGTGTGATTCATTAGTTTTATTATTTTTTAAAAAAAGAAAACTTTTTTGACGTTATCAATTTAAGAGATGAACCTAGTGGTTTATCAACAAGTAAGTTTGGTTAAAACATCAAAATCTTCGTCGAAGAATAACCAAATGGATTTCTTGGAATAAATATCATTATCTCGTCAAGTGCAGGTCATTTACATCCAAAAAGAAAGAGAAACCATTTTTACGAAATATGCTTTTTCTTAGATGGAATGTCATTTACCGAAGAGACACAAAAGAATTGACAAGCATTTTTTTAAAAAGAAGTTTTTGCTTCTCATGTTTATTTTTCTGAGAGTTGCTTTTCATAAAACTTCAGTTCTTGTCGATGGAGGGATAAGAGAGAGACTTTGCAGTTTTTAAAATCCCATTTCATTGTTCGTTAAAGAATTTTTTTTATAGCCTTTCGAAAAATCTTCTCTTTTCCTACCTTCTCTCTACAAACTAATTTTTAAAGAAATGTAATTCTAGTCTTTATGATTCGTTTTTCTATCTGAAGTCATCTTTTAAAACACCATTTGCGGAACTTTTTTTTTATTCCTATTTTTTTTTTTTTTCCCCTCCTGCATCATTTTTACCAAGTCGCCCTCTTTACTTAAAAGTCAATTTATTCCAGTCGCTCTAGTTTTGCGAAAAACTCTCAAATTCCCTTTGCACTTGAAAATTAGATATTTTTTTTTCCTTTTTAATGTTTGTTAAAAGGTGGTTATAACGTTTATTATTGATGCGCAATGAATTGTGGAATTTTAATTTACAATTCTGTTTGCAAATCGTTATCATATTAATGAGTTTACGGGGAGGGGAAGCATTTTAAATTAAAAAAAGGAACGCTTCCTGTGATTCATAATTGGAAGCAATTTTCTCCTCGTGATTATTTAATTGGATTTCTTTTTATAGGTACTAATTTACATATTTTTCGAAGAAATTCACTAATAAAAGAAATATTTTTTTAGAATCTGTATATGATCTATGAATGAAAATATCTTGTATCAATCCGCATATGAATCATATTGTTAATTATAATGGATTAAATTTTTATAGAATTTTTTCGTTTACTTTAAATGCAAAGGATGACATAAAAGGGCTGAGATTATATTCTGTGGAACAAAGAATTAAAAGATATTTTACCATTTTTTTTTAAAAAAAAACTTGCATTATAAATTATTTCTGGAAGGGGAGAGAAGGAAGAATGAATTACATTTTTCAATCTTATACTTTAATAAAATATTCTGCAATTACGAACTGAATCTTTATTAATAAAAATATTTATAAAGCTTACATTAATTTAAAAATTCTTATTCTGTTACTTTTATTTATGAATCTGTAAAAAATAAGTTAAAGTAATAAAACATTGTTCGATAATAGAGGAAAAATAATGAAATATATTTGCTTTAGATGAATATAAGTTTTCATTAGATAAGATTAAAAATTGCTTATGGCTCCTTTTTTGTTTACTTTAAAGGTAGTATTATATTTATTTTTAGCAAAAATATTTCTTCATACACAAAAGAAAGTACTGATAATGTTTAATATTTCAGAATTTTATCTAATTTTAAAATTAAATAGTCATGAAGACATTTTTATTTCCTTTGTTTTTGGAAGAATAACATGCTGTGAAAAAAATAATAATGATTAAGAATATAATTTGTTAGCTGAAACATTTCTAAAAATTATATTAAAATTACAATTTTTAAAATTGAAAAAATTTATTTCGATTAAATTAATTTTTTTTCTTTCAATTCTTTACTTTCCGTATGGATTTCAATGTAGTATATTTCCATTTTAATTTTAATAAATTTTTAAACCCGTCCAAACCAACCAAACGTACGGCAAAAAAAATCACTTCCCCCCCCCCCCTTACGTTTTCGTTTCTTCAATTTTTTTTCTTGAATCGAGTTTTGTTTGAAATATAATTTGCATTAATTACTTTATTCTAAAATATCAATTTTATTAAAATGTTTAAAATTTTACAGTACTGTTGACTTCACCAAGTTGGAATAAAAATTTAGTAGCGATTAGTAGACAAAAATTGTTTTCAGATTATTTAATAAAGGCATTTAAAATCATTGTTAGCCTCATTTAGTAAAATATTGCACTGATATTTTAAACTTTTTACTTGATTATTTATTAATTAATAAATTTTTTGCACAAGTGAAAAATAGAATCCATTCTAGGTTTCTAAAAAGATACGATTTTGTTTGATTGGGAATGAAATTTGGACAGAAAAAAAGATTTACAGTTTGGTATTTATCATGCACATACACTGTACATTTCTTCCAGCATTTCTTGACCTTCCAAAGGCCGGTCAATGAAGAATTCGGCAGTTTCAATTATACCATCTCCACACTGCGAGTTACTTTAATATACGACTTCCCAAAGCCTAACAATGGAATATATTTATAGCTGTATTCTATTATATTATTTACATAATGATAAATTAATATGCACGTTTATTAATTTGCACATAAATTTTACCTAGATATATTGGTTATTTCTTAGTATAAGCATTACAAATTTACGATACTCCCTTGTGTGTGGATAATTTATATATATATATATATGTGTGTGTGTGTGTGTATTATATAAATGCTTCGTATATAAAGTACTTTTCGATTTGTATCCACTTACCAAAATCTTTGTTTTAGTACTCTTCAGTTATGATATGCAGAACCATTAAAGACTTAAAAATTTAATGCGTCCTTTTCTATTTAAACAATTGCTACCATTTATTAAACATTTCTTTAATTCACATTATGATTATGGCAACGGTATCAAGATAGTATTCCATGTATCACGAAGCCTAGACTTTATTTTTTCAGAATGAATTCGTAGAATATATTCATCAACTTCCAATTGTTAAATAAAGCTTCGCTTTGATATTTAAATTTAAAATAGACATTATCCTTATATAACTAATTCTTTTCTACGTATTATCACTAAAGTTTTTCAAAGAAAAATCTTGATTACATTAACTATATACTGTTAATATAATAATTAAATAAAATCTCTATTCCCGGAATAGATTCATCAACTCCAAGAACAATATGGGAGTCGTAACCAGACGAATTTTATCGCTAAGCGAACGCAGCACGATCTCGCCCGTTCGCCGATTGCTTGAGACCTTTCCACGTTGCCTTTGACAACTTAAGCTAGAATAATTTCCTACTTAATTAACAGTTAATTTCCTAGGAAGGAGGAACCTTAGGGGGACAATCCTGAAGAAACAAAAGAATAAAAAGAATGGAACTTTATTTTACCTTGTTTTCCCAGCTCCAGAAATAAATAACCTCATTAGAGTTCTGGCATTATGCAGATCCCAGTGTTAATTGCTGACAATTATTCAGCTAGTTCCTCTCTTCCCACCCTCCCGTTTCACGACGCTCTCTAATCACAGAGATTAAACTTGGCGACAGTTCGCTCATTCGTCTCTGGCAATTTTAACATTCCGCTTTTGCAGGAACTTTTTCAGCTTTGTTTGGCCTCAGGGATGACGTCGTCTCTCTGATCCTCCAAATTGCCCTCCAGATAAAATGAAGTACGGGGACCCAACATGGATTTTTACGAATTTTAACCGTCTTCTATTTTATCTTGATCCTTTTTATTTAATTTCTTAAAATTATATTATATATTGTTACTTTTTTTTCGTTTGTGTGAATTGAATTAGTGAAAATGTAAGTATTGTATATTTAGCCTGAAGCATCTTTTCCAAGAAATTATAATATTAAAAGTTCTTTTTAAAATTTAGTTACTTTATGCGACAACATATAAAGATGTAGTATTTAGAACAAATTCAATGGCGTTTTTATAATGATGCAGACTAAATATAATCTATTCGGTTTGGATAGAAATTAAATGTGGGAAACTTATGCACAAAGGTACGGCGAATTTTTACGAAATGTTCGTTGAGATAACAAAAAGTAATCAATTTTTCGTTTTAATCTGACATCTCACTCAATTGTAGCCGAGATTAATGTTTCTTCTAACATCGATTTTTCTATACTAATCTTAAGAACATTTTGAGGACTGATTATTATTTAAACCATTAAATAAGAATTTGTATATATAAGCAAAATGCTGATTCGGCATTTTAAAACCCTTCATAACAGAAATTGTGTACAATAGTATTAAAACTAGTTAAAATTCACGAACAAATTGGAGGAAAGATATTAATTATGTGAGAAAGGTGTAATTTAAATATCAGCAATGAATTTTTACGACAAATTAATGTAAGAACAAAGGGGGAAAGTATGAATGCCTCATTAAAAAAACGTTAGGTATAAAAATAATGAGGAAATAAATGAGGTATAGAAAATTGTAAAAAGAGAGCAGGCTTAAATATCAACAATTTAATTTTTTTTACCACAAATCTAAAATAGAGTTTATTTTTATTAGTATGATGAGAATTGTTCTAAAAGTTCACAAGAGCGGAATAAGGGAATTGTATTTTATTTTATATGACTTCTTTTTTACAAAACAGCTAAACTTAAATTGCAGTTGTTGGAAAACCAAAAGCGAGACAAATAATCTTGTTCTTTGCAAGTTTAAAAACTTTGCAACTCTCACAGTAAACAAAGTATTCTCACTAGATAATTTATTCAATCGGGTGCTTCGGGCAAAATGCCAGTTCGTGTGTTTCTATTACTATGTATCTTTCTTTTTTTTTTTCTCCTACGAAAAAGTTGTTTTTTGCAATTTCTGAGTGACATCTCATGTTTACAGCATGATGAATGAATGTATTGATGAAAAAAAAAAGTTAGCTGCTCGAAAGAATAATTTTCATTAAAATGTTAAGACTACAAATTATATTTCCATTTCTCTATTATTATGCTGTCAACTAATATCCTTTGTCAAATAAAAATTAAAAGTATATACATAAAATTATGGACTCACGTTCACCATAGTACATATTCTAAACTATGATTATCTTTATTTTTTACTAATATTATTACATAAAAATGTGCTAAAACAGAAGTATAAAATATGTTTAGAACAAACTACAAAATTTGCTTTTATATTTTATATCATGATCAAACTCGACAAATCGGAAGTTAGGAAATGAACGTATGTGGTAGATATTTATATCAATAGACTTATGAAATCTTTGTCCACAGAATATTAAATCCAAGAAAAAATGTTTTTATACATAAATTTAACATTTTATTACTTAATACTAAGAAATATGTAACATCTGAGAAATACTGGCTGAAAATTTGTATTAGAAATTTTTTTAAAAGTTGTAATGAGATTAATATTTGAACGATAATTATTTAGAACTGAATATTTTGATAATTCGGGTCATTTAAATTTTGTAAGTCATCATGACTGTAACTTAAACGGGACAGCTAACGCCACCTGTGGCGCCGTTGAGAAAGATACTTCTTCCCAACCTCTTGTTGTTGTGCTTGTGTATGTGTGTTGTGTCAAATGTGAACCCAACAATAAAAAAAGTAATGTTCTTTTCATCTTCTTATCTTCATTCAAGATTCCACACACTCACGCTACGCGCTACAATTTCAATTAACTATTTATTTTGTACAATATTGAATTACTTTTAGACTAAAAATAATCATTTAAAGTGTTTCTTATTTCTGTATACATAAAATAAATAATAAATATATAATTTTTTTGAATTCCATATTTTTCAGTAAAACTCTGGTGTTAGGAAATTCTGAGTTCCATGAAATAAACCATTTGCAGATATATCTATTCATGAATGTACATAGCACAGCTACCGAATCCTGTTTTAAAAACGGGAAGAAATTTCTATTTTTTTTCCTTCTCATAATCATATCATCATTTGTAAATTTTTCTCTTTTTCCTGAAATTTTTTAAAATTTCTTTTTCATGAAATGCTTTATAATTTTTTTTTTTTTTTTTTTTGTGAAGAAAATTAGATTTAGGGATTTATCATTTTAATGTGCATCTTATTTTAATAAGAAATTCATATTTTTCAAGGTACTCTTATAATAGTAAGTTACTTTAATAACTTGATTTAAAATTTCTATTCCTTCTAACTATTTTATTCTAGATATCATCTAACTCTTTAAAATGGTATATTCGGTAGAAATTTACTGTCCCTCCGTTCCTTTAGTGAAAAATGGCAGATATGGTATGAATTTAAAATTCTTCCGCTTCGAATAGTAAAATTCGAAACTGCATAGTTTGAAAAGAACTGTAACTCTCTCATAACCGAACCCTTTACTTCTAAAAAAACTTGCATTAAAAGAACGAGTAGTTTTTCTGCAAAACCTAAACCACGGTTTACCTTTTCAAAGTCGTTCACGCGAAAATACTTACAAACCCCCAAAAAACTGCACTTTACGTACTTATACACCCCTCTGCGAGCCTTAGGATTTCTTGGAGCAACAGAACGTCATCCACAGGTTTGGTAACGTCACGCTCTCATGACGTGACCACTTTGTGCGTATAAACCCAGTGTCTAATCTGTTCCCAGAGAGACTTTTACTGCAGACGTGGTTGAGGCCGAAATATTCATTTGGGATTTAGCAGCCCTGAGAGAATGCCCATCAAAAGGTAGAGTCGTAAAAGCACTATAAATAGCATTGGGTGTGCGAAGACGAGTCTACTATGCATCATCCTAGCCACCTTACCTGTCAATTCCAAGACGTGAACTGGCTTCATTACTAAAGAGAGTGTTATTATTATACCTTCGAGGACTATCCCACCGGCGCCTGCACGTCTTACCAAAACGGCTATTTAACTGATTAACTTTATTTATTACCCGGTGCTTATTCTGTGCAGGTGAATTCTATTTTCACTGTTAACTTCATTAATGTGATTAAAACTTCATCAAGGGGTGGGGATAAGAGCCATTTTTTTTTTTTTTATTAAGTAGACTCTGCTTCACTTAAAATAATGTCCAGTAACCTTTGTGTAATAATCAACCTTGATACTACTGTTGATGGATTTTTATTGCATGTGTCATTTTTTTCCCATATCCCTTTCTTTTTCCCCCTTCTAATCTTTTAATAAGGGTTTAGATTGTTGTCGGAATTAAGACTTCCAACACTAAATTTTTCATTGTCTTTTTTTTCTCTTTATAGTTTTGAGAATTCTTATTGGATTGTTTCAACTTATGTATTATTCTAATCTCATGAATTGTGTAGTTATGAAAGTGTTTTGAAATAAATTTGAGAGATTTATAGTTTAAGTAATTTTTTTTTATATATATTCAAAAGATCTGAATGAAAAAAAAAAAAAAAAAAAAGCAGCCCTGAGAGAATGCGAGAAAACTTAACGATATCAATATCGTAAAGGGTTTTTTTAATGGAATACTTGTATAATAATCAATATTCTTGAACTTTTAATTGGTTTTTATGAAAAGGGTCGTGTTTTCCCCCTAACCAGAACCGTAATAATCTTTGTAATCAAGAATTAAATAAAAAAATTATGTCCTTCATTATAATTTTAAAGTGGGAAAGATATACTATTGAAAATTTTGAATCAAGTTAGAGAAGGCAATCACTCGTATATCTTAAAGCTATTTAAATTTGCAAATATTTACTGAATTATCCTTATCAAAATTAATTGAAAGTATTTTTAAAAGTAGGGAATATTATATTCTGCCTATATTGTTCAATGTTATTCTGTCTCTATTTATATAAAACCATAATTTACGTTCACTAGCATAAATTATGGAATAATTAAAATAAAATTAATAAAAAGAAATGCTATGGGAAGATTAGTTATTAATTAATAACTTCTTTCAATTACAAATAATTTAGAAAGAAAGATTGGAAATGAATCAAAATCTGAAAAATTTAGTTTACTGACAAAAATTCGACAATTCTTTTTCGTAAAACAGGCCAATAATTATGGCAGTATAATTTAAAGTTTTTGTTATAATTATGAAAAGTGGTATATATATTTTCTTACAAGCGTTTTTTTTTTCCCAATTAAAATGTTTCAATATTTAATGCTCCCCCTCCTTCCTGTATCCCAATAACTTCAAATGTAGAAAAATACCGTCATCAATCCTTAGTTTTTATTCATATTCTATTCATAACACATTTAAAATATTTTCGTTTTACAGGAAATTTTAAAAATTAATGGATCTTAATTTAAGCTATTCGATTGCAATAAAAACGCGTGTCTGTAGATAAATGTACTACATCCAAACGCAATCTTCTTGTTTGCTCATAATTTGAATGAATGTTTTCTCCTAAGTTATTAATTTCTTATTAGTCGTAATATGAGTTTTCTTTATTGTGATAAATCGAGCGATTTCTTCTCCCCCTCCTTTTTTTTTTTTTTTTGTTTTGTTTTGTTTCACCAGATCACACCCGGACGATAAGCAGTGAGTAAAAAAGGAAAAAAAAAGTCCAGAAAAGAAGTCGTTCTAGATTGTGAATGTCTCATACTATTGAGCAACGCCGTCCTTTTAACTAATGAATACAATTTCTTATGCACTAGTTGTTGCTAGTGCTTTTTAGGTTTGGACAGTTTCCAAAATTTTGTTTATAGCTTCATCCAAATTTACAAGTTCTGTAATTTCATTTTCAGTCTTTTTTTAATCTACAAGTGAATGGTTTTACTCATTCAGCTAGAAGATACTAAGACAGATGGTATTAAAAGTATAATTTATTATATTTCGTCTTTCTTGTCGATGTCATTAATTATTTTCTTTAATTCTTACAGGGTGGTCACCTTATGGCCCATTTCTTATTTCTCGATATATATTACCATGTTTTTAGCCTCCATATTAACATTCTGATACCATTAGAATAATTATAAAGTAACATCAATATATGTTTGATGTTTTTCCTAAACAAGAATCTCCATCAATTCTTTTGGATCATAAATATAAGTTTCTTATCTGACCTCAATAGTATTTTTCGATTTTCCTATTATAAATTATGAAATCATTGTAGGCGATCACTCTTCCTTTACGTTGTCCAAATGATGTGTTAAACTTAAGTATTGTCATCAATAATGCTATGCTAATTTGAAATAAAATGTATATTCTAATAGCAGTTTAAGAAGTTAATCTCTTGCAAGTGATACTTTTTAAATGGAAATAAGGAGACCAAAATGCTTAAATTCCTAATTTTTATCTGATTTTGATGAAATTCGAGAGAAATAATTTTTTAAATATAAATTTATGTGATATACAGAATAGTTTAAAAATATCTATAGCTTTTTGAATTACTTGAATGTCTCTCTACTTTTCATCCACGCTTAATCACTTCTTGAAATTTAAAATCTTAAATAATGTTTTAATAAAATTTGTTGTTACATTAAAACTTAAAATATAAAAAACTGAATACATGAATTTTTGCTTTTTAAGATTTGTACAGGGAAGAACTTTTGAAGAATAGCACTTTTCATTGGAATTTTTTTTAAACACTCAGAATACTTCTTTAGTTTAAAAAAAATATTTAATAAATTATCACAATATTTAATAAGCACGTATAATTTTTTGTTAAGTAACAAAAATGTAATTTTAGACTCTTCTGATTTTGCAATAAAATTTGATTTGCAAGGAATGCATTTTGAACAAAAAATTCAGTTTGAGAAAAATGATCGTAATCGAAGCGTTGAGCTTCTGAGAAAAGTATTAATTCCATAAACTGAAGGGGAGAAAAGAGATTACTAAAAATAATCTTATTTGAATAATTTGTATTGCTAATGAGATTAACTTTTAATGGAATTTTTTCAATCGATTATTTTCGTAAAAGTTTAGCTATTTTTTAAGTATATATCTATTTCATCTAATTCCAATTTTCTTACGGAATTTTATAAAATTCTATTCTGAAAACAATGTATTTAAAACAATAGCGAGTATATCTGAAATTCATCAACTAGAGATAGAAAAAATTTCTAAAACTGGGGAAGAATTTTCGAAAGATTTAAACAATACAATTAATGATCATAGATGAAGTTATGGAATAACGTTTATTTATATATTTTCCAATGCTGAAGGGTTGACTCGCTTCTGTTATGTAATGCATGGTTTGGTAACTTTTTAACATTTACTTATGAATCCTTTCCAAAGCAGTTTTAACTTTTGTAAACACTATTACTTTGCAGATCCCCTTAAAATCGAGTAACCGCGGTAACATAGTGGTCCAGCCAGCATGGATTTCGTCGAGTCGTGGATTCAAGTCCTGCTGCCACTAGACTTGCCGCGTAGCGGGATTGATACACGCTAAATCTGTGGAGGCTCAAAATCCTCCTGATGACGTGGTGGTAGGTTTGGAGAGGGAGGTTCCAACTCATTTGTCATCCTCGTCGCTTAACCGATTTTCAGAATTACGAGGTCTGTCATCAATAGCTCTTGTGTTGTGTCTCAGTGCGACGTAAATAAACAATCACGCACAAACATCATCACTCTTCGAATTGATGAAAACACAATTAATTAAGAGTGTTAAATGTATGTTAATTAAAAGGCAAGGTGATATAATATTCTTCTAAAATTCATTTCTCTTTGATTAGTACTACTTTAGTTTCAGCAGTCGAAGCGAAAAAAGATGTATTGATTGCTCAGGTTATCTTCCCATGTTCAAAAGAAACATACAAAGTTCCCCCTGAGAAACTTACAAAGTCAAACATTCGTTGTTTCTATCATTCTTCTTCTCGGCCCTTGATTCGCCCGAGACCTAAAAATATCATCTCTTATCGAATGCTTTCATCACCCCTGTGGCGATTCCGCTTCCACCCACCCAAACCCACTTGTGCCGATGAGATACCTAGACACCCCTAAAATTCCTTTAACTTCACTCCAATGGCATCTCTTACAAACTGAAAAGGTGGGACTCTGAAAAATTCCTTCGATTTCACTTTGTGGCAGACGGATTGCAATGATCAATGGCCTATATTGACATTCGGTTTAGGAGATGAATGGTTATTTTGGCGAGGCTTCTCTCCCGCCCTGGCTGCATTGAAAATCCATCATGGAACACTTCGGCGAGAATCTACCTCCAATACGTCTCTCTCGCGGGAAGGTGGGCTATTGATAAATATAGATAGATTCTTTTCAGCGGCGGACTGACTTCCATATGCATTTATTCTGGGAGGTCCATGATGCTGCTGCTTAAAACGTGTATCGGCCTTTAAAATGTGGAAGTTGTGTTAAGATAGAAGTCGGGTTGCCTCAGAGGAACTTTGCGGAGCCCTCGATTTTCTTCTATCAGTCTCTTGGTGATGGAACGAAGAATGAAAAGGCGATGGCTTGGAAAAGAGAATTCTGAATTATTTTTTTTTCCGTGAAAAAAAATCTTTAGAAAAATTTTAATCGTCTAGGGAATTTTCCGTTCGTTTTTTCTTTAGTAAGTAATGGTACTATAGTGCCCGTGATGGTAATATTTAAATTTGGTACCAACCATTTTAACGTTTGTAACACGTATGCAACATAATTATTTAAATTTTGGTCTGTGTGTAAGGCATTTCTTGCCGGATAAGATTATATCACTTTTGTAGAATTGCTGGAAAACTATGTTGTGACGTTAGGCTATTCGCTATTTTTTCTTCCCAACCCAAATGAAAAGTGATTAGGTAAATTAGATAAAGATGTAAATTGCAGTGAATTGAAATAGAGATTGTGGTATATAAGCGAAATAGAGTTGAAAGGAAAGGGAATGAAGATTATAGAGATTAACGACCTAGCTGATAGATATTTGTAAATTGGATTGAATCAGCGTGATTAATTGTTTGGGCTGAAGCGACTCCTGGTTAAAGTATTAAGATTCGAATCTACTATAATCGTGAAGTGTTTGAATCGGACCGAGTGATTTGGTAAGCTAAGACTTTATTATATGAACATAAATTATGATTTACTGAGTTAAGAGAGGGATTTGAGAGAGAAAGAGCGGTCTTATATATTCTATGTTAGAGGATAAACTGTATTATCTTTCTCTTATATATTTTGATTTGGAATTTTGAACTTATTGACTATTTAATTAGACATTAAGATGTCTGAAGAGCCAACAATTGAGAGAAATACGTCCCAGTGGCTGTAGCATGTTATATTACTCCGATTATCTTCTTCGTTTGAAAGTCTTTAATGAAATAAATCATTGATAATTTGTTGATGAGAGATTTTTTTTTGTTTACCGCTGACTTGATTGTACGTGGCCATTTTTTTTTTAAAAAAAAGTATATTTAACCGTGTATTTAAAGAGATTCGAAATTCTTTCTGAGTGAAACAATTTGTTATCAAGTTAATGTAAACATTATGTGATTTGTTTTTAATATTACCATATTTAGGTGAAATTAAATCTATTAAAAACTTCAATTAGTAGCAATGAAATTAAATTTTGTATTATTGAAAATTATTATGGGAAAAAAAATTAAAAGTTTAACAAGTCTCGAAAATCAGATGATGAAGCATTTTTGTAAAATAACTAATAACTATCTTCATTTTTTACTAACATATAATCGAATGAATGTACAAAAACACGAGATTACTCAACCAAAGAGAAAACAAGAATGCGTATGTGTCTTGAACCATTGCGTATTGACCGAAAAAGCTTTAAATTGCAGACATTTCTTTCTTTTTTTTTTTTTTTTTAAGAAAGGAAACACAACATATATATAAGAATGCTCTAGCGTAACTATTCAAGTTCAAGTCTGAGTCATCATTGTGGCATTTATTTATCACAACACTTAATTCACAAATTCATACCTTCAGAAGTGTCACCGTTATTTTTTATTCCAACTTCAAATGAACCCTCACCGTAAGGAAGAAACAAATCTCTTTTATAATATCGTTTTCTTCCATCAAAGTATACAGCTGTGACAGTTCGAAAAAAAGTGTTCTCAAGTTCAGAGCGATTAATTCGGTCTTCCCTCTCATTAACTTGTAGGAGGAAAAAAGTGCATCCTCTAACTCAGGTGTAAAAAAAAATGTAGATATCTCACTTGCTTGTGGAAAAAGAAATGAAAGAAAGAGAAAAAAAAAATGGTTGGAAATAACCAACAGAAGTTGAAAAAGAGTGGAAGGGGGGAGGATCTAATAGACGAGAGGAGAGATTTCGCGCTGACATCTTGGAAACCTTTGTCTTTAGCATTCTTCTCCCGAACTTTTCCTCACCTCTTACAGAAAGACAAAAAGAAAGGTGTTTGAAACAAAAAGAAAATGGCGAAGTTTGGTGAATTGGTAGGTTCCTTTTATGATATTCCGGCGCCATCTGGTCATCGGGAGAATTCTTACATCACGCCAGAGCATTCGAAAGAAATTATCCAATGATTTCTGAGAAATGATGGTTAGGAAAGGGAGGAAAAAAAGTTCTTTTATGGAAATGAGATGAATTCGAAACGCGAAAATAATTACCATTCCAATAAAACAAAAAGATTTGAAGTAAATTTTGGAGAACGGTCCGAAAAATTTACTGCCGTCAAAAATCTTAGGGTGTAATTTTTTTTCGACGTTTTCGTGAGTATTATTTCGAACTTAAATACAAATGATTAATCTGTTGCTGTGGGCTCGAAATTCTTTCGTTTCCGTCGTTTAGTGTCAAAAAAAAGTTGAATGAACAAAATCTGCAATAGAAGCGACTGAAAGGTATTGGAAATTTGTGATGTTAGTCATATTTTTTTTTATTTATTTATTTTTTTTTTTCGTATTTTTCGTCTGTGCACAAATTTTTATTGTTTTGTAAGTGTCTAAAGAAATAACGGTAATCATTCTTCCCTTTTGTTCTTTGTAAAGTGTTGAATTGTTTGACATAGATGGAGTGCCGCTTTTATTTAGTTGAGGGGGGAATAACATATTTTGTTGTTTTTGCAGCTTTTAATTGATCATTGCCATCTTGACTGTTTTCTTTGAATTTAAAGCATTTTTATTATTTTGAATTCAATGGGTCTCTTGGATATAAGTCATTGCCACCGATTTAATAATATTATCTTATGATTTGTTTTCCTGTAAATTGTGTCCGAAATTTCCTTGTTAACTTGTGGAGTATAAATAAAATTAAATTGCGAATGCGATGCTGCAAAACAAAATTTCAAATTAATTTTTTAATTCTGTTTCTTTTTATCGCACATAGGACTATTTATTCAGTGCTTTCATAAGTCTTCCCCCCCCCCTTGCGCTGCTGTTTTACTCGATTAACTTAATCATTCATGGTAATTTTAGATAGTCTTATATTTTATGTAATGAATATAGATGATATTTTATTTTATCTTGCTGGATTTTGTCTTATATTTTTCCTGCTGTTTTAATTTATTTTGTCAGTCCATGTATAAAATTTCTATGATTTAGTACCTTTTTCAGTCCATTGTTATTGAGGAGTATAAATGGATCGTTCTTTGTTCAATTTAATCTTTCAATGTGTTTGTTCGTTGTAAAGCTTTATTTTTGTTTAAAAAGTGACAACTAGTTTCTTGTAGATATCATTAGTGTAAAGAAGTCTAATAAAATATATCCATGTTCTGATGAATCAAGCTATTCATGAGAAAATGGCATTACTCTGACGTCATTCCGTGCCATTTCTTTATTAGTCCACATTCAAGAGAATCAAATCACTTTGACAAGTATTAACACTTTATCGTGGAATGATTGCACTGCGTAATACAATTAGGAACATTCCGTTTGACTATGCATTGTAACTTTTTTTACAAGCTGTCATTTATTATTCATTGTTCCCTGAATAGAATTATGTTTGCATATACTTTTTCTCCTGGATACTCGTCCCTTTCTTAAACGACAATCAGTATTAACTGTACCTCATTGTATTCTCCTACAATGGCTATACTTAACTCTCTCAATCGCTTCATTACTAGGACAAAAGCAGGAAGAAAAAAAAGGCGCCAAATTCAATCTGGAGAGTTCTCAAGAACGCCTCGAAGCCTTCATTTACTTACCTTTAATCACGCTTGACAAAGAAGAGAGAATAATTCGATAAAATCTGAGAAGAAGAAAGCTAAAGAGAAGAAGGGAACAACACACACAACAAAAAACAAGAAAGGGAGAGGAAGAAAAAAAACAACCCTTTGACTAAAAAGGAAACCAACAACAAATAAAATGGCATGAAGTCCAAAGCACCAAATTACGCTTCTCTCTTTCCCCCTCTTGCCATCTCTGCAGCGATTTGTCGAGCACATAGAAGGCAATAACTGCAGAAGGCGTTAAAGTCAATTGCATTCTTGGTGCTGTACCTTTTATGGTGCGTCTTGCCGGACGCCCGGAAGCTGTTTTAATATCAGGCCCCCTTTAATTTCATTGCTCGGGATGGCGGTGGGGACCGTTAGTGCGCTGTAATGCCAATGTCTTCCCCTTGAAGTTACTCGGACGATCTTTGATTTCAGAGGTTTTACGATTTTTTGAAGTCACTTGTTCGGATAATGGGTGCTGTTTCGTGACGAGTCTCGGTAGGGAAGAGAGGAGGGATCTTTTGCCATTCTTGGAGCAATCTGCTTTTAAAGTTTTGGAGAAAAGGAAATGTTGGGAGGGAAAACGTTATTTTGCATCGGGATTTTAGTGATACTTAAACTTGATGTTTTTGTTTACTTTTCAATGAAAATAATAAAAAACGACAAGACATCGTAAATTTTGTTGTTGAGCTTTATTTATGTTTTTAGTTTAAATATCGCTATAAACTAGTTATTTTGATGCAAATCATGTTCTTTTTTTCTTTTTAAAGTTCGGAGATAATTACGTGCTCCATTTATTTAGAAAATTAATAAGTTGCCGCAAAAGTATTTTTTTTTCTCCTTTCTCTCTGGTTTCTTAAAAAAGTTGTTTATTATACTTCGATCTTTTAGAAGAATCCCCGCCCTCCCCTCTTTTCATAATATGCAGCGAGGGTAAAAATTGTATTATTTAAACTGCTTTTAAGCTCTTACTGTGGAATATATTTATAAGTATTTCAATCGAAATGAGTTATCTTTATTCTTGTTATAAATTTTTGAACTATGAAAGCAAGCTATTCTCTCTCGTTTCCTTTACATAGATTAAAAAGCTCCGAAATAACTTATACCTATCATCTATGATAATGTCTTCATTGAATTTTTATATAACTGTAAGAAAATCAATACAAAACTTGTTTAAAATTTTTTAGTTCATATAATTTTGATTTGAATGATATGATTTTTAAGTTTTCAAATATCTTGAATAAGCAAATCATGAAATTAGCATGTTTTAAAGAATTTATTTGTAATTGGTGATTAATCCTGTGTTTCAATATATGTATATATATATATATATATATCTTATATAGATGAGCACACCAATTTTGTGAGAGATAAAAAGCTATGGCTGTAATTTCTTAAGTTTTAAAATAATTTTAATGTGTATTAATGGATTTAGATTATGTTTAAGTTTATGGTTATTTACTTTATTTTTATTGTATTTGTTTACTTTTAGTAATTTGTAATTCTGTTCGTTTCCCAAATTTTGATTATTTTTGGTTCATACCTTAACTGATATTGTAATTACTGAAATGTGATTGTTGGATTCATAAAACTGGTTTAAATAAACATTTCCCATTCAAAATTACGAGATAATATATATCTTACATTGTCTTCATATGCTGTTTTATGGGTAGATTTTATTTAACTATGTTGTAATTTTTAAATACTGATTTATATATATTTTTATTAAATTTTTTTGAATAATTTGTTTTTCAGTAAACTTTAACTTTTTCCATTGTTACATTTTACATGTTTAAATTTAGAATAATTTTTAAAATTTTGTGTGTTTTTTTTGGATAGTTTACTACATGATTCATTTAATTCCGTAATATTCGTGGGTTTTTAGAGTATAGGTTCGTAGTTTATAGGTTTTATATTCGTAGATTTTTAGTTTTTTTCAAAATTTTCTTATTTGTTTTTGGAGTATTTAATCTGTATTTATGATATGTGTGTGTGATTTTATATAATTAAAAACTGTCTAATTAACGTTAATAATTATATACATTTGTATATATATATATATATATATATAATGTGTGTGTGTGTGTGTGTGTGTTAAAAATATGTAAAACGGAACCTAGTGCTCTCCAAATCGGAATGAGTTACTTCTATTTTGTTGAATCTGGAAATTATTCGATTATTATAACTTTTTATTCCGTGAAAGAACACGGAACAGCTTTCATTCTGATCGTTTAAAAGCTCTTCATTTCTATACACAAATTAGAAGCCATATGCTTAGCTACGCTTTGCATACTTTTCCAGTTGTTCTGAAGGTATGCCAGTTCTAAAATCAAGCCTTTTCAATTGGGCACATCGACACTCCGTGTTTTGTTTCTGGACTGAGTTACCTGTTTAAAGATATCAACTGGAACTAATACGGTATTACTTACAACAGACGTTATCACACAAATATAGGATGTTACATAAGATTAAGCTCCAATAATCTATATTCTTATTTTGGCAAAGTTCAACTGTTAGAGGTTAAGACTAACTGGATAAAGGTCCTGTAGTGTTTCATAAATTTTCGTCACATTCTGCCAATGAATCTTATAAAACAAGTCACTTTATCTCATGGATTTCATAAGTTTTGTAATAATCTCATGGCGCAGTTATTTTATGAGAAGACTCATTTAGTTCATGATTTTTGGTTTTGTTTCAGGATGCTGCTCCGGCCAAGTGATGCTGGGCGACAGTCGCGATGTAGTTGAAGGTGAAACGCTGAGGTTGCCCTGTCGCTTCCATTCTGCTCTGGGGTCCAGCACGACGCTGTACTTTTGGAGCAGAGTCAACAAGGAAGGAAAGGACAACGCTGCCATCAACGCAGCAGCGCTTGATCCTCACTACAACATAGACTTCAGCCCGCAAGAAGGAAAGTACGATCTGCTCATCTCCAAGGCCAACTATGACAAAGACAACGGAAAGTTCGAATGCTGGCTCAAGGAGGGAGGCAGCGGGGTGGACATATACAGTGTATCCTACGTCGTGACCGTTCTGAGTGAGTACCTTTTTCTTACACTTGGTCTGTGAAGCATACCATCGCCTTCTAGATGTAATGCTTTTTTCGAATGTTTAGATGGTTTGCGAGAATTTGTAGAGTGAAGCAGTTATTCATATTTAAAGAAAGCTTTAATATGTGTTTCTGTCAAAATTGATCCCCCCCCCCTCCAGTATGCCATCAGCAATGACTGATTTTTCAAATTTCAAACATATCTAAAAGTTGATGGGACTTTTTAGTATTTGTTTATAAACAAATATAATATTTTTTATCTTATGAAAAAAAAAATGTTTTTTGTACATGAATTCTCTTTACATTTTATTATATTAGAAAAACTTTAAAAGATGTAGATTTTTATTATGATTCCACACAAATGTTAAATGTAACAATAAATTGTAATTACTACTTTTCTGCAGTAATTTGATTATGATTTTCTCTATATATTAAATAAAAAAATTTAAGAAAGAAATGCTACCAAACGATGTTAGATATTATCCGTCGAATGTTTTGTTTTCTTATTATATCTTCTCATAATTGATTGAATTTCCTATTTTATTCATACAAGATAATAGCAAAAGTATTTTCTTGCTATTGTTTTTTAACGAATGAATAATTTTTACTGTACGACGTAATATGAACAAATGAATAATATACCATGTACAAGAACAGAAAAAAAAAATTTAAAAAAAAAAACTAACCATAAAAATATTTAAAAAAGCAGACCACATAAAAAATAAAGCATTGCTTTTTGATCTTTTATGAGTACTATATATTCCTTTCAAAATGCTTTTTTCCTCTACTTTTTTCTTTGAATTTGACTTAGAACTTGTCATCTGTAATCAGAATTCAAAGCCGTCTCTTTCTCTTTCTTTTTTGTAACATTACATTACAGATTTATCGGTATTTGTAAAATAGAACATAAACACACCCAAAACGATTTTTCTTCCTTCATAAATCGGATTCTTTGATCAAAACGTAAATCCTCAGCTTTGAGGAATAAATAACCTGAAATAAAAGAGAACAACCAATCGGCCATGAACCGGGCCCGAAGAAGCCTACATCATTTTACTGTTGCTGGATCCTAGGCTTTACTTTTAACAGCTTTCGTTGCTCTCGGTGTACATAAACAACCCGGCTAGAGGGCCCGCTATCTCTGCGAAAAGTTTGGGAAAAGAGAAAGTCAAAGAGCCCTCTTTGCTAAATGAAGCTCGAAAAGAAATACTTCTGGATTGTAATGACATAAATAAAGCTGAATGTTGCTTCTAACGTGTGCCGAACCGATTCGACCGTGAATGGTGAATGTAGAAAGCTTTGTAAATGTGCTTGGTTTTCTTTAAACGATGTAGTTTTGTGCTTTACTTTTTCTTTTTTTCAAAAAAGGGATCCTTTTCTATAGTTGTGTATTATGAAAAAGTAAAGTTCCTTGCTATGTATAAGAAGTCTTTTTTTTAAAAAAATAATTTGAGTAATTCCGTGAGTACTTTGTAAGCAAAACTGACACAAGATGTTTTAATTAGTAAAACAGTCCTGTTTTATTAGCTAAATAAGACAGCCAGCTTGAAAGGTGAAACAAAAACAAAAGTCGCTATCTCAATAAACCAAACAGTTAAATAGCTTTAAAAATGATAAAATCATGCAAGTTGCGACTATATAATTAGCGAAGCTGAAAATTACCTTACGTTTAAGCCGTTGTACTCCTAGTTAAACTTGTGTAACTACAAGGACGGATGAACGATATATTTTTTTTAGAAGTTGTGCAATTCATCAACATTTTTCTTTGATTGGATCCAAGAACGCATACGTAGAAAATGCAGTTCATTTTAGCTATTTGCTTAAACAGTTGTAAATAATGAACTTTTTCATGTTGTAAAAAGTAGATTGGATGGAACAGAATCAAATCATTACTTGCATATCAAACATAAATCTCATTTCTTTTTAATAATATACATGTTTTTACTGTATTTTTTGTTCACATCAGTAAAAAAAAATACATCGCTTAAAATTTCTATTTAATTATTTTACGACAAACAGAGCACAACTACTTTAGACAGATAATGTCATTTAGCAAAAAATAGTTTGTTAATTTTCCTGTAAAATATATTGTTAATTTTTTAATGCATTTGAATTAATTATTGTGGCTAAATTCGTTAATTAAAGGTATTTTTTGGAGCTTTTCAATTATTAACTGAAATAATTTCCAGTTGTGATTTTTTAATTCTTCGCTCACGCTCTTTTCACCCAAACCCCATGCACCTTTTTTCACCCCTGTTATTCGTCAAATAGAACAAAATTGGTCGATAAAAAAGGCGTCCAAACGGACAAATGAATTAGGTCAGACGTGAGCATCGGAACCCTCGTGATTGAAGGGCGGAGACGAAAGGGATTCCCCGTGGAAAGAAATTTTCAAAAAATAAGTTTAAAATAAGAATAGAAATAAAAGCTACCCCATATACCATTTTTTTTTCATTGATATATTTTTTGGTCTTGTCTTTTTTCCCATTCCATCGCTTATTTGCGGATGACAAAAGGAAATGTCATAACTTCTCAGTCCCATCTTTATTGCCAGTTGCAACTCTTGCTGGCGCCATCTATCGGTTATGAGCAGAAATAATTTCTGCATCTGTCGATCGATCGATGAATTTGCTCATCGATGAAGGCTTTTATCCAGCGACTGTGACGTCAGCCGGAATAGGGTAGAGGTGTCGTATGTCGCCAGGACGGCGGAGGTCAAGGCTGCGTATCCGACCGGAATTTTTTTTATTACCCACCCCCGAATCATCTTTCGCATCCCTGAATATTCCGAGGAATATTTTTAGGAGGATAAATCCGCGGAGAAAATGACTGTTGAGAAGAAGATTTCTCCATCCATAAGAAAATCGTCTCAAATCAACCATTATCTCTGTATCATTGCTTTTTGGAAATAAAACGTTCGAAAAGCTCTTTGTGCGAAATTGAACTGATCAAAGAGATATTTTTACGGTAATGAAAATAACGGCCTGTCGTCGTCATCATTGACTGATTACAATTTTTTTTTCCTTCCTTTAACTCTATCGAAAGAAATGGCTGTAAGAAAAATATCATCAGGGCATCTTTGAAGTCAAATGTTTTTTTGATAATGTTCAAGTTTGAAATGACGCCATGTCGCGAAGATATTTATCACTTTCAACAATAAATTTTGTTTTTTTTAGTTTCGTATTCGTGCACTATGTGATGATTGTTTATCATAAGAAATACTGACATTTGTCAATCACATAGTGCCTCTTGGGAAAATGATCCTTTAACACGCATTATCACACCCAATTTGTCTAAATTAATTTAAATAAAAAAAATTTGGTGATAAAAGGATCGCAATTTTTTTAATGTATGCTAATGCCATAATAAAGATCCGCAGGATAGAATAATGTTTCAAAAATTTTTAAATAAAAGAGTTGAATTTAGCATGATATATGTTAAGCATTTAATTTTTAAATTTAAAAAAAAATATCATTTTTAAAACCAGTGTAGCTCCCGTTTCGTCATGCTGATTGATAATTTTGATGTATTCAAATCGTAAAATCGAGGTTTTTTTATGCAGCATCTTACGAGCAACAAGTAAATTGACTACCAATCAAAAATGATTAGCGAGATGCTCATACTGACATAATTGTTGTCTTTTATCTGCCATATTTTCGCTTTTGTTGTAAGTTTGTCCACGATATGCTTTTGATACAACTATTTCATTAGATGTCATTGTTTTTAAAAATAAAATTACTCATTTATAATTAATAATTATTCAATTGCATTTTATTTGGCAAGCAATGGAATTATATCAGATCAGTAAATTTTTGATCAATAAATAATTAATTTTTGTGAACTTACTGTTTGTGATAAAGCGGAGTAAGTCACTCATTATGTGTTAGTGAATCATAGTTGATTGCTGTCTTTTTGATTCGCAAAGCCTATAGTTACAAAATTGAGGCGTTGTCGAATAATTTTTAATCCTGGCCTAGGAAGTTATTTAAATTGAATTGCTTCTGTTAAGCCTCAGATTGGGGCTGCTTAGGTCTGGATGGACCTTAGGACTTGTTTGTGCAGATGCCTGTAGAGATTATTTTTCTTCCCTGTTACAGGTATGCTCAGATGAATTTTCTTTCAATGTTTTTGGATGAGGAATTTAAAAGTGAACTTTGAATGCAAGATTTGGTACTTGTGTATGTCCATCCATTCGATTTCTTCGTCAAAAAAGCCCTAAGTTTGAATATGATTGCTTTTGTTTGTTCGGTGTTCACAGCAATCTCCGTTTATATTACCAAGATTTCAGATTGTTCAGGTAATGTTACATGTTTCTTGTGGTCAGATAGATGTAGTCACCTTCTGGATAAAGTCTTCAGCGTCAACCGCTAACAAACAAGAGATTGAAGGAGTGGTGTGAGAAGTAATGAGTAAAGATATTAAACTGATATGGGCTTGGCACACTTCATGAGAGTGTTGAAGAACTGCTATTTAAGAAAGGAAAACTTGAATTATAGCCTTTAAATTCTGCTAGTGACTATTATTGTAATTGACCTATTGCTTTCAAACCTATTGTATTATTTACGATTCAATTTGTTAAGTTAACTAACAAGCCCCATTTTTATATAGAAACTGCATTTTTTAACACTTTAAATGTAAAAAAAAAAAGGGGCTATTAATAATAGTCGTTTTATTTTATTTTTATTTACTATTATTGTTGTCATTATTTTGTAATGATTCTGCATAGTCACTTAATATTATAAAAAATGAACGCGATTAATTTTGTGCTGGAAGGAAAGTCTTGGTTCATTGACTGCCTTTAAATATACGATTCTGTTTGGTGGGGGGAGGGAACCTCGATACTTCTTTGAACGAGGATTAGTTCAGTATTTGACAAATAAGGGTCCATTATTCTAAAATATGTCAAGGGAAAGGCAAGTTTATTTAAATCATAATTTTAAGATGAATGGGAACATATATATATTATATATATATATCATTAGCGATAACGTATATCATTTTCTATGACAAAATATTTTATATGGAAACGTTTTTTTGTAATATAATTTTCATGGCATTTTTTAGAAAATTTGGTTACAAAAAACATTTTCAACAATGGCATATTCTTATAAGAATAGACAAATCGTTCTTCTCTTCCCTTTAATCCAGAAGCAATTCTATATTCCGATTATCATTCTATTACATACAAAATGTAGGTCAAACGACTTAAAAGTCTTCCTACTTCAAAAATTACCTGTCTTTTGAATGGCGTTTATGGGCGGTTCTAGAGGCACATTGCACCCAGACGCATATCTTCTTCCTATTGTCTTACGTGTTCAGGAATAAAATTCTCAATATTATCTTCTAGAATGACGCATTCAAATGAAAGGAATAATCGGATATTCGTGAACGGAAAAAATAGGTCTCCCGTAAATAACTCCTCGTAGTATTCCATTTCCGTTGAAAAATCGATGTTTCTATACAACAATTGTTTTGAGTCTGTCAGACTGAACTTTTTGTTCAATTGTGATGCAAAAATTTATTTCCAAATCGTGTTTTATGCGAATTGATGAGTTAAATAAAATATGATGTAAAGTTCTCATTTTGGTTGGGGAAAAAAAATGAAATCATTAGTTTTCTCCCCACATCTCACAAGGTATAAAACGTTAATATATTTTAATTTGAAATTCGAAATTTAATAAAATCCTTAGTTTGAAGAATTTTGGAATATGTGTAAATTTTCTGGGGTTTAAACTACATGTACACTCAGTACTTACCATTTTTCTTTGCTGTCAGTTTTATAAAGTATTTTACGTATTTGGATTATTTCTCTCCCTTAAAAGTTTTCAATTAAAATTTAATGTGATTTTCTTAAACTCTTTGAGAAAATGAAGCATCACAAACCATATTGCGTTGCATAGAGTTTTTCAGCACTACCTTTATCATATTCAGTTATTTAAGAAATGCTACATTTTACAAATTCCTGCGCTTTGTAACCAACGGTTATTTTTTTTCATTGTATCCACTTTATTAAAATTGTAAATGTTTTTCTACTGTTTTTTAAGATATTTTTTAAAATTATTCTTACTTAGATTTCATGTTTTGAATATTTATAAATGTATATGAAGAAGCATGCTTTAAGTGGAATTTTTTTCATTTGTCTGTAACATGCATCTTTAATAAACAAATATCAGCTTTCAAAACAAAATATTTTTGTTTTCTTTTTGGCATAAATTCTGCTTTGTTGCACTTTTCTTTAAAAAAAATATTAATTTATATCTTAAATTAATACATTCTCTTTTAAAATTTTGTAGCATCTGTTTTAAATAAACCGATATTTTTGGGTGCAAATTAATGTATGCTTTAGGTAATTTGTACTGAGTTTTGATTAAATAAAAAGAAAGTTGAAATTGAATTATTGTAATAGAATTTTTTGTCCTGCTTTTAATTTCTATACCGGAATTTTTTTTTTTCCAGTTTTGCAAATCAAATTATCTATTCTGAAAGCAGATATAACTTAATAAACAAGCGTCTTTTTAAATCCATTTTTTGACTTGTCAAAAAAAACCTCTTTTTTTTAATGAGATCCTTCCATTTTTTTAAAAATTAATCTAGTAATTTAGAAACTTATTCTTTTTCATTAAAGGCAAAGTAACATTTTTTAATGAATTTAGTGACATTCATTTCAATTAATTTTCAATACATGTTTTGTCTCATTTTTTTCCCTTCCTATTTTTGTATTAACCTAGCGATGGAATGAATAAAATCTAATTTAAAAGAGCATTAAAAAATCATGTTATTGTAATTCGTCACGAAACGAAATCTTTCGAATTTCCGCTTCAACGTTTCTGGAGCTTTATGTTGCTGGTTAACGACATTTCAGCCCCTTTTAAAATTATCATTTCTTAAAATACTTATTTACAAGTACTCTTAAAGTTCACTACCTTAAAATAGCTCTTTTTTAAGAGCTTACTAAGATATGATTGAGGAAGAAATTCAGGTAGAAAATATTGTTACATTAGAGAATTAATCTCTAATTTTTTTCACCTCTTCTCAATAAATGCAGTTTACCTTCATTACTTATTGAAAGAGATCTTCGGCTCAAATTCTTGAAACTGCTTGCACTTCATTCATTTTGATAATCTCATCATAGTAAGTTCCATGATCTCAAAATGAATTGACTCATTTAAAAGTATTTGTGCTTAACACGTTTCATTTCTAAATAACTCCAAATTTCTGATTCAAAACGTTTTTAAATTGTGAAACACTTTTTTTTCTCCTTTTCCATTCATTTTAGGAGCTGTGAATTGAAATATCACAGAATAAGTCCTCAGAAACTGATACGATATTAAGCAAATATTGATTAATAGTTTTTAGGGAGGAAGTAAGCGCATCGTTTTTGTTTTTATTTTGTCAATATATTCAAAAAGTAATAATCGTTTCAAGAATACTTTGATTCAATAAAGAGTCGCCAAAGATTTAAAGAATTAAGACGTGCTAAATTCCCAAAATCAGAAAAAAGCTAATAGTTTCTTAATTACCTTATGTAGTTCTTTTTATTACACAAAACTAGTGATGAGTTAATGAATATTTTTGTACTAATTTTCGTTACGGATGAGCCTTTTCGAAATCTTAGTTTATAATAGATCAGAATAAAATATTATTGATTAAAAAAATTTATCTGAACAGTTCTAATTCTGAATACAGATGGTTTGTTTTATGTTCTGAGTTCTTTAAGTTTTGAATTAACAAGGAAAGAGCGAAACTCCTTCAAAACGGAAAAAAACATTAGTACAGAATATTAACAGAAATACAAAGTTATTATCACACAACATGGATTCGAGACATGGAAAGAAAAAGCGGAATACGGAAACACACCGATTTTATATAAAAACAAGCATAATCGCTATAGATAACATCTGTTGCATTCATAATCAACACACCATCGATTGACATAATTCACCAGAAAATCGATACATAACAGTATGTAAATGTATGTTTTGATACATTTATCTCATTGTGTAATAAAGTAAAATACACATTTAAAGCATTTGTGAATAAGTTTATTTTTAAATATTTAAAGGGGGGGATGAGTGTTTTTTTTTAATTAGGTATGGTATTGGAAAATAAGAACAATCTCAGTTCATCCGATCGATAATCATAACCAGGAAAATCAGATGCATTGTATTCGAAATCAATACTGTTCTAGTTGAATAATTTCGACTACAGTGTAGTTAATTGTCTCCTATTTCAAAAGACAATGTAGTCGATCGAAATAAGATAAAACAGTATTTGAAACAATGTATCATGTAAAGCAGTTCAAAATGTGTAAAGAAGTAATAATTAAACATTTTATAGGTAATAAAACTGTCTCCGTTTGCTATCTTCCTGTTTTTTTTAAACTATGAGAATTAAATTTCGGGATTTATATATATATATATATATATATATATATATAGAGAGAGAGAGAGAGAGAATGAAAATACCAAATCAAATAAAAATAGAGTAGAATAAACTTTATGAACTAAAATTAGTAAAGAAACAAATATTAAAACAGCAATATAAATATAATTAAAAGTTACGAAAAGAAACTGTACTTAAAAAAATAATTTTTTTTTTTAGCGGATAGAATTAAAATTAAAAAGAAAAAGATACATTCTAATTTATTTTTGAATGCCTAATTTCACATACATAAATGAAAAAGTAAAACATTGTAAAACTTTTATAAAGAGTTAAATAAAATACAATATTTACCAAAACGAATACTATAAATATATATGAGGGCAAGAAAAGTAAATTAAAAACAATAAAAATATGTACAAACCAGAGATTGAAGAAAAGCAAAAACCTATAGAAAGATAAAAATAATAAGGAAAATTATAACATTTTAAATTTTTAACTTCTTATATATATTTAAAAATTTCTATCAATTTGAGAAGTATTAATTTTATTTTTCTTTTCTTCTAGATTAAAATGTTTACATTTATTTAAAATATTCAAGAGAATAAATGATAAGATAGGAAAAGGGAACATTTGAATCAAAAGAAGAAAAAAAATGATAGAAATTTTTTCCATTCCTAATACCAATATAATCTCTTAATAAAATGTGTGACTATATAATTCCTAAATAATAATATCAATATAATATCTTTTCAAGGATTCCCATTGTAGCAATCTCTTTTCTTTAAATTAAATGTAAATCCATACGTTGTAACGTACGCGAAACATTTAAAATAAATTTAATAACTGTTTGAAGAGTTGCTAATAAACCAATTTCTTAAAATCTCTCATATTTTGAAAATGGTAATCTTCAATACTCTTTAAAATGTAAGGCTTAATATTTGCTGACTAAGTTTAATTAATGGAAAAATTAATATACCCGCTAGTAATTATAATCTGCTCAAGGCTTTTGTTGCAGTTAGTCATAAATTTATTGAATTACGGATTATCACTCGTGAATCTTCTATGCCCATGGTAGGAAGCAATTCGATGATAAGTTCGAAGACTGACGCGTGGTTCGTCGTTGAAAGGCTGTCACTTACCAGTCTTTCACGGCTTTTTAAAATCAAGCGAAGCCTTTCTGCGTCTTTTAAAAAAGGAAAACCTTATTTGCTTAATGTGCTCTGAACATCTTCTTCGAAGCGAGAGACCGAAATCCAGTTCTCGTGCATGCACTTTTCTTCAGGCTGCCTTCAACGAAACCCAACAAAGCGTGAAGCGTGGATATTTTCCCATTAATGGGCGAAGGGGGAGACCAGAGAAATTTTCTTGTGGGAAAGATGGTGCCACTGACTTTTGGCGAAAGCTTTCCGGTCCGCAGAATATGTCCACATTATCCGCAAGGTTGGAAATTTTCCGCAGTGGCGTAAATAATTTCGACGCCGAGTGGTCCTGTTGGAGAGAGTTCGTCGAAAACAAAAGTCCCTGAATGCCTGACAATTAGGGATCCCGTCGAGCAAAATTCCCTAAATGAAGTGATTGAATGTGTTCAAGGGGGGAGGCTGGAGAATAATTAGCGGATCTCTGGGTTGTCTTAGAGCGCGTTGGATGCTAATCACATAGGAAGACTTCGAATGTAGATTCGACAAGTTGTAGCAAAAGCAGTTAAAAATGACAGAACAATTATAAATCTATTATTATCTTTCGAAATCGTCGTTGGATCCATTATTGTTTGCATGTATGGGTGTCTTCAATTTTGTCATTTGTATTGCAAATAAGTATTCGATAGAAACGTTTTATTTTCTTCAACTGAAGCATTGGACATATATGCATTCGTTGTATGAAAAAGAGAAATACTCTAAGAAAAACCTCTAATCCAAATAATTTATTTAAAAAGCTATTAGTATTACGTATAGTAAAATTTTTGTTTAGGGAACTGATTTGTCTTTTATCCATCATTGTTTACATGTTCGTGATTTGTCTTTTATTCTTATTTAATTTAAGCAGTGAAAAATATTCATGATTGAATTGTAAAGAACTGGAATTGTATCCATTCGGTATAAATGAGATATATGCGCGTGCTTTTGTATTTCATTAAATATGATAATTTTCAAATGTTTTTTATGGATTTAATTCTTTCGTGAATTAAAATATCAGCACGTAAAGATTTTCATTAGAGCATATATATCTAAATTATTATTTCATAGTTTCTGAAATTCATAATAATTTGTGGTTTTATGTCTATATGTTCTTTAGGAGTGTATCTCGTAAAAAGCGCGATTTTTTTAAAATTATAAGTTAAAATAATTGTTTATGGAATGCAAAACAACTTTTTAATTTTTAAGAGTTTAAAATTTTTTAACGGTTTCGTTAGTAGGTTATGCAAAAAAAAAAAAAAAAACTTTACCCTTTGCATATTGAGCTTTTTTGAAATTAATAGAATAGTTAGTTTTTGTTTATAAAATTTATAATAAATAATTTTCGAAACTAAGCTTTGTTGAATGCGTTTCATATTTTTTTTTTTTTTTTTTTTGAGTTTTCTATATAGTACCAAACTCTCTTTTTAAATTAAATATACTAAACAATTAAAAATAAAATTTCCGTTTCATTCATTTTATTTTTTGCGATTTTCGCAGTTTGATTATGTTAGTACTTATATAAAAATCGATTTAATAAATATTTTACATTCGTAGACTTTTGACAACACCTGTGAATTTTTCCATCTTTGAAGAAAGTCTTGATTTACTGCTCTTTGTGGCTTAAAATAAAATTTAGGTTCTCCCCCCCCCCAATCTTTAAATCTCGACCTTTTTCAGTTTATGTTATTTTATCAATGCTATAAGAAAATATCTGTTGAATAATGCTTTATATCCGTTGATCCCCTAAAATGCATGATAATTTTTCTGTCCCAAAAGAAACTCTTAAGTCTTTCTCCCGAGAGAATTCTGAAGGAAATATAAGATGTTGATCTCCGCAAATCTTATCTCAAGGGTGAAAATGTCAAGTGCCTTTCCAGTGACCGAGGAGGAAAGAATGCCAATCAAAAAAACACATCCTCGAATCTAAAATCCCTTTTTCTTCCCCGATGTCAAGGCAGAAGAATTCTTCATAGCTTACCAATCCGATTGCGAATTTTTAACTGCTCAGCTGGTCGACTCGAGTCCATTCCCAACAAGGATAAAAAAAAAAAAAAAAGGAGTACATATTTCTATTGTTCGAAAAGAGCACCGGTCAAGTTAGAAAAAATCCTAGAGAATTTTGATTCCTCTTTACTGCGCACTTTGACCTTAGATTCGCCAAGAAAACGAACAAAATAAGAAATCGTTATTTTCAAAGATTCCAGTTCAAGAAGGTCGTACTGCACATCTCAAGTCAACGTACAATTTTTTTCCCCCGAATTCCGTGATTTATTTTTTGTCAGTCGTTATTATAAGCCTTATCCTATTTTCCAACTTTTTTTATTTTTAAAGTCGTTTTCGTTGGTGGTAAAATGCAAATGTGGTCCTATTTGCACGAGCCCGCGATATAATAGTGGTTCATTGTTCTGAAATTCATTGTCTTCTCAAGTCATAGGATTGTATGCATTAACTGGTCTAAAAAAAGATTACTCATTATAAGTCGAGTGTTGCCTAACGTATTAGTGCGTTTCAAAACGTTACAAATACCGGCATACTCTGTTTTAAGTGTGCAGTAAAACATGTAATTGCTTGAAAGCATGCCGTAGACATTTTCTATCCATGTTTTTTGTTCTTCTGCTCTCCAAGTTTTATGATAAAGTCGTGCATGTTTTTGTCAGGCTAAGTGAAACAGCTGCTGGTATTAAGTAAAATACATTTTTGTTATGAATATTGGCATAAGTAGCATCTGTTGTTTTGTCTGAAAGAAAAAAAAAAGAGACCCTGGTTTTCCACTGTTAGTGAGGGATAATAGTTTCGAATGCTTAAGGGAAAGTTTAATCGAATTCTTTAATTTTTTTTTCCTTCTTTTTTTTTGATTTATGAGTTCAAAAGGATTTCAAAACCAATTATAATAAATTTTCAAAATCGATTAATAATTATATGTTCAGATTTTACTCACGCAAATGTTAAAGTTTAAAATTAAATTTAAGTTCCTAATGCTTTATTTTTGTAAGTATACATTCTGAATTTAAAAAACAGGCTGAATTTCATAGCGGTGTTAGTCATTTTATCTTCTTTTCAAAAGAACAAATAATGCGAATGCAATCTGAATTTATTCTTGTAGGCTTTTATATCATTTAAGCTTTATTCTCTCAAAAAAAATTCCTGATTTAATTTTTAAAAGTAATGTTATTTTCGCTTTCGAAATAAAACATTATAATTGAGAGTTTGAAAAAATATATATTTTAAGTTCTATCGTAAAAACTTTGGAAAAAGGCTTACATTTCCGTAATAAATCAATTCATTTCAAAAGAGGGAATTGTTGAAAGAAGTTTTCTTGTTTGTTTGTTCAATAAATTTATACCATCGGATAGAATTCCATCTATTTAGGAGGCAGGGCTTTATATTTTGGAAAGCTTCATTCAATTTTCTTTAACCAAAAATACTGATTGAACTTCTAAACACGTTTCACTATATTATTTTATTTACATTTAAATCAATCTAAATTCAAAACAATTTCTCTTTTCATAGCAAATCACTTAAATAAACAGATTTGATAAACATGAATTTATTCGCTTCAAATTGAGATATAGTCTGGTTAAAGGATTACTACGATTATCCATTCGAAAATCTTAAGGGATTTATTTGCTTTTTCCTCCAAATAATTTTGTACTTTAATTTGGTCAGAAAAATCAACCTATTTCCGGCGGGGATTGAAAATTTGATCGCGACTTTTTTTTTTTTTTCCAAAAAAGAAAGAAAACGAAAATCAAAGAAATAAATTTCCTAGATCAGAGAAGGGGGGAAAGAAAAAAAAAGCAATGTGCGTCGTATGTATCTAGTAAATCCAAAGATTCAATTACCTTTTTCTTTTAAATTTTGCTGATGCTTTTAGAAAATTATTTTCTGTATAAGATAGAGATTTTTTTTAAAAAAATTGTATTTATTTTGCGTTATTCAAAAGAGCGTAAATTGTCGGAGTTTATAATCAAGTTAAATTATTTCTTTTATATAAAAAGACTTATTTCTAATTTATTGAAATTCTACAAAGAAATTATATTTCTTTTATTGCGGAATGTATGCTCATAAATTTACTTTTGAGTCATTGACATATAAAAAAGAAAATCATTTGATTGCAATGATACAAAGCGATTAAGTAGCTTTATTAAATGTGTCTCTGTCATTTATTTTTAATGCTGTCGTTATATTCAGTCACCTTTATTGCTCAATAGATTTAAAAAAAAATAAAAGAAGTTTTAAAATGCTAAGTGATCTTGATGGTATTAGACACAATTCACAGTTTTTAGTTTTGATAAAGTGCTCCTAAAATAGCTCAATATTTGTAAAAAGCAAGTACTCATATAAAAAGAAAATTTGTTTGAAATACTTTTAACTCAAGTAAATATCATTAATTTTTATAATAATAAAAATGTGTGAAACGGTGCAATCATTCTGAATTAATACAGAAGACAAAAATGTAGGTTTAACATTATTTTATATAACAAAAAGGTTTTATAGAACGAAGAAATGTTTTTAAAAAAATAGAAAAAGAAACTCATGTAAACATCGTGTGACTAACACTATAGCCTATATTTTTATTTAAAGTTTTGTTTTATAATATTCAGTAGCTTTTTGTTTGTGTGTGTACATCAAATAAAACACACAATTCTCAATTTATAATATGAATTTTTCGAAAAATTCAATACAACTTTGATTTTGATTTTTTATCCTTAAAAAATGTGTATTAAAATTTTTCTCGGTGTATGATAAATAAATTATTTCATTAAGAAATTCATTTATTTAGACACAAAAGTAAATTACTTTTATAACCAAATTCGTTATATTTTTTTCACGTTATTTTATCTAAATTTTCCTCTTAATTATTGGTAATAATAAAAATCTTTATTCTTTCTGTTAATTTAGAAGTTCTGTTATCTATAAACTCTACAATTGATTGTTCTTGTTCTGTGAAAATTGCATGTGATAAACTCTGTGTGAAATCCAATGTGTCTTGCTTTTTCAATATTTGATATCAATTACTCTACGTTGTTGTGTTGTTATTTTTGTAATCTAACGCCTGTAATGTTTGTTTTCTTTGTAGTCCCTCCCGGTGAGCCTCGCATCACCCCGCCCAAACCGATCGCCCGCGAAGGCGAGTCCACCGCCCTGACGTGTTCGAGTGAAGGTGGCAGCCCAGACCCCAGCATCCGCTGGTATCGGGACGGCGTCCTCCTCCAAGGAGTGATTCAGAAGGGTGGCTCTAGAGACAGACCCACCTCTAGCATCCTGACGATTACTCCCAGACTGGAGGACGATGATTCCATGTACCGATGCGTTGTCTGGAACAGAGCTCTCAGAGAAGACCTCAAGATGGAGAGCACTGTTAGTCTCAGGGTGCATTGTAAGTATATCATTTCTTCTAAAATATAGTTCAGTAGAACCTCTCGTGAGAGATACCTAACTCTATTTAAAGGACACCTCTATTTAAGGGAGAAAATGCCAGGTCTGGTGGTTGTCCCTTTTTTTGGACAACCACCAGACCTAGTTACAACTGTTGTTCATAAATTTAGTCTTTCGGAGGAATTTTAACGTTGAAAGGTTTTGGATTCAAGTTGGAGATGTCCTAGTCTTGTATCACGCAGCATTTATAAAGTCAGTTTCCTTAAAAATACGTGTAGATTCTTGAGATGAATCGAGGTAATTACTTCCCTCTCCTTTTTTATCTCTCTATAATATCACGAATTTGCAAATTATAAGAAAATATGTTAAATTTAATAGGAGCCAGCTTCATTTTCTTTCCTGCCAAATATCGTTTCCTTTTTGCAAATTAATTTCCTATTTTTTCTTAAAATTTTTAGTTGTTTAATATGCAACATGTTTGAGTATAAACTTTGTTCATTTCAATACCTAAAAGTAAATTGCTTTATCCCTTAGAGATTAAATAATAGAGATTATTTTTAATATTAAAAAAAAAAGTTCCTTTTCTAAAGAAATATATAGAGAAGAAAATCTGCTGTTTTCTTATAATGAAAATGGCCGGAATGGCATTTTTTGCTGCATATTATCTATTGCTTATTCCATACAAATTTATCCAAGCAAAAAAGAAAATACCATCTTAACTCGTTTTAGCATTGGACGTTGTCATGGTCACGCGCGAGGAATATTAATATGTAGCCTTAAAATAACATATTTAAGGAAGCAGACTATTTTTTTTATAATTTCACGTATAAAATGTGGGTTATTTTTTAATGCACGTTTATTTTAGGAAATTTTTAGATTCAGTAAATAATCATTTTCATTCTTTTAACATCCTTTTCTTGAAATTGGCTCTATGAATAAGTTCTCGATATTTAAGTCCCAACAATTTTATAAAGCCAGCTTTAAGGACAATTTTATAAAATTTTGCAGTCTTCCGATATTTAATATTTTTAAAATCATTTGGAATATGTACCACCCCAACAGGTAGAAAATTTCTGTTACCATACTCTGATCTCTCATGATTTGTAAAACCCTGATACAGATCAATAATGTGTCAAATATAATAATATATATTATAAATATATATTGATAGTTACTTAATATAGATAGTTATTTTCTTGTGAGTTCAATATTGAATTATAAGTTTTTGTAAATTAATAAGAAAATATAAAAATGTAGAATTATTTATAAATCTTTTTGACTGAGTAATGTAGCTATTTATTTTTATTTTTTAGCATTTTTCGAAAAAAAAAATATACTATTCATTTAACAGTAGTTGTAGAAGTGCTGAAATTACTGCTCCAAAAGCTATAGCTTTATGTGCATTAAATTCTGTATCGGGATATTTAACTAGGAACTGAATACTTAATAGTAACTTGACTATACCCGTGTATAATGACGTATATATAATAAGCCTTTAATTAGTTTCAGTAACATTGCACGTTAGCTTTCTGTAATAATCTGCAGTGGTTTGTAATTTGTTACTTTAATCAGTGTGTAAAATTTAGTATAATAATGCGTAAGGTTACTATAATATTAGTATAATAAAGATAATGATTCTAGATAATCTATGTAATCACAATCTATATTAATAAAGAGGTAACGCCCGTTCTTCATTATTTAGTTCTACTGCCATCTTTCAGTCTGCTTAAGTCAATAATGATTGCACTCCGATTGCAGTTACGTAACAGCAAGATAAAGTACTATATTAATAATCTCTGAAAAATAGATAAGGTCGTTCTCTCTCGAATCCCATATAATTCGTCCATTCTAGATTATGCTTTAATAATGAAATCTGAGCTTACTTTATCACTTGTTCCGATTCAAACACTTCTCGCCAACAGCCGGTTCGTATCTTAGCACTTGAATACGCTTCAATCTAAAAAGCTAATTAAGATGCTTCTATTCAAATCATACATATCTATCAGCAAGTCGTTATCCTCTACCTCCTTTTATTTTCAATTTATTCTATTTCATTTATATTTCCTTATCTCTTATTAATTCACTTCACTTCTATCTTCATCTAATTTATCTAATCACGTTTTTTTTTTTGGGGGGGGGGGTGGAAATTGTAATTTTATGCAATTCAAATTATTATATGCCCCCGAGGTTGGTGAAGAGAACATCGCTGTTAGCTCAACGTTAGCCCAGAGATCTCAGATGACACCATTTTATTGGACAAGAATTCACGTATATTAATATCTAGGACTTTTAAAAATTTTGAGCGTTGCTCAGACAGAATAAAATGAATATACATTTAATCAAACCATCAGTTTTACATATTGCAAGAAATTCAGTTGAATAACACATCACATAACTTTTCTCGAGAATAAATAAAAATAATGCCACCTTTCTCTTCATGGATTCTTTCCTTTTCACAGTCTCGAGGAAAGAAAAAAAATTCTGTCGCAAGTTTCTTTTTTTTAGTTGCTTACTTCTGCGCTGTGTGCGATGTTTCATTCCGCACTTTTCGGTGATATAACTGAATGGCAGTAGTTACCAGCTATAAAAGGGTGGTTACAAGGTGCCTTGGGGGCACTTGAAGAGTAGATTGAAGAACGGGTAGTTGTTAACTGAGGCGAATAGTTTCCCTTCTCTGTTGGGTAGATTCGCGATAAGAGATACGTTTTTACCAAAAACTTTCCAAAAACAATTTGGGCTGCCTAACAGCCAAAAAATTACGTAATCGGAAGCTTTTCGGGTTTATTTAGAAAGAGAGCCTCTAAAAAATGTTTTTAAATCTTGCTAGCAAAACAGATATGTAGTGCTTTAGTGAATGTGCTTATGAAAAATATAAACTTTGGTTATTTAATAGTAAATTATGGGTTTCTAAACGAGTTTTCATGAATCGTTCTTTTACATACTTTAAATAAAACATTTGTTAAAAAAATTTTATATTATTTTTCCCAATTGGAATTAAATAAAAATTTGGATAATCGCGTCTTTTTTGCTTTGTTGAAAGATGGTTAAATTAATTGATAAGTGTGTGTTGATAATTTTTCACATAATTTTTGTGCCACTTAAAAACGTATTTTTTTTAAAGCAATTATGTGAAACAGACGTGCAGATTATTTTTTAGAAAAATATCTTTTTTGCTAGTTTATAATAACAGTTAACATTTGCCACTTAACATTTTTCTCGAATTCAATAACGCTTAATAATACTTCGGTACCTTGGAAATATTGAATTTAAAACATTTTGTTCATAGTCGTGGCTGTCATGACACAAAAAAGAAATTACAAATCAATGAATAACGAATTTATTAATGTTCACACGAGAAGGAGGCAGATACATTGATATAGCGACGGAAGCAACACACGTCCTCTCATTCTGGAAATTGGGTAGGAAGTGACAGAATTTTTCCCTGTTTGTTTCTCCACGGAAGTTAAATTGAAGATTGTGTTAATCACATAGTAATAAATGTAGAGATATTTAGGTATTTTACATGGTGACTAATTGGCCGGTAGGAAATATTCATATTAGTTCAGAATGTGGGAAATGCTGATCTAAGCATACATGTAAACCGCGTGATAGCATAAAGTAAAAGATTAAAAGAAATTAAAAAGAGTTGAACGCAAAACTATATTTATTAAAATATAAAATAAATTAGAAAATTATTTAAATTTAAGGGAAATCATTATATATATATATGCCATTTCATTCAACGACTGCAAATGATATTAATTGCATTTGATGCGCAAATTGTTATAGATTCGCCTCGAATTACTGTTGGACCCTCCAATCCTCTGAACGTGTTGGAGAACACAGACGCTCACTTGACCTGTTCTGTGATCGCTTCACCTCCCGTTCGCTCCGTACGATGGGTGAAGAACGGTCAGTTGCTGTCCAACACTCACAACCACACCATCAGGAATGTGAAAGCTGATGACAGTGGCATTTACAGTTGCATCGCTGATAATGGTATTGGAGAGCCTACGCAAGCGAACTTGGAACTGTCCGTACTCTGTAAGTAGTAGAATTCTTATTTTTATATAAAATTATACCACTTACTCTGTTGAATGTGTTATTCTTATCCACTCACATTAATACTCTTAGTTAACACACACTTTTCCATTTTTATTTGATCAATTATTTTTCATAAACTGTATACGTTTGATATGCTCTTGTTGCTTCAGAGAAGTTGAAAAAGAAATTTTTTTTCACAAATGCTTCATTCAGTTTCCTCCTCTTCCTCCTGAAATATTTATAAATAGAAGCATAAAAGAACTTATCAATATATATATATATATATATATATATATATATGAAAATATATACTCGTTTCCTTATACAGTATATTTTTCTGTCTCAAGCCTTTCATGACAATAAATTTAAGTAGAATTAAACAAACAGGTAATTTTGGTATTTCTTACTTATTGTTCAACGAACTAGTGAGTCAATCATGGCCTTCTGCCGAGCAAATTATGTGGATACCCGATCAAAGACACCAACAAAAAAGTTCGAAGGAATATAAACATTAGGAAAAATAATCCGTCCTTCATTTCCTAACGTCAACTTGTATTTTAAAGCATTTCTAGTTCCTATAATAACAATGTGTATCGAGAATTATTTTTATGTGTATAATTTCTAGCGGTTTGTTTAGTTTTTATTAACGTCGCACTAGAAGCAACACGAGGGCTATTGGCGACGGACCTCGTAATTTTGAACCACGGTCAAGTGACGAGGACGACACCTGAGCTGGCACCCCCTTCTCCTAACATCCACACCACGCCAACGGGAGGACTTTGGGCCCCTGACAGATTTAACGTGCATCAGCCCCTGCTACACGGTGGGTCTTTGGAGGCCAAGGAGCGAACTAGCGACTGAACGAAAACCGCCGGCCGCTAGTCCACGACCTTGATCACTAGGCTACCGAAGCCCATAATTTCTAGCGGACATGATGCATTTCTTAAAATAATTGGAATGCATGATGCAGTTTATGTATTTGTTTTTAAAAAAAAAATACTAATTCAGAAAAAAAAAATTCTAAAAATTCAAATAGATACGTTCACCTTTTCGACGTATTTGATGTACGAATGTATTGTATATTCAAACAAATTTCGATCTTACATTTTTATACAGTTTGTTCAAACAATGAACGCGATTTGGTTGACCACGTCATTTACATTTTTCTCAATGTATGAATTGTACTAAAATGATTTTTAATATATGTATTTTTATTATTTTGCAGATGGTCCTCAGGTGAAGGTGGTTTCATATCAGGAGGCAAAAGCTGGAGAACCTCTTATTGTGAAGTGCGAAGTGGACTCCAAACCGCCCCCTCATATGATCCAATGGCTGAAGGAAGGAGACTCCTACTTCAGACAGACAGGGGACACTTTGAGAATTGAAAAAATTTCTGTAGATGACGGCGGTCGGTACATCTGTCAGGCAGCAACGTCATTCAGACCTTCGGGCTCCAATATTCAGACCGAAGCTATTGGCAATGGAACAGTTACTGTCCGAATCAAACGTGAGTATTATGACGTATTTTAGTATCTGTTGGGATTTTTTTTTTGTACGTGTTATTACGAATATTACTTAAAAGAAGTATAGCGTGTACAAGTCTTTTATTTTCTAACATTTGAATTTTTATTTTTATAATTAATATGATTACGCTTAATAATAACATAATAACTAAAGCGTTTTATTTTTAAATTAGTTCGTATTTTGTTACGCATTGTCTCTAGGGTAGATTTATTTTAATAAGATGCAATAAGTTATATGATTGACATGGGAAAAAAATCGGTCCCATCTTATGAATTTAAGATAATTTTTTAACATTTAAAGTGCCGTGTTAGTGTCACCGGTGACTAACGGTTTACTTTTCGTGAAGGCTGTGTTAGTATAATTGAACTGACAATATAAAACCTTTTTAAAAAAAATTACATTCCATCAATGAATTTTGAATAATTCCGAGATAATATCGCGCGCGAATGTACCAAAATAATACTTTCCAAAAAAAAAAGTTAATGAGTTTATTGAAAATGGTAAACATAAAAGTTATTTTTAACATTCATTTAAAAAGTTATATGCATGTAAACAAAAATCGCAAGATCTTAATCCTAAGTCCTTTTGAAACAGTGAAATATTTTAATAACTTTATTGTTGTGGTAATGTGTGGTGAAACAATATTGAGATGAATACAAAAGTATTTGAAATGATATTGATAATAGTATTTATCATGATAAATACATACGACAGTTGTTTTAAAATTTCTGCTATATGTATGTAAAACATATTATATATATAAAAAAATACATTACATACCTTTAAGAAATGAAGTCTTAAAACAATTCAGTCTTGGGAGATAAATGTTATGTGTATGCATTCGATTCCTTCTTATGTAAACATATAGGAACGCAGTAAGAAAAGGAAAATTAATTGTAGCGTTAAGAGAAAGAAATATTCTCCAAATTTGTTAAATGTTGTTAAAAATGAGAAAGCAATAGCTTTATAATGATTTACGAGAAATAAGAATTGGTAACAAAATATGCATTGTCAATTTCTGATTATACACAGAAATTCCTACATCATAATATAATATATTTATCGTTTAATTTCAGATAAACCCGGGCAGGCCGAAATCTTCCCTGTCCAGCCAGTGGCTATTGCCGGCCGACCCTTCACTCTGTCCTGTACCGCTCATCCCTTGGGATGGCCACTTCCGGAATATCGCTGGTGGAAAGAAGGTCCATCCACAGAAGAGATCACGACCAAATCGAATTACACTCTGGTCTCTGCACACATGAGCCATGAAGGACGGTATTTCTGTCAACCTCGCAATATGGTTGGAAATGGAGGATCAGCATCTGTATATTTGACAGTGCATGGTATGTGTCTATTATGGGTGATGTATGAGGTTAATTTCAAATGGATGAATAATTAAATTCTTATTCAATGACTATGTAAATTAAAGTATAGCAATTGCTTTAGATGATTTTGAATGCAATCTTATTCAGACAAATGATGCATAAATATTTCCGTTTTAATTTATTCTGAAACGTGCATTGTTGCTACTTTGAAAAAAGAATTGGTATTAGTTTTAAAGAAATTATCTACGTTCCAACTTTTCAGAAAAATTAAGCGAAATTTACTTAAAATATTATATGAAAATCCACCTCAAATATCATTCAAATAGCTGCTGAAAAAATATCCCGGATTCCTTTGAAATTAAGATTCAAGTAAATTTATAAAAATTCTTCCATATTTGTGTAATCAATTGATATCAATAAATAAAAGTGTGATGATCGAACTAAATTATATTAATCATTAATCATATTTAACGTATATTATATTTTGATCGCATAAACTCTAGATCGGAAGATTAAGTTGTTTTATATTATATCTTATTATTCATATATTGAAAGTATTATTACATTATGCTTTTGAAGGCTGTTCTTAATTATTATTAAAAAAGCTTTAATCTCAGAACAGAAGAGGGAATAGGTTGGCCCTGGCAACGATTGTCGTGTGCGCTGTTATATATATGAGAAAATAAAATAATTAATTTATTAATTATTTTATTTAAAATATCCATTTTAAGCTTTATAAGGGAACTGGATCCTAGTATTTTGCATAGATTTCCTTTTTCAGCGTTTGTGCATCCTATCTTTTAGTTATAGTTTCAGTTAGAAATTTGGCTGATAATTCAGCACATAAAATAATTAATAGTTGCTTTATTCGTGATGTTAAGTAATTCAAATGAATCAAAAAAAAAAAAAAAAAATTTAAAAATTTCATAAGTCAGATTTCCAGATCAGTCTGTTTTAAAAGTAAATTGAGATGGGCCGCAGGTGGATTTTTTTTTTATCGATGATATCTTTCTGTTGTTATGAAAGAATTGAGCCATTTTTTTTTATAAATTCCTTCAGAAGGTATCATCTCTATCCTCTCCCCTCAAATATATCTTGTCTGATTTCTTACGACTCAATTTATGTGTCAATTATCAATGGTATTGATAATATATGTGATACAAACCTACTTAATAATAAATTACTTCATTATCACAAAGCACTCGTTTATTTTTAATGTAATTAATTGGCTTAGCCTTATATGAAATCTGATTTGAAATCTAAATTTTTTTTTCAGAGCCTGCGTCCATTGTGATACCTTTACGTCCCCAGACCATTAAGAAAGATAAGGAGCGAGATTACAGCATCACTTGTAGAGCTCGTGGCAAGCCAAAGCCTAAAGTGAGGTGGCTACAAAACGGCCAACCAATATCTGAAGACAGTGGTCTGTTTCATATCTCGACGAGTGAAGTTGTGGAAGACAACAATGCTTTCACAGTGCAAAGCACACTTGCCTTCGCTGGCCCCAGTCGACGAGAAAATGGTCTGACACCTGGTGATAGAGGACGCTACACTTGCGAATTCGACAATGGCGTTGGAGAATCTGTGAGATCAGAGATGGTGTTGAGGATCGAACGTAAGTCTGAACTCCTAATTTGTTCATTACCCGAGTTTAAAAGAGAATTTCTGTTCAATTTTAAAACTACTACTAAGATTGCTTTTCTTTCGAATTAATACGTAAATTATTATTAATATACGTTTTGAAATATAAAGAATTTTATCAAAATTTTAACGATTTGGAATTTCTAGAATCATATTAGTTATTCTGAAAAAAATTCTTTGTGTGCAAGTAACTGTAATAAAATGTGTGATTTGATAACACCATAGCAAAATAATGTCGTTTAAATTTAACTCATAATAAACACTACCACTTGAAGTCTTTATACAACTTGTAAACACAAATAGCCATAAAATTTAGTGCATTATGGTTGGCGAAAGTTAAACTTTCCAATGCTTTTCAAAAGCTAGTTTTACTTTTTTTTAATTACAAAAGAAAGACGTTGTTAAGAATATTTTCATTTTTAAAAACAATTTTAATAATGAAGAATCATAGCATATATTTCATTTATAAAGTAAATTTTTGAGCATTTTGTGTGTGTGGATAAATTTTAAGACGCGAAAAATAATTTTAATTTTTTTTTCGTAGATTTAATTGTAAAAGTTGTATAACTTTTACTTAAATACGATTGATATAACTTTGTAACTCTTAACCATAAAACAGCGTTCTAAATAAGCATTTTCGCATGCGCCATTTTCACTAAACTATTCCATCCATTTATTCAAAATTCAAATTCAAAGTAAAGGTATTCCACACGATGCATTAATGAAGCTCAGTGCAATATTCGACCGAAATTTACCATTATATTCCATGCATGGGGTATTATTATAGATTTCCATATAAACCCTGCGAAAATATTCCATTCCAGATTCTCCTGTGGTCCGACACACCTACAATCGAGTGGCTTTCGACGTTGGCGAGACTGCTGTTATTCAATGTAAAATGCAGGCATATCCAGCTCCTCAGTTTGAATGGTCCTCTAGAGGTCGTGTTCTTGATGAGTATGGAAATTATGGCACCAACATCACAGATCTTGGCGAGGATATTTATGCCGGAGTTCTTTCAATTCGAGACATGAAAGAGGAGGATTATGGTGAATACACTTGCCGGGCTTCTAATCAAGTAGGAGACGACAAGAAAACTATCATCAGACTGGTTAGGAAAGGTAAATAGTGCTCTTTGCATTTTAAATGGCATTCTAATAGAATTCAGTTTTTACTTTGGCGCTGTGTTGTAGATTTTTTTTTCCCGCCAAGTTCCGTTATTAATGAATCTTGTTTAATATCATTTATGGAACTTTTTTTTTTTTTTTGTGGAGCAATGTTTATAAATGAATGTACTTTAAAATGTTTTTTTAATGAATATAGTTTCTTGAAATATTCTTTTTCTTTCTTTCTCATTTAATATTTAAAAATTTCTTTCTCCCTGTTAATTATGCTTTTCTGAATTTTATGTTATGAATGAATTTGCTTAAAACTTTTTTATAGAATTCATCTTCCATATTTTGTTGTGAAAAATTAATATAACTGTTTTATTTAGAAATTGTTATTTTTATTTAACTTTTATCATTATGAATGAATTTATTTTGAAAATGTCTCACAAACCTTTTCATGCGGGAAGTTGTAATGAATTTTCTTGTTATGTTTTGTAAAAATGAAAAGTAATTTTATTTATTACTATTATATGTTTTGAGTATTTGTTATCAATAAAATTGTTTTAATTCCTAGAGATTGCTAATGGGATATTTTTACCAAATAGGTGTGCATCAAACAAGGGACCATTTTATTGCTTTTTTTTTTTTTTTTTTTAATTTAATGAGAATGTTTATTTCAGTTTCTGAAAAATAAAATAATACTACCATTTATCTTTACATCGTTAAGCAGTTTGAAAAGAAAAAAAATCATCGCAAATGTAAAACAGAATGAGAAAATTTTCATTTACTTTATTTATTTACTTTTGCTAGAAAAAAATGAGAATCATTAATTTCTATTTTTTTTTTTTTTTTTTTTTTTTAGAAATTAATCAAATAATTAACTGTTGTTTTGATTATTCTACTTCAAAAAATATTTGGTCACTTTTACATATTTTATGAATGACCTTTATAAAACAATTTATAAAATTAAAATGAATTAATAAAAAAAAAGGGAATCTTTTTTGAAAATAATTTTAAAAAATAGTTTTCAAGGTTATTACATATATATGTTTTAAAGCAAATATATTATAGAATTATTAAATACCTAATTTATAAACTATTTGCACCATCTTACTCCACAAGATACACACTATAATTTTTTAACTTGAATTTTTTTAAAAAAAAAATTATGATAAAAATAATTAAAATAAAAAAAAAAGTTCGATGCTTACTTTTGCAAAGAACAGATTTAGTCACCCAAGGGGCGCTTTTTAATAATAATAAATATTAAGTTACTCAATTGAATATAAGAATTTAAGTAAACGATGAAATATTCTGAAAGGAACAATTGTAAACTTTTCTGATATTAAAATTAAAGCAAACGATAAATTATTAAATGAATATTATATCAGCTACATGTAATTAAAATTAAAGCAAAGGATAATTATTAAATTGAATATATTTGAGCTAAATGTTATTAAAATTGAAGCAAACGATAAAAAATTGAAAAGTGATCTGGTTCGCCAAAATGTTCAAACTAAAACAATAGCCTCTTGGGTGGCTAATAAAACTTTTATATTTTACTTTTCTTCATTATAGATACCTTATATTTAGATTATAGATTGAAGCATTACTCGCATTCCTAAAATTCTATTAATGGGGTTTAAAAGCATTTTATGAATAATTTAATTATACTGAAAAACAAATGTTGCAACCGAAAATTTTTCTGTGATTTCATAGGTCCACCAGAGAGACCAACCCATCTGGAATTAATTGAAGTGAGCTCTGATAAAGTAACTCTTAGATGGCAAGAAGGATTTAATGGAGGTTTTGCAAATACTGAATTTTTGGTGACATATTTAAATACAGACACAGGCCGTCAAATGAACGAATCCTGCCGTGCTCAAAATCTTTGCCAAATAACAGGTTTGCTTTATTTTCTGTGTGTTTTTAAAAATCTGCTTACCTATGCTTGTGATTTATGTATTCGGGATTATTTTTTGAAATACCATTTTGTTAGCAAAAGTCATTTTGATATATAATCATCTTATGGAAATATATATTTCAGGTTTATCAGCAAATACCGAGTATCATTTTAAAGTTCTGGCTGTAAATCCCCGTGGATACAGTCCTTATTCAGAAGAAATGCCTGTGACAACCAAAGGTATTTTTTTTTTTATGTTGCTCACTATTTGTTTCTATATTAAGAGAAAAGGCTTGAATCTCTGGCTGCATGCCTTGCAATGCATGTTTGTAATGTTGATGTAGTGTGATGCATGGATATTTGATGTCAATTTTATTTATTTATTTACGTAGACGTAAGTTTATTCTGTAAAAAACTGTATTAAGAAAAAAAAGCATGCTATTTCTTTTAAGTATAATATTGTTAGAAATGAATTATTAGAACTTTATGACTCAAAAATTTTAAGTATTACGAATTCAGCCTGATATTTAATTTAAAAAAATGAAATAGTTTGAGGTTACTATAATTTTATCTGATGAAAACGATTTAAGAGATATCATTGTTTTCTGAAATTTGTTTTAATCAATTCCTAAATAACTGGTAGTTGCAGTGGATTAGTGGTAATGGTCGCTGACTCGCGGCTAGAGGTTTTCGTTGAGACGTGGGTTCAAACCTAGATGTCACTAAAGAACCGCCGTGTTAACCAGGATTAGTGCATGTTAAATCTATCGCGGCTCAAAAAGTCCTCCCATTGTGACAATTAGGAGATACCAGCTCAGGTGTCGTCATCGTCACTTGACCGAGGTTCAAAATTACGAGGTTCTTCGCCAATAGCCCTCGTGTTGCTTCCTGGGCGACGTTAAAAAAAATCAATTACCTTAAATAACTTTTTAGTTATAGTCCTAATGGATTCAAACTTATTATTGCCTACTTTTAATTTAAAAAAAAAAAAAAATTCTTTTTGTATAAAAAAAAATTCCTTAGTTAAATAAACACTGAATTTAAAGTACTGTATGTATGCATGTATATTTTAATTTCTTAAATGTAGGGAGTAATGAGAAATTTGATTCGATGCCGAAAATGGTTAGTGATATTTCTGTGTATGGAATACTATGTCTAAAATTTTAGTTTTGCATCTGAGAAAAGGTTTTCAACTCGAAGCTTGTTTTAAAATTAATTAACATTATTCTCTTATTGAAATATGTATAGAAAAGAATATCCTAAAATATTTAATAAACGAGAAATTTAAAGAAGAAAAAAAAACTCAAAAGTTTATAAAGAGATTTTAAATTTTACTTGTTCTGAATTAATGTTTGTTAAATTGCAGTTTATCCAAATATATATGCGTTTAATATTCAGTTTTATAATACTTAGAAAGACGGATGCCAATTTTTTGAACATGATAAAAACTATCTCAAATTTTATAAATTCTTATTCTTTTCTCATCATAAATAAAGTATTGTCCAATATAAATTGTTTTGTAAGTGACGTTTTTCAAAAAAAAAAAAAAAAAAAAGGTTTGCGTTCAGATGAATTAAGAAGAAAACAGCTGGTACATGTTGTTCAATAACATTCTATAAATCTTTGCTGAAGAAATGATAGTTTACATTAACACCGCATGCTTTTGAAAATTCTTTACTAACACTGAAGCATTTTTGCTTATTATGTAAAGATAACACTTCCTGACAATTTTCACTGAATTTTATATTTTAAGGAAATTTACATTACTATATAGTTCAATTACTGTAATAACTTTTAATCTATTTACTAATTTTATTTTTCTTTCTTTTTTTGCAGTGAATTTAAAAGGTAAGCATTAGAATTTAATTAGTTCACTTCAAAATAATTCAATATCTATTTCATTCCTCCTTTTTTTCCTCATAAAAATCAATTTCCCTTTCTGTACCAGCTGTTTTTCTTCACAAGTTTAGAGCACTAGATTTTGTATTCTTTATGTTTCATTTTTTTTTTCACTTATAATTCAAAGTAAGAACAAAGAAAATGTGTAAGCACTGAATATAAATTGTGTATTGCATTTTTTATTCGTCTCTTCGCATTTGAACTTAATAATCCTGTATCTAAAAGCATTATATATCTGTCAATGTAAACAGCTTAAAGTTTGATTTATACAATGAATTTGTTGAAAAAATTTAAATAATGAATTCGTTTTAGAAGAAAATACGACTCACATTTTCATACCTTTATTGCAAAACCATTAAAACACAATTTTTAGCAGCCTTATGAATGTAGTATGCTTTATATTGATCTGTATATGCAATGTAGATATAATAATGCTTATATTTTTTTGTTCCTATTCTGTGTTGTGTTTTCATGTTTTTATTTTCTGCCTTTGAATTTTGTGTTTGTTTGTAAATGTTTTTATTTATTTTTTCATTTTGGAAAACGTTGGATATTATTTTTAAAATGTTGAATAATGAAAAGAATTTGCTTTTAAGGATATGTGTTAATATATTTTTCAATACTTTGAAAATATTGTATTCAAGTTATGTATGTAGTGAATAGATTTGAGAGAAATTTTAAATTATGATTGAAATTTTAATAAAATTTTATTTATGAGCCGCTATAAGTGAAATATGGAAGATTATGGAAGTTCTGTTTCAGATTTTTTTAAATTCTACATTTCAAGTCGTTAACCTAAAAATTGATCTCTAAATTATTTATGTAATATATTTTTTTTAAATAATTAAACCTAGTTAATGCTTAACACTAAATATAGGTGAACTCTATATTTTCTTGTATATAATTATGAAATTTATTCTACATTCTGTTTCAGATTTTTTAAATTCTACTTTTTTTTTAATTTTGTAGACATGCCTAGACCAACTGAAGCTCAATTTGATAGAGATACTGGTTATTTGACCTTCCATGTTGAGTTAAGCTCATTGAAACTTTTAGCTAAGGTAAATGATGATGATAATAATAATAATAACTTTTAGAATGTTTCCAATTAGTTATAAACATGCCCGAAGACTGAATTTTTTTTCATCGTCTTAATTCTTGAATTTAAATAATATTAACCTCGATTTACAGATATTTTTAGTTTTACATTTTTATCGCATACATTTATGTGTGTATATTTAAAATATATTTTCGTTTCAGAAAGGTATTTGTAACGATTTCTTTAAAAACATAGCCAAAATATACATTATAATTTGTGTTATTTATAATGTATTTATTAAATTTTCTATTTCTAAAATGATTAGTACTAATTCAATGTGGTGTTTCCCTTAGATATCTATATCTTTGTATTGAGTTATATAATAAATAATCCTAAAATAAATATTCGCTACTTGTTATTTAGATAGATATTACTGTATTTAACTCTTTGGAATAAATACCAATTGACTACTTGTCAATAGAAAAGTACAAATTTTGTATTAATAATATTATTTAATAAAATAAAAAAAAATATTCTATGAAAATTACTTCTAATATAAAAACATTTAATTTTTAAATAACTTGTTTTTGCGCTTAGGAAGACATTAATTATGTAATTTATTTTAATCTATTTAATAACACTACTATTTAAACCATGAGTAATTATTCGTAAATTGTTATGATTGAAATTCATTATAATCTTACTAGGTTATTTTAATTCTTCGCAAAATTAATCAATAACTGAGTATGTTTTAAGTTAAGCGGATCCAGAAAAAAATCGATGGCGGGGAGGAGGCTATTGTTTTTTTCTTTGAAGAGTTTTTAACACTTAACTTTATTTTGTTTATTCGTGCTATTTAGTCATTAATCTAAAAACAAACTAAATATTTACTCAAGAATCAAATTAAAATTAAGAACTAAAAACTTATAATATAATAGATAACTCGGTCCTATGTTTGGAGACAACAAGCAACTTTGAAGTAAAACCACGCGATAAATATTTTAAAATTTGGTTGAGATTTTAGACTCAGATATGTTGTTTTGCTTGTGCGGAAATTATGACGGGGAGGGGGGCGTGCCCCCTTGTCCATTCCCTGGTTTTAACCACTGCTAAAAATTATACAAAATCTATTAGTGATGGACTACGTAATTTTTTCACTAGAAGAACAATTTAATGAAAGTAATGCGTTGTTTTATTAAATTAATATCTTTCTTATATTATTTTCAGATTGAAGCCAGGCCCGTTGGTACAGAAATGTGGGTATTACAAACTGTAATTCAAGTGATCAGGCCTATAGAAAAAGTTCAGCTGAGTCCACCAGATGAAGGATTCTCTGATGTCCGAGTTAAATTATGTTTAGAAAGTAATGATTCTTGGTGTGGAGATGCAAAACTTGCAAATCCTTTAGAAGGTAGATGTCTTGCTTATTGTATATTAAATTTAATTTAATAACTAATGAAACACGTTTCCATTATTAAAAATTGGATAAATAATTCAAAAGCTATAAATTCATTATTTCAGATAAAAAAAATTTACTTATTGAAAGGAAAATACTAATTTAATATAAAGCTGGGCGATGCAAGTTTTTACTTTTAAGGCTTATATATAAATTTTTTAAATGATTATGAATTATTAATAGTAATTAAATGATTGTAATGTGATTTTAAAAAGAATTAGAAGAGTATGCAATAATCCATGCAGAAAGATTTATGTAAAAATGATTGCTTTTTTAAATATCTTAAGAAAATTACCCCCCTTTCCCCTGTATTTTAGCATTGGTTGGATAAATAGCCAAATTGATAAATTTTGATACGCAAGTTGATAATTCTTTGCAACTATATCATATACATTTTAAAATGCTATAATCTATTTAACATTGGATTAGTTTAATTAATATGTTTAAATTATGATCTACTTGCAAATTAATGAATGTTAAATAATGATATTTAATGTAGGATCGTTTAGATTGATAAGATCGCTATTAATGTAGAGAAGTGGGGCTCAAACATCGTATAATTCCACTTCACTGGTTCAAATACTTTGGTACTAATTTGTAAATTAAATATGAAATGGAGCTTAGTTTATTATTCAATCATTAAACAAACTGAAATAAATATATTTCAATAAGCAATCTTTTTGTTGCCATTCCATGAAAAAATAAATTTGAAAGCGATGGAATGGTATTCATATTCAACAAATATCGTTTGCTTCATACACAAATATTTAATATATATGAAAATCATTTTCAATAGTTATAGGATAAATAATCAGATTGTTAATTTGTGTGTTTTTTTTTATTATTATTTTATTTTGTTATTTCTTAAATATTAATTATTGCTTAAAATTATTTCAGAAGAATTACCAAATCCTAAAGATTCCAGAGCTGCTATTTCATCCGAAACCCTAATGGTAATAGTGGGAATCGCTGGTGTTGCCTTCCTGATTTTCATCGTTTTAATGATTTGCTGCTGTTGGAAAAAGAAATCTACACATAAAGGTAATTCAAAAGTTTTACAATAATCACTGTTTACAATATTTTCTCCCATAATTATTTTCCATGTGCTTATTTCTAAATATTAATAAATAAACATTTCACAGATGAGTAATTTATGAAGAATAGTTTGCTGTTATGTATAACTTTTTATTATATAGTAGAACTTTATTAATCCGGACTAATTGGGATTTTCGATCGTCTGCATAAAACAAAATATCATGTAAAAGGAGTCAAGGGACATAACTAAAGACTCTGTACTGTAAAAAAAAATGTGTATTTTGAAATGAGACGAAGCAAAACGGGAAATAATTGCACAAGAGAGAATTCAAACGATGTCTTCATCGAATGCCATACAATATTGCAAAAGCTTTCATAATTATTTTTTCAATTATGAATTTGTTTCATAATACAGCTATTTAAGAGGCTCATTACATATCTATTACAATATTTTCTGACAGTATACGTGTTTATTTATTTGTATCTCTTACTCAATGATTAGCCGTGGTCTCGGTAGCCTAGTGGCCTCAGTCTTGAACTTGAGGCCAATGCTGCTTTCCTCAAATCGTGAATTCGAGCCTGATGCACGTTATATCTCTTGGTATTCCAAGTCATCTTTTTGGCGAGGTGTGGAAGTTTGTAGAGGGAGGTGCTTACCCTGGTGTCGTCCTTCCTTTAACCCTACCGTTATCGTAAAGTCTTATTAAATAGTAAATAAGATCGAAATTCCAATATTGAAGATCGTAAGAGAAGGATATCACGCTTTGTTATCAATCAAAAAATATGCACGATAGCTCTCTCGTGAATCCCTCATAACTCAGTTAATCCTAGTTTATGTTCAAGTAATAAAGTCTTAGCTTACCAAATCACTCATTTCGACTCAAGCACTTCTCGATTAAAACAGATTCGGCTCTTATTATTCTGATCAGGAATCACTTCCAACTGCTTTCAATGTAAACGATTAATTACGATGATTTACTCCTATCTATTACATCTATCAGTTTGTCGTTATCCTCTATTTCCCTTCTTTTTCCTTTCAGTTCTGTTTCGCTGATATATTATTATTTCTAATTCAATTCATTAAATTTCTTATCGTCATCTAATTTACTTAATCACGTTGGTAAATTAGATGACGATAAGAAATGTAAGGAATTCATTTTGTTTTATATTCATTTGGTTGGCTAGGAGTTGTTATTGCAATTCAAATTACCAAAATCTTCCCGAGTTTAGAGAAGAGAAAATAGCGAATAGACCTACGTCACAAATTACGAGATCCGTCATTAGTAGCTCTCGTGTTACTTTTAAGTTATAAACAGTCACATGATTAGTCATGCTTTGACTTTTGGGTAGTGCTGTTGGAAGTCCTTTGTTCAAAAAGGGCGCCATCAGTCGAAAAAGTTTATGCACCAGTGATTTGAAGAATCGACTGATTTTCTTTTTCTTTCCTCTCCTTTAGCATTAATTTCAAAAACAATTTATTGACGCAGATGAATCAAATGTTCGTAATTTCCTGATGTGGTTCCATTGCTGTTATCTGCAATGTATTTTATCGAAAATTCAAGTGATCTTTAATTTCACTAAGCTTCCATGAAATGAAAAATAAAAATTATGATGTCACAACCATTAATCAATGAACAAAGTTGCTTAGCCAGAAGTTTTGCGCTCCCAACTCAGCTGTTTATTTGTTAATAGTTAATGTTTTTAATGGCTATCCGAATTGAGGGATATCCAGTTTAAAGGGAATAGGATTAATAAGAGTTTACTGTTAAAAAATTTGTGGATAATTAACGGAGTTGTTAATATATTTTTTTTAATGGGAAATAAAATGATGAAAATTAAAATTTTCTGCTGTTTAGGATAACAATATTTAATTCGATGTAACTTTTTTTTTGTTACTCAAGCTTATTTTGTCTGCTGTAATGAATTGCTATTAAAAATATTTTAATATTTACTAGTAGAATTTGTTCTTCTCTAATTAAACGTCAATTCAAATATATATTGTATTAAAATTGCTTATTTATTTTGTATTTTAGAAAAGAAAGAGTTTGAAATGGAAACTACAAAGTAAGTTTCCTTCTTTTTTTAATTTTATTTCAGTAATTTTGTCCTCAATTCAAACATTTGTTTAATTTTGTAAAAAAGATTGAAAAGGGCATATCAATCAATTTTATACTTAATTTTTTTTTTTTAAATTTCATTTTAATTATTTAACAACTGTTCTTATTTTCAGACTTACATTAAAATTAATTTTAATGAAATATCTCATCAAAATTACTCATTATATGCTTATTTCTAAATGATTTATATTATATACTTTAAAAATTACTATAATATTGAAACAATTAAAAATATTAGTCAGTATTATGACAAATAATTACTAACGGCAAGGTTAATTGTTAAAAAATCGAGATTTGTTTTGAATCTGAAATAGTTTTTATAACTTCTAACCAAAACTTTTCATATTTCTCTCTTTAATTCAAAAGAAATATTAATAACTCAAAATTTCTTTTATAGCCCTCGACCCAAGGCAGTGACTCCTCCTTATTTCCCCGACGGTGTTGTGAATAAGGGCCTCGAAAGTGTGACAGACGACATCCACAAAGCAGGTATCTACACAACCAATACATCGGGCATCAATGGAGGGATGAATGGCCATATTCCATCAAGCAGCCACCCTCATTCTGGTGAGACAAATCACAATATATATTGCTGAAAAAAAGAGAACATCGACTAAAAAAAATGCAACCCTCCTTTCGAGTCTCTGCTGGTATCTGCTTGGCCATTTATCCTGCCATTTCTTCTTCTTTATTATTATTCTCTTCTTTTTCTGTATGCCTTTAGTCTTGTAAGAACTTTTTGCTTTTGATACACTATTGATGCTTGTATTTTCTGATCTTGTAGTAGTTTTATTTGAGTAGAATAACATGCTGTGTAGAGAGTGATAAAAGATAATTGTTGCTATTTATCTCGACTGATGTGATTTTAAGGGTAATTAATTAATTAATTATACGTTAACACTTAATGTATGACGCATTTAACATGCTGGCTTGTTATTAGCAAAAATTCGCTGCATATTAAATCGAGGCTTATAGCTTCTTGGGCTGTACTTGAGCTTTTTTACTCAAGTGAACTTACCACAGTACTCAAAGTAAATGTCTTGTCTGACTCAGTAAAGCGTTGTTACATAATTTGCAGCTCAAACTTCATAATATATTGAGAAATGGTTGTTACAGAAGAAATTTATAAAGTTTGATAAATAATTTAGCTTTCATCTTTGAAACTAAACTATTCTTAAATATATTCAACTATTCATAAATATCTAAACTATTCAGAAATATATACAACTATAAAAACTTTAAAAAGTTATATACTAATTAATTTTCCTTAAAAATTTAAAAACTTTGATATGAATGTTTTTTTATTATTTATTTTTAAATATATCATAGCTTAATTGCAGCATTTTACTACCTAAAAGTTTAATTGGAATAAAAATATTTCGTGTAAAATCAAAAACTGAATTCTTCATTCATGAGCAAATGTATTAAAATTAATTTTCTTATTTTGGATTCTTTAAAATTTGGAGATAATCCCATTATTTGATGATTTTAAATATATGAAAACATATTTACTTGGAAAGGTTTTGCATTTATAAATTTTTAGTATATTTAATGTAATGACTGTATTGTGTATTTTGTTTTATTCTATTTTACATTGCTGTTCACTAATCCAAAATTGTAGTAGCAATGCAGGTAAAGGGATTAATGAGGCAAGTGCAAAACGTTTTTGTTATTAGAATTCATGTGTATTCTCTGATATCAAAGTACAATGTAACTACCTTTCTTCACATTGTAACAATAATACTCATTTCAACTTTCTTTTGTATTTATGTAAATTCTAAAATAGATTCTAAAAGCACAACTACAGAATTTACTAAAGAACTTATAATCTTTTATATGTATTTTTTGAATAATGATCGATAATATTGCTTTATAACATGTTATTTTTGGTAACTTCGTTTATTTCACTATGGAACATTCTGCAATAATTTAAATGTCATTTTAAAATTTTTATAAAAACAAATACAAATTTAATTATTTCGGCTGTTAGTTATTTCACCATTTTAATATACATGAGATTAGCACATAATTAAATTTCTTTCATTTTTTTGAAGCAATGATTTTGTTGAAACCTTATTTAAAACTATTTATTACCAGGATCTTTATTCAGCAAATCAGTCATACTTTGATCCGAATTTGGTTCTAATTAATGTCGTGAAAAGGATCAACATTAGCGAAAAGTGAGAAGAAATCTATGAACAAACAATTCTATTATAAAATGACGAAAAAATTTTCAGCTGAAATAATTTTATTTTCACTTGTTGGTAACAAAGTGAAAAGAAATCTATGAACAAAATCAATTTTGAACAGCATAGACTGATTCGATTTCTTTAATCAGGAATGATGTACAATCCTGATCCTGACAACAGTCCATGCAGTGCACTGGATCATTCAGAACCATGGTTAAAGCCTACTGATGATTTAGGAACCGAGGGATCTTATCAACCCTATGATTCAAGATTGCCAAATGGATATTTCTATCCTGAAGATTATCAACCTCTGACAGAAGAGATGATGAACATGAAAAATAGGGAACATTTACGTAAGTTCTGATTGCTCTTTATTTACTATTACAATTGAATTTTTTTTTAAAAAAAAAAGAATTAGTATATTATTATGAAATTCTTTCATTTTTCGTAGAGTTTGTTTTGCTGAAATATGTTTATGTGAAATTATTGCAAAGAACTAAGTTTCGCATATATTTAGTAACAGCATTTTTCAAAAATTGAGTTAAAAAAATACTCAAAATGTATGCGGTGAAAATATTATATGTATGTATGTATATGATATGTATATATATCCTTGTAAATAACTATTAATATGTTAATTATATAGACATAATTTTAAATTTAGCAAAATCATATAATAAATTACATATTATAACATTTTTAAAAAAAATTAAAAATTTTATTAAGTTTCAAAGGCTACAAATACTACAGGATTGATTTTAAAATCAGTTAAATTATTAAATTAACCAAATGATAAAATTAAAAATATTAATTTAAATTAAAAACATACAAAATATTACAATGAAAAAAAAAGTCAAAATTTTACTGAAAAACAAATTATGCATAATAATTTTAATTCAAAACAGATGTAAGCCATTAATTAAAAATTACAATCTAGTTAAATACAAAGCTAACGAAAAACATAGCAAATCTCAAGAGGAAAGAAAAGAATGTACGAAAAACAAAAATGGAGACAAAAAAAAATTTGTGTGTTCTTTTTACTTCCAAACTTATTCATGCATTTCTACATGAAATTGTCAGTTTTTCCCCCATTATGAAATTATGTTTTAACTAAAATTCAAAATCGCTAACTCATATTTTTGATATATTCTTTTACATATTAAATTTTTAATATTAATACTCTATTTTGTATTTAGGTGTAAAAGATCAGTGATCATAAAAAGAGCGCACTTTATTTTTTTTTAAATATTAAGATATTAATAAAACAAGCATCGTCTTTCCCCCATTAAAATGTATATAAATATTTTTATCACAATTTGCTCTTTTTAATCAATGCAAAAATGATATCTTTAAGAATTATGATATACAGAATCAATGCGCAGCTTCTAAATAAACTATGGCATTTAAATGCACTTCTATATATGCTTTTTTGCTAGAAATAATTAAATAAATAATAAGTATAACACTAATGAAAGTTTTTTTTTATTTTACTTAACTCCTTGCTCAAATTTGTTTTCGTGTATTGGATGAAATTACATGAGTGTCTCATTATTGCCATTGTATTTGTTTTAAAGCTTTTGCTTATGTCGGTGCTTTTAATAAGTTGTGTATGAGCCATTTTTTACTTTGTGCTTCTATTCAATCTCAAAAACTATATTCAAAAATGTCTCAAAATTTAAATTTTTTAAGTAGAAAATGTGTATTGAAAATCGTATCTTATTTCAGATTCCCCTTATTACGATGTCAGTGGTCTGCCAGACCCATATGCTATGGGTGAAGAAGACAAGACTCAACACATCTCACTCTCATTCGACGAAAGCCACGAGAGTGGATACTCAACACCCAACTCTAGATCTCGTCGAGTCATTCGCGAAATCATCGTCTGATTTGTAAAAACTGCATGGTCTATTTTTGCAGACCGTTTGGTATAAACTGTGATAAATTGAAGGATGTGAATCTTGTCTTCAAGAAACCATGAGTAATAAAAAATAAAGGTGCCAGGCTGTTTCCAGCCTGTTATATATCGCCATTCTCTGTGTATGTACCCCATAACATGGAACAGCCTTTGAGAGACTTTTTTTGCCATTTGAAATAAGATGATGATTAAATTAATGTACCAAATGCCTCACACAGAGACTATGAGAACAAATTCTTTAAAAGAAACATTTAGATTATTTAATAGTAAAGAGAAAATAGCGTTTATCAATTTAAAGACAATGCGCTTGCCAGTCTTCAAAGCTGAACTTGCAGACATATTCCTTTCTGGGAGATAACTGTAAGTCTGTGAATTCACAAGTCCTGTGGGTCTTCAAGGTTGAACTTGAAGACATATCCCATTCTGGGCAAATGGGGTAAATTGCTACACTTCTGTGGATGCACAAGTCATGTTGGTCTTCAAAGCTGAAGATTTATCTTATCGGATAAAATGATGCAAGTCTGTGGATGCACAAGTCACGTTACGTTGGTCTTGCTAAAAAAAACCTACATCTCATACCAGACCACTGAATGTCTGGGAAAACTGTATATAGCTCATAAGCAATGTATATAAAATATAGATGAAATGTGGATCTCAAATTTTCTTTCGTGACTGGATCATACATCCTTTGCCTTATGAGAGACTGTGCTGCAAGGTGTCAAAGTACATTGAATTCAGTGCTAATGCAAATGGCATTTATCATGTATTGAAGAGGTTTACAACAAAAAAGACACAATTAAATGATGTTATTGTTCGTATTTCTTCTCGTTATAACCAAAATATATCAATATTCACCAATGCAATAATGATGTACTTATATACTTATTGAATTTAAGCATTGTTAAGTAGATCAGTTGTTTTGAACATCTGTATTGTTGAGAAGCTAAAATTGAAGCAGCCTATCTATATTTACTTATATGCATAGACTGTGATAAAGTCACAAAAGACTCAAATATCATTTTTCTTTAGAATACTATCTCTCTCTGTTTTTTTTATGTATTTCTCTCTTTTTTTTTCTTCAATGACAGATGTCTTTTAATTGTTTTCCCATTCGTGTGTTGTGAACACTGTTTTGTGTTGATGAAATAATACAAGAAGTTAAACAATTTTATAAAGGTATATTTTAAAGACGACATTTAAAATATATGCTGGCTGATAAGTAGCATAAAAAATTAAAAATTTTAAGAATACCTTCTTAAAAATTGTGAAAGAAACTAGTATTAAAAAATTCATGTTAATTGTAAATAACCTTTTCATGTTTTTGCATTTTTATTCCAGAAAATGCTGTTAAATATCTATTATGATGTACAGATGAAGTATTTAAATTTTGTGTCAAAAGTAATTATTAATGTTAGAAGATATTTTTGTGAAAAAAATAATCGACAATGAATATGGATTAAAATCACCACTGGATCTCACATTTAACAATTATAAAAAAAATTCTTTTGTAAACGCTAATTATGATCTACCTTTCTGTTTAAGCTGTAAAATTATAACAAAATAGTGTTTTGGATAAAGCTACGAGATGTGCCATTGGACCTGACTCTTAATAGGCAAATCGAACTGTTTCACAATGCTTTGAAATGCATGCTTCTTTAACTTTTGATTTCCAATACAGTGTAATACTGAACTAAACTGAGAAGGTAAGCATAGCTTGTGCTATATGAAGGATATTATTTGTGGTTTACCTTAGTTCCTATGCCTGAGAAAGTAACATGACCAAGCATGCAGATAAGAAAAGAAACTATTCGAAGAGAAATATTTACAATTCATATTGTTGCAAGTCACTACCGTCCATACAAAGAGGTGATTCTATTTTGAGTAGTTTTTGGTGCAAATGCTGTGAAAAAATTTATCGATTGTGTTGGCATGCCATTTTGTTTACACTCTAGGTGCTGTGGGAACACAACTTTGAATTGACAAGACTTCACAAAGTTCAAAATAAATATGTAGTCATGTTCACATGTAATAGCAATACAATGTTTCACTGTTTCGTTTCTTTTGATTTAAAAAGCAAGGCTGATGCAGAAACCGTCCCAAAATATCAGTATTTTATACAAAATCCCAACTTGCTGTTGTTATATAGAAAGTATGTTTCACATATCCTATTGTTTACAATTTTTCTCCTTTTTTCCCCCCAACTTTTTGTCTCATATCTGTCTCAATTGAATTATTTATTTATCATAATTTAAAATGTTCTTTATAATTGACTCAAATTTTACCAGGCTATAGGTAGTGAAGTTTCTCTGTAACAGTCAATAATAACTTTTTTTATTAATTGATGCTCAACATTTCGATGTAGATTGGATATATTCATTTCTTTTTATTATTACTTTTTTACATCTTGTACATTTCTTTCTTTTGTTTAAAATTGAATGTTATATCTTAACCGAGTCATTTTTAAGTCAAAAAACATCTTCTTTGTTTTTCATTTCATTTGTCATGCTGTGTGAAGAAACACAAAGATGTAAATAATATATACATACATATATTCCTTGTGTTCACTGTTTGTACAGTCAGATTTCCTCGCCTTGTGTTTTTTAAATAAACATGACTTTCTTTTTATTGTTTCGTTTTTATATTTTGTTATCTTACACAACACAACAACATAAAACATATTAGATTAGTAATTGAATTATCATAAATAATACATCTTGTATTTCTTTGATTATTAGTTAATTCTAGATAAATTTAAACAAAAATGGTTAAATAATATGGATATTATTACAATATTATAAATGTCTGCAAGCACTAATCTAGCTAAAAAACATTTAAAAATCCAGGCATATTCCAAGATTTTAAGTAATCTGCATAGTTTTAAATTATTTCTAAATGAGTTAAAAATTATCGACATCTCTAAGACAAATTTACTGGAATTATGACCCAAAATTGCATAGAATTGAGTTCTGTATCACTATTTGTTCCCCAGAAAAAATTATGTTAGTAAATATTTACTGATATCTATTGAATATTAAATATTTACTATAAGTATTATATATATATAAAAAAAATTGTAATTGCAGTATATCAAGACAATGCGATCGTTAAAAATTATTATAATTAACTAATTTGTATAAAGACTTACGATTAGTTTTGTACAATTAAAATACAAAAATTCTAAAAAAGAATCGAAATTTATGTGATTAATTATTCATCACTTATTGCTTCATCACTTATTATTCAAAATTTATATTATTTTAACACACACTCTTCCAAATATTTTTGTACTTTGTTTGTAATAAAGATTGGGTATTCTATTCTCTCGACCATAATTATTTGTTTAGTTAAACAAAATGGATTTAACTTATTATAAATCAAGAAATTGATAAATTATTAAGAATGATCTTAAATCATAGTAAATTATTACTAATTAAGCTATTAAAGTTTATCTATGCATACAATCTATTGATCTCGCTAAAGATATTTGCTGTTCAAGGCATGATTTGATGCATTTAAACTATTATAGAATTTGTTGGATTTGAAAATATAATACACGTAGAAAATAGTTTGAGTGAATAATATTTTAGAAAGATCAACAATGGATTTAAAATTGTAACTGCTAATTAAGTAAGTTTGTTTCAACTTTTTTATTATTATTATTTAGCGTGTAGTATTTTAATGTAAAGTTTTCCAGCATCTATAATTTTAGAAATCAATCCCTGACTGCACTAATGAAGGATATTTTTTTAAAAAGAATTGGTTACATCTTTAATTTTTTGGGAGAAAGTTCAGACTATATATTTGTCTAAATCTCTCCTTTTATATCTCAATATTTCTTAGTAGTATAACACCAGACTTTATCACATAGTATAGATCATAGATATATTACATGGACTCATTGTATGGATCACAGATTTTTTTTTTTTCAGATTATTTCTTTTTAGACTTTAGTGTTTTCTAGTAGCATTACATTATAGATTATTACATGATATAAATAGATCTTAGATACATCACTTATAGATCATTATCAAATTACATAAACCATTCGAAGTAATATTACATCACATGGATCAGATTTTTTAAGGAATTTTCTAAACTCAGCTGTCCAAATAACTGTTTGTATCTTAATATTTCCAAGTAACATCAGTAGGATTGGTTTAAATCCTTTCATGTTCCTCATCCCGCCGAATGATATGAATAAAATTTCCTTTTGTTTTTTTTTTGCCTGCCACAATGTTAAATGTAATTATAAAAGTTTTTTTTTTTTTTTTTTTTTTTTTTTTTTTTTTTTAAAAAAAAAGAAGCATTTATGAAAATTAAAATTACTATTTTGAATAAAGTATTAAATATTGCAGAAGTCGGAAATTATTTCTAATTTAATTCAAGTAACAATGTAGTTAATTTAAATTTTTGTTATTTTTCACTTTAAAATACAACTACATCCCTTTTTTTCAAGGTGGATGGATATTTACCTTCTAAACAACCCTCATACTCTTATTACTTCACAGATTCCAGGTTCTTCATTTCCTTTCCAAGTGAAAATAAATACAGCTGTTTTCTGAAATTACATTTGCTTATTAAATTGAATGAAAAAATGCAGGAAATTTTAAGATTCTAGAAAACTTGATTGCATAAAGGTATACATGTGATTACAATTGATTATGCTAATTTTTATGAAATCCTTTTTTTTTTTTATGGATATTTGTTACGGCACAGGTAACCATTTATGACCCCTCAGATGAATGAAACCCTGGCCTATTCGCATTCGTCCTACTGGCATTTCCACAATACACAATAAGTGCGTTTAAACTGAAATAATGCAATTTTAATCGTTAGTGAATCGCATTGTAATTTTTTTTTTTTTTTTTTTTTTTTTTTTTTTTTTTTTTTTGTAATACAGCACCAGAATTATAGATGGTAATCATTACTTATGGTTTAACTGAATTAGCAACATATGAAACTTTTCAATATTTTCAATTCTTTTTGTGGAATTTAGAAGTCGAATATAGAAAAACCTTTAGTGATATTTTGAAATTTAAAATATGCAAATTTCGATTGTAATAATAAGAAAATACTACATAGGAACTGTATAAGAAATTATAATTTATTGTAATTGGGGGAGAAGACGATGGACAAATAATAAGGTTTTTTTTTTTTTTTTTTTTTTTAAAAAAAAAAAAAGGCGTCATTGCAAAAAAAGGTGTTTCTAAATCACTCATAAGTCAAATATTCACCAAATTTCATGTTCATTGAGATGTTGCTCAAGTACATCAATTATAACAACAAATAATATGAATAGATGATATAACATGATTTTCTCCTCCCTCAACTGAGCATTTTTGTTTCTTTATTGTTCGGAATTAGCACTATTTATAGTAAAAATAAATTCATTGTGGAGGGAACAGCATACTGGGACAATAAGGAATACTTTTATTGATTGTTATGATTATTACAGATATATACTTGTTTCATTACTAATCATAATCATTTTAATTTCCAAGTCGTACTTTATTTTTAAATTAAATCCAAATTTTTAGATGTCAGTTCGAAATTTATTAAAGAATTAATAGTGTTCAGATAATATCTTCTTGCCAAGTTTAAAAAGACTTTGAAAGCAATTGATCTGAAAAGAGCATATCGTGCAACAAAAATACTTCTTTAAATGGGATCTGTTAGATAAATTTTTCAAACGACTTTTGAGATTGCCTTCCTGAATGAAGCTTAGAATTTTTATGCCTTTCAGAAACTTTTTTTTAAAAAATTTGAAATTGGCTTTGCAAATTTAATTTATCATGTTCAAAAGGGTTTTTTTTTCCTATTAAGTTCTCAAAAAATTATAATTAATCAAATTGAATATTAATTAGCATGACGTAAGCGTACTTCCGAACATCAGGCTCCACTAATGCAATTACAATCAAGAAAAGAAAATACATTCTTCAAATTCCTAATGCATTTTTATTTTCACAATAAAAAATTCTAGAGTACAAAAACATCCCCAGTGTGAATAGCAAAAAGAATAAAAATAAATAATTTTGCCATAAAATTATTACATTAAATATTAAAATAAGAGTAAACGATAAATTATTAAAGTAAACAATAATATTCTGCTCGGATATTAAAATTAAATACAGACGATAAAATATCAAATTAAATATATCATAGAAACGTAAATGTGTACCAAACTCAAACCAAATGTAATTATCATAATGTATTATTATATAATGCCAATATTTTAAATTTAACACCGTGTATCCTTTATTTTATGTTCACGCATTTTTGATGACGTCATTTTCTCAAAACGGCAACATGCTTTAATAAAAATTACTTTTCTTACTTCTAAAGAGAAGCAAGAATTAAACACTGAATTCCACCGTGAAAATAAAGAAATAAATTATACCATTCAAATTATGTAATTGTAATCTGTGTTCGTCTAAAGAGTCATATAAGGATTACCAAAATGGAATTGTTTTAATAAAAATTCCATGCTACATCTGAAATCTTGAAGCATTTGTTTTTTAAGCTTGTTAAGAATTAAATGAGTTTTTCAACAAAAAAAAAAAGTTGTTTCCTTATTTTTGCCAATACTTTGAAAATAAATTTATAATGGAAATTCTATTGAAAAATTAAAAAAAAAAAAAACATATACACACATGACAGTAAAAATTTTGAAATTGATCAAATAAAATTCGTGGTAGACATGTTTTCTACCCTTTCTCAAAACCATTTAAGCAATTTTGTAAAAACTTTTTATTTATAAATTCTTAAATTGAATGCAAGACAGTTGTTTTTCGTTCGTGTCGCCATCTTGTATTATGAAATAGAATTAATGAGAGATATATTTCTACTTTACTAACTCAAAATGTTTCTAAGAGATGGCAGCACGAATCTATTCTTTTCAAATACATTTAGGAAATAAATATTCAGCTTTTTTAGGAAGCTTCACCCTTTAAAGTTACTTCCACTACTTACCATAGATATCGATGCACTTAAAGACATAAATAAATTTTGGGCGAGTTAATCAATGAAGTATCTGAGAGTATTCAATGTTGGATTTTTCTTTTTTTTTTTTTTTATTCCGCATTAAATATTAATATCTCTCTTTTAAATCAATATTAACTTTAAAAATCTAAGTGAAAAAAAAAGTTTTTTTCACTTAGAAAAAAACTTTTCAAAAAAAGCAGGGAAATTTCACAATAAACGTCATAGAACATGTAGTATAAATGGAGAGACTTCGAGGGAATTTAAGTGCAGACCTAAAGTCTGATAGGGATCATCCCTACATGTCTAGAGCCATGGGATCAGCATTGTCAGCGAATTTTTAAGAAAGCGTGATTGCACCAATTTAAGTTAAAAAGGAATGGTATCAGGAAATAAGAATGAACGCTTTACTTTTAAATGAGAGAATGGGGGAAATTGAAAAATTATGTAATTAAATTATTATTATGAGAAACTAATATGAATTAAGTTAAATCATTATATATATATATATATATATATATATATAAAAGGATTATTATAGTGTGTGTGTGTGTACTGTATATACGATTATGTATATGTATTACTTACACATATTTTTTCCATTAATTTAAGTATTTTAAAATTTTTGTAATTGCTTCTTTAATTAACTTTATGTTGTGAATAATCTTTTATATAAGATAAGTAGCTGTTTTCTTTCGATAGGTCCAATCCTGATTTAAATATTTATCTTATCAACTTTAACTTCAACTTAATTTTAACATTAACTTCTTACCTTTAATTTCAATTCCATCATTGTTTTTCTATTCTATTCACGACGACTGTTTTACTTTTTTGTAAGGTTTTCCCGTGGGTGCTTAGCAGAGATTCCTATCCATTTGTCGCACCCCGTATTTATTATAGTTAAAGTTATTTCTTCTCGTCTGATGTTCTTGTTAAATCACTTTTAACAGTGATTGATACATATTTCTTTCCTCCCTTTAGATTATTTTTTAGATTACGTTTAGATGGTAGATTAGATTTAGTTAGTTAAGTAATCGACTCTTAATTTAGGTTTTATATATACTAGTATTAGCTTTACTTTTTTAGTTTTACTCTCCTTTTTCAAATAAGGTCTTGATTTTCTTACTTGCGGGCTTCTTTTATTTTATAATATTATAGCTCCATCTTAAACTCTAATTAAGCAGTCAATAAGTTCAAATTTCCAATCATACTTTATTTTATCAAAAAATATGTAAGATTGCTCTTTCTCAAATCCCTCTTAGTTCAATTAACCCTAGTTTATGTTATAATAATGTCTTAGCTTACCAAATCTCTCATTCCGATTATATCAGATTCGGCTCCTATTATTCTGATCAGGAGTCCCATCAAACTACTTTCGATGAAAACTATTAATTGCGATGATTCACTCCGATCTACAACATCTATTAGTTTCTCATGAACCCTTTTCTTCCTTCTCTTTCTTTTCAATGCCATTTCACTTATATATATCACTTAAATGTCAATTCCTTTATATTCACCACACTTCTTATTTTTACATAATTTACCTAATAATATTTCATTTGATCGACAAGGAGCTGTAATTGTATGTCCCCGTAGTTAATGAAGAGAGAATAGCGAATAGCACACAGTCACAAGTTATTAGCTTTTAGTGGCGTTTTTTGGATTCGCATGCGGTGGCAAAAATACTAGGGCCGATCTTGCTTCAAGCTACACCAAGATAAAATTTTGATGCCCCGTAGAATTTAATGTACTGTAACTGTACATGCTGTGACGCCCGCTCGACCCGGGCTTCATCTTGTGCCATCACTAGATTCAATTATTAAACACAACTACACAAATAATCAAAGAGACACTAGAACAATCTATACTTAACTTATTAACTTATATTTACTATGACAACAACTCGCTATGCTCTCCAGGGTAAGCTTTCTAATACCTTAGTTCAACCCACTGATAGTAATCTAACAGACTCTTACCACTAATCCTTCCTCGACTGCAACTCAGACTCTAGATCAACTGTTGAAAACAGTAGGAAATATACTTTTAGCAACAATCTGTACTCGAACCCTCTATTTCAATCTCTATTTCCTCCTTCCTCTTATCTATCACTTCAGCTTCACTTCCCCTACAGCCTCTCTCTTTCAACATCTCTACTCCTTCAGCCTCTCTTTCAACCACACTTGGTACTTTCAGTCGGAGTTTATATATTTCCTAACTCAACCACTTCACTTCATTTCTAACTGCTTTACATAATAACTTTACGTATCACGTTTCATTTTTGGTTGGGCAAAGGTTGTTTAGCCAAAGCAATCAATCTCAATTAAAAGTCCCCAAGGTTAGTGAAGAGAAACCGCGAATAGCCCAATGACACAACGCGACAAACGCTTAGAAAGCAAGGCTTGATCCCATTACTCAACTTGATATAGGCATCCAATCACAATTTTAACTACTGGATTAAAGATACATCTTATCCACCCAGAGTAATAAGGATTGGGGCTCTAAAAAGCTAAATAAGCAACATAATTTTAATATCATGATGGGAAGGATGATTACATAGAAAAAAAAATAACACGTATCATTTAAGATACCTTATCATTTAATGTATTAAAAATTATTACACACGTAAAGAATAGACTATTTTTAGTACAACAAAATGTTAAACAAAAAATATTTTACCGTACAAATTTTTTGGAATTTTATTTACAATTATAAAATATAATTAAAAATGTATTTTGTAAGAAATTCACGTTTAAATGATTGGAAACGAACTGATTTAAGGGGACCTTAAAAGAGAAATTCGCTTAAAAATTCGATTATTATTTTTTTTTGTATCATTAAATAGCTCAGGTTTTATCTTTTTTACAATGTAATCACACTTGTTTATCAAAAAACAGAATTTTTTTTCATTCTTTCTTAGAATACTACACTCATTGTTGACAATTTTAAATGCTGACAAATGTAAACAAACTTCTCTCGTGTCATGTCAGCTCTCATTTAAAGCTTTATTATCTATATTTAACTTCTGTAATTTTTTTACTATTGAAGAATTGGCAACAACTGTTTATATTGTTATTTGCGTGATTTATAAATGTTGAGAATAATATATAGTCTTTGTTGCTCCATATCTCATAAAAACTATCAACCATTTTTAAATATTTTCATTCAATTTGTCCTATTCTCAATTAGATTATATTATAATTTCGTTAGCAAGTAGTATTTTAATGGTATAAAATAGTTAATTTATTTAAAATATCACGAAGTAAGAGTATATTTAATAAACACAAAAATGTTGGAAAGGCAACCTTCAGTGATATTGAGACTCTTATAGAATCAAATGATAATGTTAGAACTGAAAGTTCTATAGTAACTTATTATTTCCTTCAGTATAATGGACAAGATAAAAATGCAAATTCTGAATACGAAATTATATCATTACTTGTTTTGTTGACTGTATTAGGAACTGAAAAACTGTAATGAAGTATCAATGTGAATTAAAAGACTAATAGACTTTGCATCAGAATTACAGATGTTTTGGAAATGTTGGACCCTTTCAAAAAAAAAAAAAAAATGCAGCAAGCTGTTTGGACTGAATATTTTCATTTGTCGTCGAATAATGAAATCCAAATCATGGACTCTTTCTAACTGGATCTGAAAGCTGGTGTGGTTTTCATCGTGCCCAAACAAAAAACGAAATGTATGACCACACCAAGCATACACATGTTTTTCTACCAATCATGGAAATTATTTAGAGATTTTATCCTGTATTTAGAGATTTGTCAAATCCAGAGCTTCTAAGGAAATGCCTTTATAGGAAAACACAGAATTGTAATGAATCTGAGAACTGTGTCATCTGTACCAAAAACTGCATTTGTTACCACCGAAACTTAAGAATTTGATGTTTTTGACGCTGTTTCTTGCTTTAATGTAGGAAATGTAATAAAGTGCCATACTTTAGGCAAGAGTGAAATTCATCCTTGTTATCATTGAGTGAACAGTATGATGGGATCAGATAGAGAACGCATTATTGCCAGAGAACGGAAACTTATCCAATTATAAAAAAAATGCCTGAAAAAAATAAAAAAAGAAACTTGAAGATTTTTATGAGATAGAAGAAGGTGATAATTATTCACACAAAAAAGGTTTTTATCAAATTTAACTTCTTAATCACAACAACTAAAGTATCAATGAAATCTTGAAATGCGATTTTCTCAAAATAGGAATTTTTCAGGTTCATTTCCCTTTTTCTCAATACTTATGAAACTTAAGATTTCAATTTCTTAATGACATTTATGTTATGTTATATTATATTCTTTAACAACAGGGATTTATTGATAGTTTCAAAATTATCTATTTTTGGTTGTAAGATTGTTCCAAAACTGCTAATTTATAGAATGATTATGAATAAATAATTAATAATTAATTTTTCTTATATTTTACTTAGAAAATGGTATGTTACAGTATATGTAAAACATGTTACTCTAACTTCCATAAAAAGTTTCATAATCCTATCTTGCACGTTTTCAGAGAAAAAGATACATGAAGTTGGTGAATTAAACACTGGAGAGATAGGGCGTTCCCGGTCCTCTCAAAATTAGTCTAAGAGCTTAGAAAAACTTATATTAGCCATCTAAAGGGCTATTGTTTTAGCATACTAGATCACTTTTCAATTTCTTATCGTTTGCTTCAATTTTAATTACATTTAGCTTAATAGTTTAGTTTTTTTATTAACGTCGTACTAGAAGCAACACGAGGGCTATTGGCGACGGACCTCGTAATTTTGAACCACGGTCAAGTGACGAGGATGACACCTGAGCTGGCACCCCCCTCTCCTAACATCCGAACCACGCCAACGGGAGGACTTTGGGCCCCGAACAGATTTAACGTGCATCAGCCCCGGCTACACGGCGGGTCTTTGGCAGCCAAGGATCGAACCCGCGACTGAACAAAAACCGCCGGTCGCTAGTCCACGACCTTGACCAACAGGTTACCGCGGCCCTTACATTTAGCTTAAATATATCCAATTTAATAATTTATTGTTTCCTTTAATTTTAATATAGAAAAAGTTTGCTATTATCCAGTTCTCAGTATTTCATCGTTTACTTTAATTCTTATATTCAATTGAGTAATTTAATGATAATTATAAGAAAACCGCATCTTGGGTGGCAATCTGTTATTTGCAAAACTTTGCTCAGAAATTTTTTTTTATTTTGTTTCATTCCATCCTGATGTGTCAAAAAATGCGAATAATAGAATTCGATTTATCGAAACAGATTGGACTTTAATTTTATATTATGCATTTGTCTCAACATACATTCTTTTTATGAGAATAATCTCTTTTAATTCTTTCTATTTTCTCTCTCCTTAACTTTATCCCAAGAAAACAGGCAGTACAACAATTGTGATTTATGTTTATACTTTACGTTTTTCATCAATTTATTTATATTTATGAGTAGGCAACCTTTCAATTATGAAATACGTGTTCAGTAATTAAATAACTTTTAGCGTAATTTATTTATTCAAACGAAATAACAAAAAAATTATATGCTTAATGCAAAAATAATCTGAGGTTTAAGTAAGAATACATAACTTTTGAGGTTAAGAATTTAAATTAGGCTCATTTAACTCAAGGCTTAAATAAGTTTAATTTATTCGTGTTTAAAAGTATTAGAGGCTCTAGAACTTGATCAAAATTTCGATATCTCGAATATTCTCATTAATAATTAAAAGGAATAGATACTAATATTTAAATATAAGAAAATATATAATTATTTTTTTAAGAAAATTATGTGTAAATATTGTTTGAAACATATATTTTAACAATAAAATTTTCTCTAATAAACTGCTTAAATCTAATATTTTGGCCTTTATAATATAATGAATCGTTCTTTATCGAGTGATGTTCTTTAACTTTAAAGAGGAAACAAAGTTGAAAATTTTTCAAAAAATAAGACTCACCTTTGATTAGATCGCCTACATTCTTCTCAAAAAAAATATTTTTTAATAATATAATTTATTAGAATACTTCTCATGCATCATATGACGATACTGTCTACAGTACTCTACCTGTTTACTTACGTCTTAAATACATGAAATACAAAATGTAATTATCTGCATGTTCTAAAATTCTATTGTTTATCGAATAGGTTTCGAAAATACATATAATGGAAAGTGAATGATAAGTACTAGTTAAAATTCTAATCTAAAACGTGTTAGCAAATGAAAACAATTTAAAAGTACTATTCAACACAAGAGTCCGTCTCTGTGTAGAACATACTTATAATGAATGAATATTTAAAGATACCAATATGAAAAATAAAGCAAGTATTTCAAGTGGATAGATATTCTTTCAAACAAGCAGCAGTTGGCCTCTACCCAAATACATGTCTTCCCCATAGTCTTACAACTACAGTCTCTGATAGGATGCTGAACTCCATGAAAGACTGCTTTGTGTCGGCATTTCGACCACAAATGACTTGGACAGGCTCGTCTGTCATGCATGGCCCAGATTGTCTCGATTGCCAGACTGCTTGTCGACAGCAAGACCTAAAAGCACACGTCGTTGACGAGCTTATATATAGATAGGTGATTTTTTTTTACTCTCATAATTGTGATTGTGAACTGCGATGAGTAGAATGATGGTCGTAGGCGTGCCACGGGTGATGCCATCTTGTGTTATAAAGTTGGAAGTAGGACAGTGGTAAATGGAACAAACTGTTTGGTGCAATAGACGTCATGGTATTGATGTCATAAATTTTATGGTCTTGTTTTTGAGTAAATGATGAATGAAAAAAAAAAATGTGATTCATTGAGAACTAGTGAGATCTGTATTATTTTACGATCAAATATTTCATTAGTAGTATTTAACTAACTGCTAATTCTTTATTGTTGTTTGTATTGAGTAGTTTAAAGCAGAGGAACGAAATCTCTTAAAAATGGAAGATTACATTTCGTATTTTAATGTGAAAAGTCTGCAGCTATATATGTTGTGTACCTAATAAAGCTGTATTAAAATATCTCAATCCGCCTATGCATTTATACACTCGTATTTACTGACGTCGCACTATAAGCAACACGAGGGCTATTAGAGACAGACCTCGTAATTTTGAACCTTGGTCAAGTGATTAGGACCACACCTGAGGTGCATCCCCCTCTCCACACCACACCAACGGGGGGCCTCGAGATGTGCATCATCTCCGGCTACACGGCGGTCTTTAGTGGCATCGGGTCTCGAACCCACGATTGGACGAAAACAACTGGCCACAAGTCGGCGACCGGGATCATTAGGCTACCGCGGTCACTACTGTAGGCAAAAGGCATGGTTGTCGAGTGGTCATGGTCACGATTTCGAGATCGGCGTTCTTTCCTTTCAGTCACGGGTTCGAGATCTGATTCCATTTAAGAGGAATTGTATAGCATGTTTCATGCATGTTGAATCTATCGATATTCTGGGTCCTACTATACGTGCGATGGAAAGTTTGGAAAGGGGAGTGTCAGCTAGCTTACCGTCCATGTTACTTGAGAAAGGCTCAAAATTACGAGGTCCATCGCCATTAGCACTTTTGTTGCTTCTGATTTCGACGTTAATGAACAATCAATCTATGATGAAAGTAAGTGCTACAGTTTAAAAAGTATCTGATACTCCACTACTTCCCTGATTTGGCTCTGTTTTTCAAAAAAAAAAAAAATTCATTACACATTATGCACAAATTTATGAGTTCTGTAGAATAGAATTTTTTGTTAGATTCGGCAAATCTTATAATTGAGTTTAATGTATCATAAACCTGTTCTTCTCGTCACTTGATCATGGCTCAAAATTGCGAAGTCCGTCACCCATAGGGCCTTCAAATTGCTTCCAAGTGTGTAGTTACTAAACATTCACTCGATCAATTCAATACGATGCTTATGATTCGATATTCTATCCACAAGCAAATGAATCAAACGAAAATGAATCATCACAATGTGAAGTAATTTTTTAAATAATAAAATGGTATCGTAGTTCTGAGATTACCAATGTTTTTTTTTTATTTGTTTGTAGAAACGTAAGTAATGCAATTGTTCCAAAAATTTTCCAATATCACAGGTTAAGAGGTCTCAAGACTCTTAACTGTTATCTGTATATGCAAAAAAAGCATCATTTTTGAAACCAATATAACTTACCAATCAAACGAAATGGAAACTTGACACTTTTACTGCATAATATTTATATATATTTATATTGATTTTTTTTTATTTTCATGTAATTTTAAGGAAATCTGAAAAAGATTTTAAAAAATATAAACTAGACACTTTTGTAAAATCAGTTTTTATTTCGCGCAGGATTTTGAAGTATGATCAGTTTAAACATTATACGCACGTTTATCTTGTAGAGATCGAATCTGTTTTGCTTTAAACTAAACAAGCAGAAAAACTTCTTTCAACGGTTGATTAACAAAAAAATATTTCAACAACAAATAATTATGTACATAAAAAGAATATCCCCTCCTTTATTTTGCTCATTCTTTTGTTTTAGAACATACCACCCTGTGGACATCATTCAACCTAAACGGCAATCCTAAGCATGGCTCGCATAACATAATCCTCCGTTTTATTCCGGTGGTAAATACTTCGAACCAATGGAAGATCGACGATTACCCTACAATTAAAGCATCATGCATTTCCATTTAAACGTTTTCTATCGAATATATGTTCTGGGGAAGGGGGATATAATGTGTCGTGCATTTTTGAAGCCTTCGCTTTATTTTAACCGATCGCTTTTCTCCGCAACCTGTGAATAGGTAATAACTACTTTTCCCACCCAGACGCGATACGCAGGAAAAGGGTAATGTTCTAGGGTCATCATCAGATAAATGACTTCTCCAATTGCTGTCCTGCTGGACCAGAGGTTCCCAAACTTTTTTTTCTCGTGGACCACTTTTTTCAAAGTTTTAATATTTTCGGTAGACCCCCTGCTGCTACATTTCTACTGTATCCCCAAAACTCCTAAAAAATATCACCCTAAATTGGGTGTGTTAAGAAGTAAAAAAAAGTAGCACATTTTTTTTGGTGTCCTATTTATTAAAATAATACTTGTGGTTATACAAAATTATAAACATTTATTATTACAAACAATCCACAATTGACAAAAAATAGATGTCAAAGCAGATACTTACATTTTACGGAACTGCAAACACTGACACCGATTCACTCACAGTCACACTTTTATGTTCAAAATCCCGGAAACAAATGAGTTACGTTTTGTTCTTGGCATTCGTATTTATACTAATGTAGATTGTAAGTACAGCGCAAGTCGCATTTCAACCCTTTGCAGGTCTAAACAAGCATCGCGGGCGCACGGGCGGCACTTTGCAAGTCTCGACATGTGGAGTACACTTGTACTATTATCTATTGTTCTACTCAATACTGTGTTGGAACTGAGTCTCGAATATTTTTGAGTACCTACCTAGTGAATCATGCTACCTGCCTACGTTGATAGGCAATTCCAAGTCAAAATTTTTGTTCTTTATTATGAAAACCAGAATATTTTTCGTGGACTCCCTCTTACAACTTGTGAACCCCTGTTTTCTTTTCACGTCTACGTGGACCCCCGTGTGGTCTCCTATAGACCCCTGGAGGTCCACCTGGACCACTTTGGGAACCTATGTGCTAGACCATCTTCCGTGATGAACTTGCATGCTACTTGCGACTACTTCATCAGTGGTTGCTCATCAGTGGTTGCCATTAGGCGGTTCAGCGGACATCTTTTGTTGATTTCGTTTCGTGTCTGGGATTTGTTTATTATGAGACGGGAGTAAAGGAAAGTATAGTTTTTGTGTTAGGTAATATTTGCGGTTTGCAGTAAAAATTGTGGCAGTTTTATGCGTTTTATTGTTTTTTGTCCTTGAACTTGATCTTCCTCCCCCCTCGTCATGAATGCAAATGGAAAAATATAATGACTGTGTGAAAGTAACATTTTGACTTTGAAACTATACTCTTATGAGTGTTTAGGTTACTGAGACATCTTTGACAATGAAAAACTGGTTTATGTAACTCCAGGTTTAAATAATCCTCACTTCTTTTTAAATTAAAAGCTATGGAAGTGATATTTTAACGTTAAAGTATCCATATACAGTAGAAACTCGTTCAGGTGGACACTTTTCACTTTGGTCACCCTGATCGATGCGCATAAATAATTTTTTTTTTAAAATTTGAGAGCGACCTGCACAATATCCACAATAACATTTATTTGTTTCATCCTTGTATTTTGAAAAAAATATTTTCTTTACTGAAATATTTTAACAGCTATAAATGTATGAAAGGAAAAAGGAAGGGGCAGACCTTACAGATATTCTGTGTGACGTCAGCAAACCCTTAATTACACCTCTTATTACTAATGGCAGATGACATAGTGCTACACTGTTTAAATGAAAAATGAAATAAAACAACTTAAAGCGCTTTCCTATTATTCACGACGTAGACATCTTTATCTTCAGTAAACATGATTCACATTTATTTGTTCAATATATATATATATATATATATATATATATATATATATATAGAGAGAGAGAGAGAGAGAGAGAGATGTTTTTTATCAGTATGTTTTATTTCATTTAATTTTTTATCCCATTCTCTAGTTAACCGGATGTTCGATATCCCGGACCGACTTTGGCCCCAATCAACTCAACTTAACGAAGTTTTCTTGCACTTATGTATCTATTTTATGTAAAACAAATCATATTTAATGCATAAATAATTATATACGAGCATTTAATAATAGATTGTGTATTTACATTTATTGGCCAAGTTCTTACATTTATGTGCTTCTTGCGTAAATTCCACTACATTTATTACTTTGAAAATTTGTACAGCTCTTATACAGATAACACATATATTCTATTCACTGAATATACAATATTTTCAAAATTCAAAATAAGGAAATTTAAATACTTATAAATTGTGCAATTCAAATTTCTCATAATTTTTATGCAAAAATTACGCAATACGTAAAATTTGGAATAGTTTATTAGGAAAAATTACCATAACTGTATATAAGAAGTACCCTTAATTTATAGAATGGGGAAAATATCAGTACTACGGATAAAATAGATTTTGTGGAAGGTGTATCACAGAATCCTTAAAAAAAATTGAGAAAAACGCAAACTGAAATATTTTCCTCTTACGGCGTGGGGCACTTGTTGACAATTTTAAAATTCAATTTGCTAGCGCTCTATATATTTAACAAGTCTCATAATTAATACGTACGTGAAATCAGCAAAACGCCCTCTATTTCTTAATGGCAAAATAAAAAGAAATGCATCATTTGAAACACTTTAAGGTTTCAGTTACCTTAAGAAGTTTTGCTTCTTTCGAACAGTTTGTTTTGGGAACAAGTTATATTTAAAATTTAAAACTTTATAACTAAAGATGGGCTTTTGTTTGTTTCAATTGACTTAGTGAATATTGAATGATTAGTTAGTTAATCTAAAAATATATGAATTAATTTTTAAAATGAACTTATGGATTTGGAAAAAAAAAAGTAAAAATGAACAATATAATTAAGCATTTGTTTCTATTTTCATTCCCCCCCCAAACATTTCATATTAAGCATTTGTTTCTATTTTCTGAAGTTTAAATTAGTTTTCTGATTAATTTATGCTCACGCATTTGTAAGATATTCTTAACTCATGGAATAAAAATAAAATAAATGAAATATTTATATTCTAACATTCGAATCAAAAACAAAATGTCCTCAATGTTTATTCACTGTGAACATATGCTGTTTTCTTTTACTAACTCAGGCAAAATCTAAAAACTATACTTTATTAAATTAGAAAGTATTATTGTATTAAAAAAAGTATAATTAATTACAAGTATTAAATATTTAAATTTAATTGAATTTGTTATGCTGCGCCAAGGTTTAACTGTGATTTAGATGTTTGAAAAGTGGAAAACAGATATAAATTGGTTGACAGGAAGGAGGGTCGAAAATAGAGAAGGATCGCGAGGGTGTCCCAGGAGCGCCTCGTCTGTGTTTTCGATAAACAGAAAAACCTATGGGAAAGGAAAAATATTCTACATATATCTCGGGTGTGTTATGCACATACTTACTTGGAAGAAAAAAAGTCCTTTGATGGCCCACATGGCTGGGAATGCAAAGTTTTATTTATTATACAAAGTTCGAAATCTTGACCATTGAAAAATTCTTTTAAGAGTATTTTTAACTGACCGTTTTCTCCGCCAGGGGAGGACTAGTGGTTTATTTTCTAATTTCACACTGTCTACTCACTGAATAATGAAAATAAATCGATAATTAAGGAATGATTTAAAGTTTTGAAACATATCTTAAAAGTATTTAAATTCTGGATTAAGCTGTAAAAATCGGATATTGGGAAATCATAAACTTTTATAAATTGCTTAGACTTCATCCACTTTTCCACCGTGACCCCGGTAGCCGAGTGGTCATGATCACGAGCTCCAGACCGGCTTTGTTTCCTTGGGGTCGTGGGTTTGATTCCTGGCGCCACTTTTCGCGGGATTGATGCAATGTTAAATCTATAGAAGCTCCAACTATCAGAGGTGGAATTATCTGTTCTCTTCCCACGGATGTGATATGGAAGTTTAGAAAAGTGTGTGCAAGCTCAGAGTTATCTTCGTAACCCTTCTGATGCTTCTAAACGTTAATAATCAATCAATCAGCTTTTTTATTGTTACTCCGTGGATTACTGAACAGTGAGTATGATGTGCGGTCTTCTTAAAAGAGATTGAGTGGCTAGAATAACCTGATGGTCATGGTATTGCGTTATTTCCGTCTAGTTGTTGGTTAGAGTTCTGAGGCCACAAGAGACCCGTCGTGAAGCGGGGCCCATCGAGGATCCAAGTCCTCACCTTGGCGAGATGTGGCAGTTTGGAGAGTGGGGTGCCAGCTCAGGTGACCGAGGCTCAAAATTACAAGGTCGAAAGTCAATAGCCCTCGTATTGCTTCTGAATGTGACGTTAGTAAACAATCAATCTTAAAAGATTGAAGACAAATCGTTTGTAGTCTGTCATGGTGTTCAAATGCAACATTAAATATATGAAACAGCTTTTTCGGCTTAAGAATTTTCTGCGTTAAGAGTAGTATCATGTAACCTTTTTCAGGCGATTCTGATCGTGACTCTTATCACTCTTACTCAATTAAATCCTGTAAACATTTTCGGAATTTAATTTTCAAGTGATATAATTAATAAAAATGAAAATAAGTGACTAAAATTTTCAAATATTTTTTTTTCCGATGTGCGTTTTGTATTGTAATTCTTATTTTACCATCGATAAATCTTCCATCTGAATCTGCGATTGATATTCTCGGCCCCTGCAATTGGAGTCAAAGTACAGACCCCGCCCTGAAGACAAAAGACACTGAGTGTCCAGAGAAAAAAAAAATCGAAAAGGGGTGGGAGGGTGGCTCGCCGCTTGTCGGAACAATTCGCCTTTTGTTTTGGAACAAAACTGCTAGCCTCTCTAAGAAACTTCCGCCGCTTGTTCCCGTGAAACTGTTTCGAATCAACAAGCAGAAAACTCGACGCTGTTAATTAGTTGTCTTTCCCAATCCCCGAATTCCTGAAGCACAGCGCTTGATTTCTGTATATAGGGACTCAAAACACGAAGACAATAATTGAAGCAGTTAGATGTGCGAATATTCAAAGCAGTCTCTACAATATGGAAACAGTTTCAGAATCTAACTATTGTAGTTCTGGAACAGCAAGGTGGCTTGAACTAGGTCGCAAACTTATAAATGCTTTTTCTAAAAATCGAAATAAGGCAATAACTACCTATCTTAACAGGAATTCTACTGCTCAGCCATTAAATTCATAGCTTGTAGACACCATTGGAATTAAAGTACCGCGGGAAATGTACACAGAAAGCTTATTGAAAAGACCTTTATGCCAGAAAGCCAAGGGAATGTGTATTACTGTCTTCCCGACAAAAGAGGAATCGCTTAATTGATACAAAGAACATGAGAATTGGAGTGAACTCCAATGGACGCAAATTTTCTTCTCTTACGAGTCGAGGCTTAACTTAACATTTCATTTTAAATCATTTTATATCAGAAGAGAGTCAAGAATACGAAACCTTCCTTCAGTTAGTGTGGAATATCACCGCTTCGGTAAGGTAGGTGGAATGGTATAGAGAGAAATAATCATAGGTGGACGAACAACCTACATGTTTGGAACAGAAGATCTGTGACCGGCCAGCGATATCAGAAAGAGGTTTTAGAACTTATGTAACACATTTCAGAGGTGCATGTGGATTTGACTTTTTAGTTTACGGACAATAATACTTGTACATATCGATCAAACCTCGTCAACGAATTCCTAGCCAGTGCAGCCATTGAATGTGATTACAGTGACCCGTGAAATCTCTTGATTTGAACCCGATAGAGAACTTAGAGGACTACCCTGGAAACGCAGCTGCCCGGAGGTATCCTCCATCTGAGAGATATAAATTCTCATAACTCTATTGCTAGTATTAAATCACACTGTGATATATATATACAGGGGTTGGACAAAAATATGGAAACACCTTTTAAAAAACATGTTTCTTTGCTTAATATGGAGTAGAAAAAAGGTTGGCATCCAAAACAGCTTGCAGTCTTCTCGGAATGGATAAATACAGTTCCTGTATATGTGCCAAGGGAATATTATACCATTCTTCCTGCAAAACGGTGGCAAGTTCAGATAACGATGTTGGCGGTGGATAACGAGAACGCACTTTCCGTTCCAATGTAGACCACAAAGGCTCAATAATATTCAGGTCTGGTGACTGTGGTGGCCAGGGGAGATGGGACAA
>BMAW01055543.1:893974-908818 GCA_019974015.1 Nephila pilipes
CAGACTTAACGTAGATCAATCACATTCAACTGCTAAAGAGATATGCAATTTTAACTCATATCTACGAAGAAATCAACGTGTTTAATACCTACTCTCGACTTCTGAGAGAAATCTTATATTCAAAAATTAGAAAACTTCGTTTCTTATATTTATTCTATTTGTATAAATTAACTTTAAGAAAATAATGTTGGCTCTCTGAAGAAATAAAATCAATAGAACAAAATGAAATCGTATTGAATGAAATAATGAAAATAAGAGCAAACCTGAGTAAAAATGTCGAATTACTGGCAGGTGACTAGGTGAGGCGAAGGATTATTGAGGGTTTTTATATCATATAAATATATTTATTTATATGATATAAAAGTCTTATTTGATACCCTTTATTTCTCTTTTTCTCAATTTACGAGCGATACAACTTGCAATCACAAGAAATTCAGTGATTTCAGGTAGTATTTTTGTTTACAGTAAGTACAATAGAAATAATATGTATTTTTTCACATAATGTATAGTAATTATATGTTTACAGATCAGGTATTTGAATTTTATGCACAATTTCTACAACCCGTTTGAATGAAAATTGCGTTGAAAAACATAAATTCGATTTTCGATCGTAAATTGAAGAATATACATGGATTTTACAATAGATTAGAATGATTATTTATTAACGTCGTTCTCAAAAGCAACGAGAGGACAATAGACGACGGACCGTGTAATTTTGAAACTCAGCGGAAGTGACGAAGACGACATATGATTTGGCACCCTACTTTCCAAACTCCCCTCCCCCACACCAACTTGAGGAAATGGAACCTCAACGGATTTAACGTACCTTAGTCCGCAGAACGGCGAGTCTTTAGTGATGTTAGGACTCGAACCTACAACTTCAAGGAAACAATGCCACCCCCTAACTCGCGATTACCACCTCTAGGCTACACCTGACATAATATGTGTTAGATTGATTGATTTTATTAACGTTGCACTGGAAGCAATACGAGAGCAATTGGCGACAGATCTCGTGATTTTGAACCTCTGTCAAGTGACGAAAATAACACTTGGGCTAGCACCTCGCTCTCCTAACATGCCCACCACGCCACAGGCAGACCTTGAGCCTCAACAGATTTAACGTGCATCAGCCCCGGTTACACGGCAGATCTTTAGGGGCATCAAGGATCGAGGATTTGGGGATCAAATAAAATTTATTAAATACTTGGCCTGTTCATTTTATAAAGCAAAAAAAAAAAAGTTGTATTAAGACAGCTGTATTAAACATTGGCTTTTTCTTCTTAAGCAATTTGTTACAAAAGAAGAATGATATGACACCACAATACATAGTGTTGCACAAAAAAAATGCGGTGATCTTCTGTAAAAGAAAAATATCACAGTATAAAAAGGATTGAATGCAGGAAATAATTTTTTGTTTCTTTCATACATCTAGAGTCAAAGTAAACTTTTATAGAATATTTGGAACTGAATCAAGTAAATTTCGAATGATGAGGTTATTCACTCCATTGCTTTTCTTGAAACATTTCCGATGCAATATTTTATACACTCAATCCTTTCCTGATTTCAATATATTCCAAGGAATTTTTGTGAATCATTACATTCCGTGAATATTAATTATATTAGGGTAATAACTTGTGTAACATTCCTTTTTCAAGATTAGTTTTCATACTTAAATTAGTGGAGTACAAAATATCGTTGAGTTATAAGATTCTGAAAGAACCTCGAGAAGTAACAACGTATCATGAAGTAAGTATTTAATCCTATTAATATAAGCAAAACTTTCGTAAAAAAAATCCCTGATCTTTTCAAAATGTATGTAAAATGGCTTCTTACTCGTAAAAGGAATAAATAGACTCGATGCGAATACTTTGTCGTCTTATTATAGCCATGAATCCTAATACCATTTTTACTCATCCAATACACACACACACACACACACACACATATATCATTGGGTTTAAAAATTATTTTGTAAAAAACTATTCGTGTTATAAATTTTTAGTTAATAAATTTTTAAAGTAATTTCTTCTTTAAAGAGATTAATAGTACATTTGGTAACTTATTTTTTAACGATATTATCTAGAAAAATTATCTCTGGTGTTGGAAGTGTCTGGAATAAATTCAAATTTTCTTATCTTTATAGCCTTATGATTTGAGCATTAAAAATAATTCGCATATGTTAGATCTTTAATATAGGTAGTAATTGTATATTTTTTGTTAAATGATACTTCACAGTCAATATTAAAATTGTATGCAAATTTATTGCTTGTATGCAAAAATTATTAGACAAAATTTAAAGTGATTTTAAAATATTAATTTATAAGTTTAACTTTTGATTCATTTTTCAAATTAAGCCATTTGAGTCTTCATTTCGGAACTATTTATCCTGTGAAATAGTTGATCATCAGGTTTTTAAAAAATCTATGAAATTTATTATCATTTTGTCCCATAAACAATAAAAAGGACTATCAATTATTTTTGTATAGGTTGACTATTTATCATTACTTCATTATAAACTTTTTAATATAAAATTCAGATAAATATGAATCAATTTAAAGATGAATACGAGCTTTACAAAATGTAGAACAATTTAAGATGCAAAATATAATGCATCAAACAAAATTCGCATTTTAGTAAATATAATAAATGTAGTGATGAATTAACATTTTTCGATTCAATATCTGTGCAGAATTTTTTCAATTTTTTTAGTGTTTTTATTTTTAATAAGACTTCATATGACGGACTCTTTTTAAGTTTGTGAATTAATATGGAAGAAAAAATGAGTGATGTTTCTCAAAAAATACAATTTCTTTTTCAATAAAAAATGCATAATTCGAAAAGAAAAATTAAACAGTGTTTATCTCTCGTATAACATATCAAAACACATTTAAGACATTCAGAGAAGGATGATTAATGCATGATTGTACAAAATTGTATAAAAAGCACTAGCTTTGTTTCAAAAGCAAAACAAATATTTTCAAAACTAAAGATGAGCACTATTTAGGCATTTTATGTTAAATATCAACAAATTCATCGAATTGCAAAATAATATTTTCTAATTTAATCTGAAGTACATCTTGTTTAAAGTTTAACCACCCTTTTGAATACACAAAGAAACCCAGTAAAGAATACTTGCATGCTTCGATAGAAACAAAACCATTCTTTCTTTGTTGGACATGGCTTGATTCAAGTTTTTATTCGAAGCGACCGGCAAGAAGGGTGCCGAGGGTGGTGTGTTGTCCCTAAATATAGCGCGAGCAGCAAATCCCGGCAATTGCTCTTATTTTAGCCCAGGTGTGGGTGAAGAGATCAACTTCTTTTCTCTAAAGAAAGAGACCTCTTGTGAAAACGTTTAGTTGGAACCGAGTTTTCATCTCTGACATAACTGCAATCACACGTGCTCCAGACGTTTCCTTGGAGGTAAGTGCTCTCTTAGAATCCCTTGTTTCTCTTCTGTGAAATCCTGGAACTGTGGGTTTATCAAAAGTCCTAAGATGTGGAAAGATATTGTTGTTTAGTAGAAATTTTGGAAAACTTTTCCAGTATTGATTACAATATGGAAGTAATACGGACGCAAATTAAACATTTTGGTTAAAATTGTAAAACCTTATGATGAAATGTCAGATATAAATTAGGGTTTATCTTACGCAGGCATAATTAAAGAGCATTTTCTACTTTTGTATAATTTCGTCTTGAAATAAATTCTGGTTATTAAAACGTGAAATCTGTAAAAAAAAAGATAACAAGCATAACAAAATTGAACGTATCGTATAACAATATACTTCAGCAAATGTATGAATTCATTAATGGTTCATGTCGATTCCTTATTATATAATTTCTTTCCGCCTGTACCTTATAATAAATAATATTTCATAAATTTAATACAAAATAAATAGAAATAAGAATTTTAATTGAGGAAACAGATTCTAATCTTTTTTCATTCTATGCATCCACTAATTGTCAAGGATGACAACATATTGAATTCGCTTTGAAAATGAAATCATATTAAATATAGTTGTTAACATCATTTTTTTTCGTGCATGAAATCCTTTTTCGCACTTAATGTTTGATTCAAAACTAGTTTTTTTTTAAAAAAAAAATTCGAAATCCTTCTTATGCTTCTAAGTATAACCGTCCGAGAGCTATCTTGTTAGTTACAGAGGAAAACACACGTTGGACGATTTCATTTCATTAATTTTTAACAATAATCTTATCAAACGGTTTCAAAGAGAAACAATTAAATAACAGTTAAAAGTTATAGATCAGTATAGGAGTAATATAAAGCTACTGGCAGATTAAAAAATAACAGAAAAATAAAAAGAAGGAAATCTAGAGAAATGTTCTGAAAAAGATAGAAATGAATTTAAAAATAAATAAATACGCAAATTAAAATATTAACAAAACAAATCAATTTTGAATTAATATAGTCTACTTACGGTGCGAGAATTGTAAATAATTTTAAAATAAATAAATTGTTTGAAAATACCAAGAAAGCTTTAAAAGATTTTGTTAGCTTAAATATACTCGAATTCCCAGGCCACCGAAACTTTTTTAGTTCATTTTTAAGAACTTTCCTCTGTTACTAGTATTCAAGATATTTTAGTAATATAAACTTCGAATATTCATAAGCATCCCCGATTCTCGACAAACCAAATGTAATATTATAACTTTTGAAATTTCCATAAATAATAATAAATGAAAAGAAAATGAAATCCTTATCTGCTTAAAATTCCTTGAAACAATTTTACAAATGATTTGCAAAAATAATTCTCATTTTTAAAATATAAGTTTTTTACCTCTTAATCTCATTTTTAATAAAGAAAAACATTTCTTAAGAGTCAAAAAATTTTATTTTCAGTTTATTTTTCTTTATTATTTTCTTTTTATATTGTTTGTATCCGATCCAGTTTTGAACTGCAAGAACTTTCGTTTGTTTACTTTTTTGTTTTTCTGAATATTCTGTGGTAGAAAATTAGACGAAACTATTTAAAAATAATTTCGTATGTAATAATATATTTGTATGAATATACGTAAGTTTAACATCGAAACAGACACTACAAATAGATTATCTAAATATTTCGGATTCATTCTGTTATCAAAAAGGATAAATTCTAGGATCGAAATTTATAGAACATTTTTGAATTTCAGCAGTAATAACCACGTATTCAGAAGAAGTATTCACAAAACAGTTATACTAATAAAATAAAAAGTTCTATTCAAAGTTTTATAAAGAAAAGATTTAGTCACCCAAGGTGCGCTTTTTCATAATCATTATTAAATTACTCAATTAAATTTAAGAATTAAAGTAAACGATGAATATCGAGAAATGGACAGTAAAAAAACTTTTCCGATATTAAAATTATTAAACTGAATATTATATCAGCTGCATGGAATTAAAATTAAAGCAAACGATAAATTATTAAATTGAATTTTATATCAGCTACATGTAATTAAAAATAAAGAATACGATAAATTATTAAATTGAATATAATTAAACTAAATGTAATTAAAATTGAAGAAAACGATAAAAATAGAAAAGTAAGCTGGTACGCCAAAAGTGATCCACTTAGAACAATAACCCCTTAGGTGGCTGATAAAATTTGGATTGAAAAATGAGTAATTATAGTAAGTTCAAATATTTTTAATTAATGTGAGAGTAATAACATATAAATAAAACAACTATACTTCTCGATGATGGATATTGCAAATGAATTATGTTTATAATTGAGCATTAGAATCCTAACAATTATTAATAAAGAATTAATTACAACAGCAAATTTACGGTCAATTAATTAGGTTCTAAATTATTTTTACGATTAAATTGATATATTGTCCATCAAAAACTCAAATGTTTGATAACTTAACAGTTATGAATATGTATTTGTATGTTCACTGAACATCTAATATAAAACCCCGAAAATACGACACTAATTCTCTTCCATTAAACATAACTTGAATTTTAGGTGAGCCTCATTGCTGACTGCTTTAACATCCTATTTATTTTTTGAAACATTTACCGTAAATTTCCGAAAACATGCTATTCTCTTAGAGTTGGAACATTTTTCAAATCATCTTGAAATCGACACATAAACCCAATTTACATTTGAAAAACCGTAATTAAAAAAAAAAGAATACTCAAAACTGAAAAATTACCAATGAAAATTAATAAATTTCAATCGAGAAATCATTCAGTGTAAGAATGAAAAATTTTATGATATAATTTATCAAGAATAAAATATTGAAATGAATATATTTTTGGGTACCATTGAGAAATTCAAATGTTGTTTTAAATAGGAAGGCTTATTCTTGAATGGGACACATTGTCAGGATTTAAGCAAATTTAATTTCTAGAATGTTTTCAAAGAAGCGTAATTTTTGGCTATCATTTTAAATAATTAAGAATAAAAGAAAGTAGTAAAATATGACAGCCGCAATTCCTGAAAAAAAAATCTACTTTAAGATGTGTGTAGTATTCTTTATTCTAGGGAAACATTTCTTATTTTTCTATTAATGCTACCTCATATTGAATATCTTAATAATTTTTTTAACAAATATAATTGAAGAGTCACATAGATAAACATTTACTGTGAATAGTAAGTAAAAGTTAAGCGCCTCTAAGGGAAAGTAATTTTTTAATGTATCAATTGATAAAAAAAAAGATTGTAAATTAAGTTGTTTCAAACTTGGCATATTCTTGATATATATCTTCAGAATAACTAGCAATTAATACATTCTGGATATGATTTTAGATTTAGCTTCACTTTCTAATTATTGTTCGAAGAGAACAAAACAAAATTGCAATTTTTTTCCTAAATTAAGAATTTTTCGTTTCAGGATAACTAAATATGGAATTTCACGCTACACAATAGAACATATATATATGCACGAATAAAAATGGATTCTATCTATTTAAAAATTTTGTTTGTTTATGGAAAGATATTTCACTTGTAATCAACAACTGCATTTTTTTTTTAAAAAAATTACTTTTTAAAACTTTTTATCATTACACGAATAAAAATACCTAAAGAATTTTTATTTAAGATTTTATTAAATTTCCCAATTCAGTGCTTTCAATAATTTAATTACATAGTAATTCTGAGCAATTTAATAATTAAGAATGAAAAAAATTGATTTTTTTTATGTAGCAAGCATAAACTATTTTATTCTTAAAAATTTCAATTGTTTTCTTATTTCTTGCTTAATTTGTATCGGAAAAAAATTATTTATTTAATTTATACTTTTTTTACGTTCTCATTAAATTCTTAAACTAACTATTTTTTCCTTTAAAAAAAAGACACACATATCATGTAAGCGCTTAAAATTTAAACCTCTTGAATTACTTATTTCAAAGGGAAAAAATGCATATTGTTTCATTTTTCTTTTGCTGTGCATGCTAAAAAACACAATGAATATTCTTTGAATAATTATTAATAAAAATCTAATAAAAACATAATGAATAGTGTTTGAATAATTACTAATAAAAACCTAATAAAAACACAATGAATAATTTTTGAATAATTACTAATAAAAACACAATGAATAATGTTTGAAAAAAGTAATTGAAATTTAGGTTCTTAATATATAATTTATAATATATAAATAATATATAATTTAGATAATATATAATTAGTTCTTAATATATAATTTAGGTTTGTAATATATAATTATTTCTTTTTCGTCCTTTTCTTTCGTTTTTTGCACTGATTTTTTAACTGATATTATTAAGTTTTCAATGACAAATTCTTAAGAAAAATTGTCGATATCCGTTGAAACATTTCCCATTCACCTATAAGAAATTGTACATTTTTTTAAGAATTTAAATTAATAAATCTTAGTTAAAAACAATCATTTTACATAAATATATTTTTAGAGAATGTAATGTATTATAAACTGAAAATCAGAGTCTTCGTTTTCTGAAAAGATGCTTGGATTGCATCAATAAATATGCCCTTCGAAACCATTTCCTCAAAATTTTTTTAAAAAAATCAGAACCTCTGCAACTGTTTTCCTATCTGGTTGTACTTAGACACATTTATTCAAAACACTTTTAGCAAATGCGGTTCAAGATGAATTTTTGTTGAAAACGTATCCATAAATTCAAAAATATATTTTTTATTTTGATGATCTTTTTCGTTTTCAGAAATATCTCGCATTTTCAAATATGTAAACCATTAATTCTTTTTTTGAACACATCACTTTAGATTCAAAATAACTATATTATTCTTTGTGAAGAATGAGTATTTTTATTTTTAATATTATGTATTTTACTTATTGACTAAAAATTATTCTGTTTTTAAGTTTTTATTCTATTGTAAGCTGAAACTTGGTTTGCTTAAAATCCTTAGCATTTAAAGCAAATTTTATTTTTAGGGAATAGTAGCTAAGTCATTTTTATTTCATTAAGCCGTATGCTTCTTTCTATTAAAGCGAAGACACGCGTCACTCATTCCAATTGCTTCATAAATCCTCACACTTCGTCTGAAAAGATAGCAGAATTTACTGACAGATACGAATTGCCTCACCTGCTTCTAGTTTTTTTTATTGTGTGGTTTGATGGCCCATAGATTCCAGTTCTAAAAACTGACATGTAAATAGTGAAGATATATCTCTAACGTAGCAGACATTAAAAGCAGAAAGTAAGTCAAATTCATCGGGTCGCCTGAGGAACCCCATTTTGATACAACTGGAGCATAAAAATGACGTATCAGATCTCTTTAGTGAAAATGCCAAGAGACAGTCTGTTTACTTCTTTAAGTTCTGCTTTGGATCATTAAGAAAAAGAACTGTTCGAACTAGTTGGCTAACTAAACAGAAGAGATAATTGGAAGAGAAGATAGATCTGTTCAGTTATTTTTAATTCCTCTTTCTTTTGTTGCGCACCTTGTGGTGTAAGAATAGACCGACTAATGGGCTGACATATTTGTCACAATCTCAGATGGTTGGGGCACTTTTAATCTAAATTGCTCAAGTATGGATGGAAGGTCTTAAAACGAAAGAAGATTTTGTTAGGGTCGGAGAAGTTTATTTTTTATTTTTATTTATGAGAAGGTTTCGCTTCCCTTGAGTAATGATAAGCTCTTGCTGACGTAAAAGAGCAGGTGCTTTCTGAAGTTAGCAAAGCAGATGTTTTCTGGGCCTCTTTAAAATTGGCAATGGTTAAGCTAAAATGAAGATCAAAGGTTGGGTTCCGTATACTAATTGTAAACTTTAGAGCAGTGAACAACCAACGAAAATTGCGCTTTTGTAAAAACTAGTTTTGCCATATCGGAACACGTATACTATTCCAAAAGCATAATTTTAATGAAACACATACTTTTTTTTTCTTTTCGTATTATTTTTTCTGCTCTAAAACATTATACATCGGGAAAATATGCATCGGTTCCACAGCTTCAAGACGTATTAATTTCTTTCCCCGCTTTAAATATCATTAAACTCATTTATAGCAACATTTAAACGACTACCTAAAATGAAAAAAAAAATAACATTTTACTACATCAGCTTGAAAAATTATATAAATACTACTACATTAAAGAACAATTGGATTATTTGAGAGATTTGTTAAGTTTTCGATTGCGGAAAGGCTATATATTTGGAATAATTGGGTAATGTAAAAATATTTTGATAAAAGAATGATTGAAAACAATACAAAAAGAGCATTCAAAGAGTTATCTTTATTAAGATTTAATTTTGGGAATAAAGAATGTTCGTTTTAAAAGTGTTACTTAGTGTTAAAAACAGAAGGTTATTATCGTGCGAATAGTTAAGATCATGAGTTACATATTACAAAGAATAGCAGCTGACTTATTGAATTTATGCTTACAAATATCAATGATATTAAAGAATAGGGGGGAAAAAACTAGACATCTTTATACTCAGACATTAGCTTTTTTATTGCAATTTTTTTTGCATGCAATACTCTCACAATGTTTGTACACGAATCATGATGAAAAGGCTGTTTGCGTGCGAATATGAACTGATACAGTGTTTACATGGTATATATTGACAATGTTATCTTCTGAAGTAGCGCAGCAGACTATTGGCAATAATCTAGTTTTAATTTCCAGCGAAAAACTTAAGGGTAATATAAGGCGAGTCCCGAACACTTAAAGCATTTTTTACTAAGTGACCTTAATTTTTTTTGTAATTAATTGATGTACCATGTAATCTAATTGATTGATTGTCTGTTTATTAACGTCGCACTAAGAAATAACACGAATGCTATGGGCGACACATATCGCCATTATGAGCCTCGGTCAAGTCATGAAGACAACAATTGAGCTGGTACCTCATTCTCCAAACTTCTACAACCAGCCGACGTGAGAGCATTGAGCCTCGACGGAACATGGAGCCTAGTGAGTATCATTCCCACTAAGTGGTGGATCTTTAATGAAATCTTCAAAATCTAAAGAAGCCACGAGTGGAACAAAAATGTATCTTTTTATACAAACAACTCATTTCAAACAACTACTTTCGAACACCTTGTTATTTTGTGTGTTAATAAGGGATTTAAATGTGCACTTTTGGGGCCAACAACTCTTAAAATAATACCAACATTTGAAAAAAATTATTTAAAGCAGTATAAATATTTCGCACAGTTAAGTAAATTAAACACTCTTCATAATTTATTTTTGAAGAGAAACAGCATTATGGATGCAATCAATAAAGATAATTAACCACTTCAATTTGGTTTTTACATAAATATCTGAACAATAATTTACATGAATATATAAGCCATAGATCCAAAAATGTACTAAATGGAAAAAAAAAGTTGTTTCCTTTTTTTTGTTTCGTAGTTACATTAAAATTTCTGTTATGATCTAATAAAATTTGGAAAAAATAAATATACATAATCAACGATATCGGGTAATTTAAAAATTAATTGAGTTACACTAAGGTTTACATGAATCAGATATTTTGATTTAATTGTTGACTAGATTCTCTCTTCTGTGTATATATAAACCTTACAGTCACATGTCATAATAACAATAAAACTTTTATGGATTATTTGGAAATGGTAATTTTAAAATTAATTATCTATTTAAAGTTAGTCGAAAGTTTAATAAATAAGAACGATAGAATGCAAATTCTTAGCTTGGATAAAATCTACTTGATGCAATGGAGTTACACATAATCTATAATTAATCAAAATAAACACTTTAAACTGCAATAAAAAGAAACTTCTGTTAATCAATAAGGAAAAACCTCTTAAGTAGTTTAAAAATACGCTGCATATCAATTGAATTGTCAGCAATAAAAATTACTCACGAGCTCATAATGACCCAGGTAATTAAGGGTTAAATCTTTCACCTGATATTTAATTTCTTAACTAATGTTCCACATTGATTTATATCTATTTCCGAACTTTCAACCCTTCTATAATTTATTGTATGCACCTTACTTGACAGAAGTAGTCAAAAGGTTAAATGTATAATTCATCTGAGGAAATGTACGAGTACTACGAACTCAAAGAACATCTTCCTTTAAGAATTCGATAAAGTTGTTTTTTAGAATTCAATAATTTAATAAATTGACGTTTTTTCATACTTTTTTTGTTAGTCATAACAGGTGCAACATATTTTAAATGTACGACTTCATCGTTAACCTTTTCTACAGGATTTATGACGTTATTCCCCAATATAACAAATTTAGTATAAGGCATACTGACCTTCACCTACGAGATATATACGAAGTAGGAATTACGTAATTCTGTGAAACAAATCATTCTAACAATTTTAGAGAAAAAGCCACAAGGTCAAAAAGTTCCAAAGCACAGAAAAATATAAATAACATTTATGATGAACGTGGTTAATTAAATGTATGAACCTACAAAGAAACACTATATAGGAACCTACACCCTTTCTAAACAATTTACTTATCAACTAAAAAAATTCTTTAAAATTTAGTTATTAATCAATACAAAATTATTTATAAGCATATGTTTTTAGCAGAAAAAAGTATTTGTTAATTAATCTTATCACATAATTTAGATAAGGAATGTTTATAAATTTAAATTAAATGGATTATTATAAATAATTTATTCCCATTATATATTTATCAGTAATTCGGTACATTGGATGTGGTATCTAATAATTATAACATATTTCTTATAAATTGTAATGAGATGACTACAATAAAAGAAAACTCAATTGTTTTAACAAACAGAAGAAATTATTATTAAATAAAGGAGTGGAAATTTTTCCTGTCTCCCATAGTAATTGGGAAATATCTACATCATAATTCTCTGATTACTTCCACGTTTATTGTATATTAACGCCAAAAGTAATAAAATTTGCTTGTACATTCATAATAACATACATGCTAAACAAGTTTAAGCACATAGACAATATTAGAATGTTACATACAATCATTATTTGTACAGTTATAGTATCTAAAATTGTTGATTGTACTTAAAAAGTAATTTTTAATTCTCATGATAAATTTTTAAAATTAATCTGTTTAAGATTTCGAAAAATTAGCGCGTTCAATCGAAAGACGTAGTAATTATAAAGCTTTTCAATTTATACTTTTTTCTATGGAAATGTACGAATTAAATGCGTAAGTTAATTAAAAAAAACTGAAGATTTACTTTGAAAAAAAATTATATGCGCGCAGCGTGAAATATTTAAAAACTTTATGAACTAACTAGAATTATCAGAGTACAACGAAAGTGAATTATGTGCCATACATGCTCCAAGTTTTTTCTGATACAAAATGGACTATCGTTGCTTAATTTGCAGCATTCATTTAGAGATTATACAGCATCCGAAAATCACATCTGAATAAAGACAAGGTGGTATGATAGAGATCAGTAAATAAATCAAGGATTACTAGATGACAGCTATAATCCCCTCAAGACTGATTCAGTTCGCCGAGCATTTGTTGCATCATGATGTCGATGTAACTATTGTTTGTTGAATCAGCAGAACTATTGCCAAGAGCTATTTAGGGACACTCTTATGACAATTACACAGCTATTTTTGTTTAATTCGTATTTTGATTTTAATTGGATTAATTTTTAATTCTGAATCCCGTAAGATACATGTATTATTTTATAAAAGAAATATACAAGACAATTCATGTATAATGCTGTCGTTATGTACATTCCTTGTTATTCAAACACACATGTTATGAAATGCATAATTAGTACTAAAAACCAATAATATATAGGTTCAAAGTTGAACTATTTTTGATAAATAAGAGAACATTTAAATTACAAAATAATGAGAAATAATTATAACTAGTAGCAATTAAAACTAATTTAAATATATTAGCTTAATCGTATTTGGTTAGAGGATTAATAGTTAATCAGACGTAACTAACTCTATTACTGGTACCTACACTGGTGCCTAAAAATGAAACATAATTGGTAATTATGTGTATAATGAAGGCAATCTAAATCAGAATGGCGGGAATCGTGATTTGCGAATATATAAAATAAGAAAACAATGCGCAAGAACGATAAACTAGCCTCTTTCATTATCCAACGAAACAGTTTGAAAAATTAGGCATAAGAGAAATTCACAATTTAGTCAAAAACAAATGAAATAGAAAAGAAATGCTACAGTTTAATAAGGTGTGATGCAGTTTCTAACAGCCAGGCAAGCTGCGCTACGATTTCCCATACTTGCTATGACATTGTAGATTAGTTGTGGTCTCAAAGAGTTTCAAACGTAGCGAAGAGCTCTTTTCAGTTCCGGAATGGAACTTGGTGAGTACGGAAGAGCTGGAACTTGTCTCCCGGGCATATCCTACACATGATGGATTAGATTCAGATCAGATGTGAGTAAGCCATGGTTGAATATTTTCTGTTTCTAGGAAGTCGTTGATCAGCCTTGCACGGTGACAAAGCGCATTATTACCCATACGAATAAATATGAAGTCAGGATCGAGGGCATCTCAAAACAGATGAAAATATGACTGAAGAGCTTCATCATTTTATATTAGCAGTCACGAATCTCATCTCAAAGATATGTAGATCAGTTCAGACGTCCAGCATGATGCATGTCCACATCATGACTCCCCATGACGATTAAACGATGTCTTACCTTGATGTGGAACATCAAGGTAAGACATCGTTTCCAGATTTCCAGGGGGAAATCGAGTTCCACATTCTCGCTATATTGTCAACCGATGAGAATCAATGTTCAGACTACATCGAGATTCGTCACTGAACATCACATTGGCTCACTGTCCCAAACTCCGGTCCTGATGTTCCAGACTCCAGTTTATGCACGTTTATGTATAGATGTGAGAGTAATGCAAACTGTTTTTTATCTTTTATAGAGACCAACACGAATTAGTCTCCTGTAATCAGCTTGTTTGGAAATTTGTACTCCTGTGGCGACTGTGAACGTTAAACAGTTCTCTGACATAAGTGTTCCTCTGACGTAGCGCAGTATTTCCAGATTCTGGCGCTGCTCTCCCATTAACATTTTCCACACTTTGAATTAGTATTTGACTAAAATTAAATAAAAACTTTGAACATTTAAATTGAAAGTTATTTAATATTCAACTCTAATTTATAATTATAATTTTGTACTATTTCTAATTCTATTTATAATTAATATTAATGTTTATCACTCCCATGAACAATGTTTTAACATGTTCATTAAGCATTTTTCGGTTGTCTGTTTCTTCCCGATACAGATAAACCATAGTCAATACGCCTCGTATTTTTGAATCACGGTTAGAAAATGAGGTCGTCATTTAATCTGGTTCCACTGTACAAGTAACATGAGTACTTGTTTTAACATACGGGACATATAGTATTTACATAAAAGTTCATCTTTAAATAACATACATAAAAGTTCATCTTTAAATAACATACATAAAAGTTCATCTTTA
>BMAW01055543.1:908828-922094 GCA_019974015.1 Nephila pilipes
TACATAAAAGTTCATCTTTAAATAACATACATAAAAGTTCATCTTTATAATTGTTACTATCTGGTTGATAAATCGTAGCTTTTGAAATGAAATGAATGAAGAATTGAAACTAAAAGAAGGAAACAATTTGTATTGAAAAATAATTCATTTCTGTACAGTCATAAAAGGGAAAAAACGGCAGTCTTAAAGAATTTGCATGACCTTTTTTTTTTTTTATTTTTTTTTTAACTCAGCAAACGCTTCACATGAATCGTTTAGCATGCGAGTTTAGATATTTTGAAAATGTAACAAAAATTCTTTGCTTAGAAAAGAAATTGAGTTGTTTTTCAAAGATGCTGACAACTAAACTAAGCATAAGTCTAGTGTTGAAGATAATGCATTGAAGCGATGCCAGTTTTCCGTCAGCAGCATCAATCTTTAAGACATTTATAATCAGTGTTATTGACAATGTAAAGATAAAATCTTAAAACAAAAATAGTTTTACACGTGCTTATTTTGACATTACTGAATAATTATTTGGCTTTAGGCTCCCTGTCTACCGGCCATTTTGATTTCTTGAACGTAATGTTAATCCTTTTGAATTTCTACTACCATCCTCAAATCATTTCTATTTTATCTATTTGAATGCAAAAAAGGGCCAAAACAGCAAAGAAATATTGAAAATTTCTGTGGAATTACATTTTTCTCGATTTTTTTCAAAATATTTTTCGATGTTTTAATCATTCGTTTGGGGGTTTTCCGCTCTTTAAAATATATTGTAAAATATTTCCGAAAATTGGGGAGAAAATATAGTTCCACAGAAAACCTTATTTTTTGCTCTTTCAGATGCTCTTGTCTGTATTCAAATAGATCAAATAGCATAGATTTGAGGACTGTAGTAGAAATTCCTTAGGATTACTATTAAGTCCGCGAAATCCAGGTGGAAGCGACCCTTAAGAGTCAATCATTCATCTTTTACTCGTATTTCAATCTGTCATTTTGTTACAATGAATAGGGTTACACAGTTATTATCTTTATATAGAGCACTTGTTACATACAAATCTCTTTTTTTTACATACCACCCCTTTCTCAGGAAAAAAAAATACTCACCTACACTTTTTAAAAGGTAAAAAACGCACCGATTCCCAACTTGAGATCAATAATGAAGATCTGAGTTTTCGAATCTTTAATAAATATTTAAAATGCTTCCAAAAATTAGAAAATGAAAATCGTGAGAAACATAACCCCTCCCCACTTTTTAAATGCCTTTTTCCCATCCAATTAAAAGCTATAATCTAGCTTAAAAAAGAAATATAGGAAAATCGCTCTATAGGATTTATTAAAGATTTCCATTGTCAGTAGTTCTCGAGTTACTTCTAAGTGCGATATGAACAAAATAACTAACAATTTACGAAATATGATTAATATATCGTAAATTTTGATCAATGTTGTACTTCAACATCACGCTTGCAGTAAAATATTGATTTTTGTAATTTTGAATAAGTATCCAAAGTACATTTCTTTATAACTTTTAAGATTTCTTGAAAATTACATGAAAACATGAAAATTCATGTAAATATATATGTGAATATTATATGGCAAAAGAGTAAAACCTACTTCTTTGTTTCATTGATAAATTACATTGGTTTGAAAATGATGCTTTTTCATGTACGTGGAGGTTATTTAAGAGTACTGAGACTCCTTAAAACTTTAACTATCGAAGAAAAGAAAGTTAATCTAAATTTTCGAATTTGTTCCAATACGACGAATGCAAAAATATTCTTATTTGCATCAAAGTCAAGTTACAAATATTCGTTAGACTGCAGGAAAAGAACGCAGCAAGACTAATGTAATAAACTTGACGTATTAAAACAATTATTTATGGCACGTCGATGCATATTTGGGTCTAATATTCATAAAAAGAGAATACGTCATCGAAATTGATTTGTAGTCGTAAATAAGTTCATATGTACGTACTTAATTATCACGATACTTGAACTGTTCTTTCGAATAAATTCGCGACAGTCTGGGGCCAGTTCCACGGGAAACACTCCTTAAAAGGGAAAAATGGTTTCTGGAAAATTTTATAAGCTGTCTTCGTTTGAGTAGATTGGAGGAAGAAGAAAGGAGAATAAAATTTGGCTTGCCTAATGACTATATTTTTTTTTAATTGTGTGTAAATCTTCCAATTTAAACTGCTTTTTTAAAGTATCACCGATATCACCTTTTTTAAAGTATCACCGACTGTTTTCTCTAAATTATTAACAATTTCATTGGGTAAGAGTGAGAAAAGAATTTATATGAATTAGGTCTTTGGCTCCCTACGATACATCATCACGCCAGTCATAATATGGCAATTTCTTAAATGTTAAACAAGAGGGAATAAAACAATCTCCTAAAAATTCTCTTGATTGCCTCCTAATTTAATGCAAGCATGATTTTACATAAGTGCTCTGATCTAAATACTACCAATAATACAAGTAATTAAATAAGTCAACCTCCTTTCCTTTCCATTCAAAAGAATTTATAATACCGTTGCACCGTCAAATTAGCAAGGAACTGGTCACATTCGATATTTTGAACAGTATTCAGCTCCATTTTGATATTAAAATTGTAATAAGCTTGCGAATTTGCGATGTTTTTAACAGCATTCAAATCCAATTTTATGGCAAAATTAGAAAGAGGCAGTTACATTGCAATGTTTTGAATCACATTCAATACCATTTGTTCGGTGAAACTAGAAAAGAACCAATTACATTGCAATGTTTGTAACCTCATTCAATTTCATTTTTATAGTGACATTAGAATAAATTGGCCTCATTGCGATGTTTTCAGTTTCCTCAAATTCCATTTTTGTGGTGAAATCAGCAAAGAGCTGGTTGCATCGCAATGTTTTGATCCACAATAGAATCATGAAATTAGCAAGAATGGTCACATTGCGATATTTGGATCCCATTCAATTCAATCTTTTTTCGAGAAATTAGAATAAATAAGCTAAATTACGATACTTTGAACCACCTTCAATTCAATTTTTATGAGGAAATTAGAAAAGAGCTAGTTATTTTGTTATGTTTTGATCCACATTCAATTTCATTTGCATGATGAAACTAGCAAAAGACTAGTAATAGTGCAATGTTTAAATCCACATTAAATTTCATTTTCATAGCAAAATTAGCAAAGAATTGGCTACATTGCGATGTTTTGATCCACATTGAGAGCCCTCATTGTTCGATAAGGGAGGCTGTGGAAACGTAATCTGCCCCAACTCGGACGTGGGTGAGGCTCTGTGGGAGCTATTTGTGGCACACAGAGCCCGCTGCCCCCACCCGCCTGGTCTGGAGCCAAGGGATCTCTACAAAGAATACGACACAAGACGTGGCTTACGGACGTTATTTTTAAGTAAAATAATAACGATATACTCCGTTTTTCTCTCCTTTTACCTTCTCTTCCTGGAAATTTGAACGACGTCCAAGTTTTCTGTGGGAAAGAAAGAATTGAGGAAGTTTGATTTTTGTTTCCAGCTCCTGCAAATGTTCAAGCGTGGCATAAAGTGGCTTTAAATGGTCCCAAGAGGATTGAGTTCTTATCTGTGGATTTGTTAAATGGATCAAGCGAGCATTTTTATAAAGAGATAGAGATTAAGTTGATACTTTTCTTCGTTTGTATTTAAATTATGTTCGTTATCCATTAACATTGCTGTTGTTTTTCAGAATAAATAAATGTGTCCAGCAGTATTTCATCAAATAAAACTTCTAATTTTAAATCTGCCTTAAAGACATAGAAATACATAGTTGACATTAATGAATACTATATCACAAACACGTCGCTTGTTAATTCGAGTGAAGTTGTAAGAATATCACTTTTTAAGTGTTTGAATTATTTAAAATTTAAATGTCTTATATCCTACATTTAGGGTAAAATGTTTCTAGATCATTTCCCCTTAAAACATTTTGCATTAATAAGTCGTCATTTTAGAAACAGACACAATAATTTTTGGAGTAAAACGTTTTGAAACAATCTATTATAAGATTTGACATCTCACAAATGTTTTCGATAACATCACTTTTGCTTGGATAAAAATATTTATTCTTAGCAATTTTAAGAATCTACAGATGATATTCCAATTAATTCAGGAATTCTTCTTATTTCCTTAAAATTAAAGGTATAATTTTTAATGGTAATAAAATATGTAAAATTGAGTTATAATTTTCATTTAAAAAATTAATTAAATTAAATTAAAATTTTCAATATCTTTCCGGCAAATATAATATTTTAATAAAAAATTTCACTACATTAAATAATTTTATAATTACCTTAAATAAAAAAAATTTGATTTAACATAATATTTTACTCCTTTTAGATATCAATGCTAATTTTTTTTCTGCTTAAAATTGTCCACTTTTTTATTCATTTTGAAGTCCCTTACTGAAAAAGAAAAGGGGAGGGGAAGGATTAGTACTCTTTGAGCTTCAGTCTATAATAGTGTAAATATTCAAATTTAAATTCCATTTTTAATTTGATTCCTCTGACCTTTAATTTTATTTACATGATGTAATTCTCGAACACTTGCTCGTTAGATTCTTGTAGAACATAATCAAAGGCCCATAACGCTAACATTGTTTATCAACTGCTAAACAAGTCGACCACCGTAAAGGCCTATCTCCTCATAAACGTCAACTCTCCGTTTTACACACTTTAACCACTTGCGAGCAAAACAAAGCGGTTATTATCAAAACCAACCACAAACGCACTAGCTAAGTCAAGTGTGAATTGCACGCACAACTCGGAGACACATTTAGTTCAAAACCACCTTTATTGGATATACATTCGTTAGGAGTGACGTCACGTTGATGTGCACACATGGTCAGATTCAATCATTCTTAAGTGACTTCTAATCACGTTTCGGCTTCAGTCTTTAGGTCAAGGCCATCGCATCGTCTTGCGAATTTTATGTGTATACAAATAGAATGATTTGATATCAGAATACGAACGCATTTTGAAGAGATGTCATGCTTGAAGGAGATTCTGTGATGAATGATAATGCAATTTAAATTCTGAAGAGTTAAATTTTTGAAAACATAATGATCTTGGGATTAATTATAAGAAATCTGACTCGTGGTTTGTGAACGCGCTGAAAGGTAATATTTTTTATTGTACTTTTTGAAGTTTATAAGAAATACTGTCTCATTGAAGGTAGTGCTACCAACCTTAAAATTATGCGTTTCTTTGAATAGTATAGGATAATTCTTTGAGTGAGTAAGATATGAATGTTTTAAAACATACATAGAATTCTTGAATTAATAATTTCTTGTTTATTGTTTAATTCTTGTTTAATGTTTATTTAAAAGATATATGCAAAGAAATGATAGATTTCCCCCCTTGAAATACATGGTCAATTAATTATTGTATTCGTCAATTATTATTCTGTCAAAAATACTTTTAGGAACGATTAATATTTAAAAAAGGAATTCTTTTACTTATTTATAAGACACAGATTTTATGAATAATAACACTGTGAATTTTTATTTCGTTTGATTTGATATTATTATCATAGTTTTATAATAATCGTATACTTTTAGTTACATGATATATATATATATATATGTGTGTGTGTGTGTGTGTGTGTGTGTGTATTACAGTATACTGTTTAATTCTCTATTAACAGTATTATTTACGTATACATGCTTCACGTAATTATGCACTTCCATTTTATCACTTTGTACATGTAGTTCCGAAACATAAATTTTTGTAAGTTAATTTTGAAAACCCAGAAATTAAGATTAAATTTTTTTTTTATAAATTGAATGTATTTATTTTTAATATTTAATCCATTTTATGTAACACTTTCTGTTTTGAAAGAAAACATTACCAATATTATTATAAATTATTAGTTAAGCGGCAATTAAGAAAATAGATTTTTAAATATATATATATGTTGTAAAAAAAGTTTTTCTTTCTCTTCTGTTTTCTAATTAATATGCAAATTCGAATATTTCCCTTAAAAGACTTTTCAAAAGGCATATCTTTATTGATAAAAATAAAATACTTTATTTTTTATTTTTTATTTAATGAGATTCTATTAGTGCATATTTTAAGCAAAAGTTCTTCAATGAAAATGATATTGTGCATCTATAATTAGAATATGTTTGGGATTTGAAGAATATCGTGTCCAATTATTTTTAAACAAATGTTGACAACTAGTGGTAAGAAAGTCGTCTGAATGTTAGTGATCTGTCACATACTGTTGCCACTGTTAAAATGAAAATTATTGCAGTACTCTCTCGGTAATCCGGCAGATATCGGACCAGAACACCGCCGGACTACCGAAAACGTCAGATTATCGGAAAATCACCAACAATAAATCATGTAAAAACCAAAATCAATGTATTATTGTATAAAATTTAGTACGATACATGCAAAGAAAGCGTCAAATCCACGAAATAATTAAGACTACAAAAAATTCCGTTTTGAACTGATAGCCGACATTATTCCAGGGAATTGGAAGGATTAAAATAACGCCAGTATGGCTTGTTTGCCTGTGTAAATATTCCGGATTTACTGGCAGACTGAAAGGTGAAGGGCCGGATTATAATAGGAGTCTGTATGTTCAAAATATTTTCTTTGATCGAAAAAATAGAGATAAAAAAAATTGATATTTACTGTTGTTACTTTAATAAAACTTTTTTTTAATTGGAGTCTGCCAATAACATTCAAAAACTTTGTTAAACTCAACATATGTACAATTATTGCAGTTGTATTGAGAATCAAATCTTCCGCATCATGAAAATCATCTTGTAAAATGTAATTATTTTTTTTCCTAAAATATGTATTATAATGTATTATTAAGCGGGATGAGTATATTTCTTAAACATATTAGAATTTTTGCTAGTTTTGAAATAAATTTCAGTTTTATGAGGACAAGAAAAAAGTTCATAATATCCTCTTGAGACACAAGACCGTATTCATTGAGCACATTTTCACTAATTTGAGATAAATCATCAAAAAAGTAATACAAAACAGTATATATAGCCTACTTTTTAAATTAAAAAAATGCACAAATTTTGCACAGTCCATTATAATGGAAATTGGGTCTTAATCCAGTAAAAGCATATATTACTGATTAAATATGCAACATAATTTAGTTATTCACACACCTAAAATTGTACATTAGCTATTCAAAAAAATATGTAAAAGTATGATAAAACTAAATTCAAATTGCTGACATACCTTCAATTGTTGCTTTCTTCTTGTCCGCCATTTTTAAATGCTTGTGGAACAAGGATTCTACTAAATATTTTCAAGTTTTGCTAAATAGAGGACAGCACTGGACCGTCCAATATGATGGAGAGCCTGATCTTAGGATATAAAACTGTAAATTCTTTCTCTACATGTAAAATAAAAATGTTCAATAAAACAGACCTTGGGTCTCAAAAGGTTATATTGTAAAAGTGTATATTCTTAAGTGCAGTATTTAAATGCCAATCTCCAATTTGCATTGTTTAGTTGATTTAAATGACAAAAGAAAAAATTAATAAATTATGTTTTGAATGCTTTAAATGGTTTTATTGCATTCATTTGATCTAGAATTGATAAAAAGGATGAAAAAATGTTTTAATTTAAAAGAAGGTCTCGGAAATGACTCTATGAGCATTAAAAAATTATTCTGAAAATTTATTTGTATTTGATCGTGATAAATATAAATTAGTCAGTCAATCGCTCTTATTATCCCTAAAAGTATTACACCGAAGTATACGTTAGTAATGTACGCTCGGTAAAGCATCAACGATGTTTTTAAAATTAATATGTATTGTACTTGAAACTAGTACAATAAATAGAACCTTTTTGCATAAAGTGGATTATTTTTTATCCTATGTTATTAATAAGAAATTTTATATATCAGGAAATATGAAAGAGCTGAAACACAGCCTTTAGAATAATACTCATTAAAGTGAGAATTCTGAAAATGTATTTGCTCGACATTTTCAATATACCGGCATGCAGTTTTGTATTAAATGATGTAGGATAAACAAAATAGGTATGTTACCCATTAACAATTGAATTTTTTTTAAAATTGTGGCTGCTTCCCCGTAAATATTATTAAAAGAAATTTTCATTATTTATTAAACTTCGGGTTCAAGAAGTTTGGAAGAGATGTTTTTTCTTAGAACTCAATCTTGACTTTCAGATGTTAAACATTTTTTAAAAGATAATAAAATGCATGATGTTGCGGACATTTGTAATTATAATCTATTTGGAATGAAGTTCTTATTACAGATTATTGTAATTCCTTTTATTATAAACATTAGGTTAGCAATTAAAAATGAACTTAATTAAAATTTCAGGACTGATCAAATTTTTAAAAATAGCACACCATAATTCAGTCATTTTATGATCTTGATTGTTATTATACCGTTTTTATTATTTTAGTTGGGCTCTATTTTGGTGAGAGTATATAGTTTCTGAAAGCATATATATTGAAATGTATTTTGTATAAGAGGTAGAAAAATTTATGTTTGTTGGAGAGGGCCGAAAATAAAAATATGTTAATGTGCAATTAGTCTTATAAATGTGTAGTTGAGACAAATTAAAGAGAATCCTTGAACTGCATAGATCTTAGCGCTATTTTAATTTGATTTCTGAAGTTTTAATTCCCTTTAAATAAACAAATTTAAAAAATCAATTTCAATTTCATTGAGACTGTGCGTTTTATGAATTGCGATTTTTGATTTAATTATGTATTTGGAATATCTTGTGCTGACGAGTCCTCAAACGAACCCCGTAGAATTCTTTGTACCACTACAGCCCATGTTTTCGGATGTTATTGTAAAAAATAGCGTGTGTGTTCCTCATTTGGGGATTTGTCTGAAAAAGCTGTTTTTGTTTTACAGTCCTGTTTTGTTTCTTTTTCTGGTGAAAATATGGGCTTCTGCCAAAAGAAATTTTTTCAACTTACAGACTAAATATTATTACTAATCGATAGTCAATTTTTTGAACTTTCAAGCGTCAATAGGTTATTAAGACTTAAGAAAGAACCAATATTGCAAAACAGATAAAATTCGTTGTATTTTCTTTAAAATTGTTTGTAAGTTTTAAAATAGAGTAATTAGACGCTGAAAAACTATTAACTTAGAAAATATTTCAAATATTTTTTATTCATCAAGAAATGAAGTATTTTGTTCAAAAAGAATTAAAAAATGGCGTCGAATATTTATTCATCTTATAAAAATACTTTATTCAATCACGAGATAATGGGATATTTGATCATAACTTTTTTTCATCATAGATTCGTTTAAGTCTATTGATTTAATAAAGTAAGTAATCGATTTGATAAAATATATTTAATTGATTCCAAGCACTATTATTTCTTATACATCGACAAGATTTAAATATTCTTGCTATAAATTATAGTGATAAAAATAAAACATATGTGATCTATATTAAATAGTATATTTTTAAAATAAATGTTACCAGGATTAGTCATTTAGATTTCATTCTTTAACTCTTATTATATTTTGTTGCGTTTTATTTTTTTCTATTGCGTACTTAATTTTGAGCACTTCTAAGGCCACTAATTTATGCAACTGTTTCAATGTAAACATTCAGAGTATTACTTTCAACAACTAAAAAATAATAAAAAGTAATATTAATGCAACCCAACGTTTTTAAAATTTTAATTCTATCATATTTCACTTGTTCTCTTGTATTGGAAAATATCATTAATTACAAATACATGAAGAAATTTAATCTATTTCTCCCTTACAACTATAAAAATGTTGAGAGAGAGAGAGAGAGAGAGGCACGCTGTCTCGCTTCCATCTCTCTTTCATGAAAACTGAAAGCGAGAAATCATTTTAGTTTTTCATTCTAAACTTACGGTATCCTATTTTATTTGTAGGAAGGTTTGCACAGCACACAACAATACGAAATGCATATTTCTAATAAACGTTTGCTTCAAATAAACAAAAACAGACAGCAAAAAACTGTTTGAAATATCTCTTTTCTTCTACGACTAATTATTTTTGTTTTTCTAAATATTTTTATCAATGTATTACATAAGCACGTTAATAAAAAGTGTTTATACTGTAAAAAATATTATTTCTAATTCGTGCATCAGAAATAATAATCTAACCCTTCCTCCTAATATTTACAGCAAGTTTAAAAAACTTCTACTAAACATTTTTGACATCTGAATCATTTTCGAATAAGACAACATTGATAGACACGATCTTTTCAAACGGGGAAATTGCTAATTGTTTTCGAAGTCACGTTTCTTTTATAGAGAAATGGCCCGAGCATCAATGGAACTCTTTGATTTCAGTAAAGAGTTATGAACATTGTTACAAAATTTATATATCCTCCTCTGAGACACTGCTTAGTTTGCTAAAGATGAAAGGCACTATCGAAAACATTAAGCGTTAATTAATACTCACTGTTAGGCAGGACATATTTTTTCATTATATCAGCGAAGAAACAGAAGTATATCTTGATTCTTATGATTCTAAAAAATATATGAAACAAAAGTTTCTTTGTATTAATACATTTTACCTCGCATTATTGTACTATAAATGTCAGTCATTAGCTATGACGTATGAAAATTTGATGAGTTTTTTAGATATCAAAACACAATGCAATCCATTGAATTCCCTGTGCTAGGTTCGGTTTCACTTAACGCCAACCTTAAGCTTAGCTATTGGCGACTCATAAATTTCAATCACGGCCAACTAACGAGAAAACCAAGACCTGTATTATTCAATTCGTAAATGTAGAAGTAGATTATATAAAAATATATATTTGCTAAAAGGAAAATACCTCTAAAATTATTTTTAAGAAATGTGATCGACCAGGACGTATATATAAATGGAGGATGTACGTGTGTGAAGAGCGAGGTCCCCAAAACAGTAAAAAAAATGGAAGCTGTGCATCAACCATTGTGTGCTAAAGAATTGTGCAATTGTACGAAATAATTCTTACTTTAGAAAATCTATTGAAATTGTTTCTGAAGTTGTGTAGAATGATGTGAAAAAAATTTTAAATTAAAGATATCAAATTGGATTAAAATATTTTTGTCATAAAATTAAACTTAAAAGGAAAACACCTCTAAAGTGATTTTTTTTAAAAAAATGCGATCGACCAGGAGGAAGATATTTGGGGTTTCATTCAAACATAATATTTTTAAAATTAATACAAAAATATAATAATTTTCGGTTGTAATATTTTGGATAATTTTGAGTGAAGTGAAAATTACAAAAAAAAAAAAAAAATTACATTAATATGTCTCAGTGCATTTTTTACAAGATTAAAAATGTTGATTTGATTAATTACTCAAATGTTAAGTAAAACAGATCACAATAATTCTGCAAGAGCCTAAAATGTACTAAATGTGCAATATTCTAAACAATAAATCAAGTCTCTTAATTTCATGATTATTTTAAGTATTTAAAATGATTTTAAGCACTTCTAAATCATTTGAGAAATGATAAATGTAGAACACTTTTCTTTCAATAAACATTTTATGAAAGAAAGAATTTTTTTTTTATTTTATAGATGTATATTTGTAAAAAAAAAAATAAAAATAAAAATAAAAAAACTTAAACTCTGATAAACGAACCAATTTTGTATAATATTTCGTCCTTTAACTCTTAATTAATGTAAGTAAAATCTTTTATGAAATTTTACCTATTAATTTATTGTGAAGCATTTTAAATTATGTCTGAAATTTTTTATCTTTGAAGTATTAATTTGCTGATTAAATTTGACATTATGTTTAAGAATACATGATGCATGTTTGAAAATTGCTTTGAAGAGAAACATTTTAATGATTTTTGCTTCCTTCTTGTGAAAATTAAGGATTTTTCAATGTACATATTCGAATTTGAAATAATGAAAAATTATTTAGAATTTTTTCAAGAGCTTTCTTGCTATCTTTTACAAACATTGGTATTTAAAAACTTATCCAAGTTTAGCATTCCCTAAATGTTTTTGTTTCGTCTAGTTCTAACGTATTATTTCACTTCTTGCACTTGGCTTCATTTGAAATTTACATCATTAGCAAATGGAAGAGGTGGAAAAGCGTGGAAAACTGCTACGTTGGCATTTGCGCTCGAGTTGCGATCATCTGTTCTTCCAACCTTGGAAGTACAGAGCTCATGCGCTGGAAACGGTTCCTTATTGTTGACATCTTCATAAAACTTAGCCAAAACCGTCAAAAATAAATGCTTTGGCTGTAAAACGGCACCGCCGTGTAACAAAAAAAAATATACTCATCCATTTTTTCAAGTAATTTTACTCTTTTTTTGAAAACGTAATTTGCTGTGTTTTAGAATTTTGGTAGCGTTCCACGATTTATGCTAAAACCAGTAGGTTGAGTTATAAGATTTCACTGGAATTGAAGTGAGTCTATGCCTGGAACGAATCTTCGACTATTGAATGGACAATTTCGGAATTAACTTCAATATTTTTCATGTTATAACACAGAAAAAACTAAAGATTTATGGATAAAAAAAAAATCATTTTTTAGGTTTTCTCTGAAAAAACGTTGAAAAACTGCAAAAATCTGATATTTTTTTCATATTAGTAGTATTGCTTTATTTCTAAGAAGATGGATATTATGCTTCGTGTGGCAGAATACGAAAAGAAGAATGTTTACATTTTAGAAATCTTTCATTTATAGCAATATGGGAACCATTCTTCTTTCTAATAAGATAAAATGTACTTTTTAATACTGAGCTTTTGTATGAAACTGTAATTCATGTCAGTAAAAACATTACTTATAACACACTGATCAGATAGAATTCAAAATGTTGTTTTAATTAAGAGAATTTAAATTTTCTTGTTGAATATATTCTAGCATTACTCGATCTAAACATAGTGAAGAAGAGGCTATCAAATTTGAAAAATTTCAGAGTCGTTAAACATTGACACATTCTTGATTAGATTATACATAATTAACAAAGTTTATTTCTTTAAAATACTAGCTAATTAATTTTGTGAGAATTTTTTTTAAAAATTACTGTTCCAAATTTAATAAAATGAATTAACTTCCGATGAAATAAATACTTGAATTTAAACTGAAAAGGCTCATTGTAGCATATTAGTATATTCGATTGCTACATAGCTGATATTAGGGCTTTCAATTGTAATAGAAATTTGGCCTCATTAATAATTTCATACGAAGAAATAATTTATTTATAAGTGCAAATAAAAGTACTTCACTAATCCAAGAGCCCAATTTTATGTTTCATTGATTTTTCAATAAAACAGACTACATGAATTTGATTTTTCAATAAA
>BMAW01055543.1:922104-952203 GCA_019974015.1 Nephila pilipes
CAGACTACATGAATTTGATTTTTCACTAAAACAGACTACATGAATTTATCTAGTGGTCAATATAACTTAAGGTTTTATTCGTGTGATACCAAAAAACGAGACGCAAAATAAGGATATATTTTTAAGTAGGAAAATATTCCACTATCATTATATGTTCACTAATTCAAGTTGTCTATATCCATGTTTATCATATTGTATCCTTAAAACTTAGAAATATTTAATAAAAATTTAAAAGAATTTAATAATTTTTTTTTTTCATTATTTTACATAAAATAAAAAGTCCATGTAATATATGAGTATTAGAGATGAAAATTTTAACGTATTTTATGCAGAAAAAATAATTAAATCAGAACAAAAATAAGTATTTTTATTTTCTAACAATTATAATAATATACGTTTCCCTTAACAGCGTAGAGATATCAGATAATGACGTAAAAAGTTGTTAATTTTCTTCGCGAAAAATATTTCCAGTTTAGGTTCTATTACTTAGCATTAGGAGAAGACAATCTCAAATTAACTACAACATATTTGTATTCTTTGTAAGGATTACTCAAGTTTTAACTGAACTTACAGCTTAAATTCATCTTATATTCATCTTGAAATACTTTCCATTGAAGTATTATATATATTTAGAGAGAGAGAGAGAGAGAGAGAGAATGACTTCGATCGTAAAGAAATTTTTAATAATTCAGAACTTCACGAGTTTATTAATTTTATACAAGAGAGACGCAATACTATCGTGATAGCGGTGGAGTATGTGTCCACTTCCGTAACTATGTCAAAATAGGAAGGAATTTTCCCTGTTTGTAATTTAAATGCAAGGATTTATTCAGATCACGTGGTATTAGATTTAAGGAACTTTGGGAATTTTATCTGAAGACAAAATGTCTAATAAGCATTTTCCATTCGGGTTTGAAATTGTGGGAAAATGCTGTTTCAAGCAAACTTATAGCACGTGATAGAAGGAATTAGAATCTGAAATTAGTCTGTAACAGAAAATAAGATGACTTTCTGACTATAATTATTAAAGTAAAGGAAAAATTAGAAAAATTAAATGTAAGTGAAATCATTAAATCATTACACACACACACACACACACACACACATACATACATACATACATACATTTGAAATCTCAATTTTAGATGCTGCAATACCTTAAGCACATACATTATACAAACTTACTTCCTTGATGTTTAATGCATCTATTTTATACAGAGCATAAATTCTTGTCGTATTATGTGTAAATGGATAAAGTAAAATTGGATTATTTGTTAAAAATGTGAACTTGTTTCAGAGTTGTTGTAAAATACATTTATTAAAATAATTTCATATGTTAACATAATTTAATTGTCTTACAATTTATTGTTTTATATGATATGTTCGCATGTATTACATTTTTAAATCATTTTATATTGATTCCTTTAATTACACTGATGTCGAAAATAAATATAATTTTCACTTTTGGTTGATTATCTCCAGTATTCTCTTGGTAGAAATACATATTTTTACAGGAAGATCTGTATTATTTTCCAATAAAAAATATTTCTACAACTGGAAGTTAATATTTTTGAAACAAATTGTTATGTTTATTTAAAGGGAACAGTAGTTAATGAACTACGATGTAATTTTTCTTTATTATTTATTAGTTTCCGCATTCCTGTCGTAGAAAGATGCCAAACACTTTGGATGCAAGCAGATAAATTTACAATTAGGAATTTGAATACGAATGATATGAATGTAACTAGATATCTTTCTTTCTGGATGTAGAATTCCATTAAAGAAAACATTAAATATGCGATTCTATTCCAAAAAAGAAAAAGAATGTATGAAAAAGTAGCGTTTGCATAAGCAGTGGAGGTAATACAATCTGTTTTTGCAACAGACCAAACAACATAGCGAATTGGTCACATCTATAAAAATAATGGGGTAAGAAACATTCCCTGACTTCCATGGAAAGACTAATGCGAGATTCTCAAATTCGTGTTCAGTTATGACTTTTTAAATTCTAATTTCGTATGAGCTATTTGTGCGATTTTCCTCTTAGCGTACCAAAAAGGAAGCAAAGATAAATAAAATTATTCGAAATATGATATAGATAAAAATGACAAATTTATTTTTGTTCAAAAATCTTTTCGATTTCACACAATTTTCCTTGTACTTTTTCTATAACCGGTTACCTATAAATTAATAAAATATGTTAATCAATAGGTTGAAATTATTTTATTTTCGGTATGCGTTTCTCTTTAATCTATAACAATTCTAAGATGAATTTTATACTAAATACAAAACACTTGTTATGCATTGATGTTACAATATTACATCTTTACAAACTCGTTTTCAAAACATATTCATTATTAAAAAGAATGGCTAAATTTACTTGGTGATTATTAAAAGTATTGACTAATTTACGAAAAGAAAATACATTTGTGCTAGGTGACAGAGAAAACTTTTGTTTCTAAAAATACGAGGGATGTTCCGAAAGTAAGTTTCATCATTTTTTTCACAAGGAAAATTTATTGCACAAAAAATAAACTATGTCAACATGAGCTACGCGCCTTGCACTATTTGTCGACCCAGTTATAATTGACATTGAGACATTTGTCGTAGCATGCAATCAGTTTGAAATAACCACTCTAGTAAAACTCGGTATTCTGCGATACAAAGAATTGTCGTACAGACTGCTCCACCTTAGTAATGTTTGAGATGCACCTGAGCATGACAAATACGCAGTGTGAATGCCACATCTGACGCCGTTATGCGCCTATTAACTCACATTATGTCCTGTACTCAAGCAGTGTTGTTTTCATTCGTGGCCTTTTCGATCTTCATCCTCCATACTCTACCTCCCTTCACTGAAAGTGCAACACCAGCGTATAACTATTTGATGAGATATGATCTGTTCATCATACACGGTTTTTTGTGCACACATGAATAACTAACACCACGTGTCCATTCATATCGTACTACAGCACACACTTCCATTGCCGACCACGTTGTCAGTCATGCCTCGGGCACACTGGTCTGCAGCTACTCTGTTTTCTTCTTCTCTGAGTGTATGCGTCATTCTTGTTCACCTGACGCTACTTCTATCTTTGAACGAGCAATAGGTGTGGATTCTTATGGTGGCTGTTTGTTTCATGTGGTGTACCATGTGAACTTTCAAAGAAATGACGAAACTTACTTCCGGAACATCCCTCTTACATTTGAACCAATTCTCTAGAAACCTCTTATTACAAATATTTTGCACTGGATATGCATTTGTATTTGATAAAACTGAAACTTTGAAGTGAGCATCAAGCAAAACACAAAGTAAATCCTCAATTTACTTGCATTGTTCTTAAATACGGATAATCATTTTGCATCTAGAATCAATATAAGAGATTAAAAATCCTAAAAGATAAAAACAATTATTTGTTTCTGAACATATAAAATTATATTTACTAAGAATTGAATGGATCAATAAATTTGAAGTGATAAAATATTTAAAATGGAAGTAATGCTCATCATGAATCATCATACTATTTTTTATTCCAATAATTTTTATATATATTTGGAAGTACTTTATTTTCATTCTGAATTTCGATGAGTTGTATATCTAATTTTAAATGCAAGGAATTTCGCTGAAAACAGCTAAATTTTACATGTACAATGACAGTAACACTAATGGTGCTGTTAATAGTTAATTTTTATTATAAATTTTGTGTGTGTGTGTTTTTTGAAAGCATGATTTGTTTATGGATGTCTTTTGATATTTTTAGGATTTCTGTAGAAAAAAAATATTAAATTTTTCGAGGAAAAATCGTGTACCAATTTCTTCTATGGATAACGTTTTGTTTACGATGACTCCTCATACCTTACAACTGTAATAAAAATAAGTTTTCTTTTAATAACAAGAATCTCTATAAATCAACAAAGCTATCGTTTTAAAAATAATTTGTTATTTTCATTTCATTTAACTTCATCATTTTTTTTATTTTCATTTCATTTAACTTCATCATTTTTTTTAATTTCATTTAATCTTCTGATACCACAATAACAAAAAGAAATTTAAATGATGGCTATTAATTTGAAAAAAGGGCAGATGCTACTTAATAATGATAATATTCAATTTTAACCAAAGTTGCATCCCTGGAAATGTTTTTAGTGTTTTTTCATCTCTTTTTCTCTTAATTTTGGAGGAAATATATAATCTAAAGTTATATGTATCATCTGTTATATAATAGTCGAAACATCTGTTGTATTTAAATTTATGTAAATTGTAATTTTTTTTTCTTATTTTGCTTTATTATTCATCGACATTTTATTATTATTTTCTTTCCTGTCAAGGGGCAATTAATTGTGTATTCGATTTTCACTTATTAATTTGCTCAAACTGAATTAATAAATTTAACTTATAGAAATGTATAATAAATTCATGTCATATTTTTAATTCAAGTTGCTTTATACAACAACTTTTATCTGTACATACGGCTATTGTTTGCGTTATATACTTATTTCCTTTTTTTACTTTAAAAGTGTAAAAAAGTTCCAATGTTGGCATGCATTTTTTTTATTTAATAATTATTTTTAATATACTAATTGCTTTTATTTAATTTTTCAAAATATTAAGACTAAATTATAAAATATTTTGTTTAAAGGTAAAATAAACTGATACAAATTAAAACAGTTTTTATATTTTACTAACAATGTTTTTCTTAAATTTTTGCTATCGGAATTTTTCTTTCAGTTTTTTTGTATTTTTTTTCCATCCGAATTCTTATTATTTGCTACTGAAAAAACGTGCTGAATATCATTTCTTTTCTACATGAATCAGAGCTGCAATTTTCGAATTACGGTAATCACTTTCTCTATCCTAAAATCGTGTAATTCCGTTGGTGGAATCGTTAGACTGTCTGCTTCTGTCTTGCTTCCTGTTCCTTCTTCGGGTTGAATAGTTTGAAAATGTGAGAGAGCAGTAAATAGTCTTATATGAAGCTGAATCAACACAGATACACGAAATCACTTCTTTTTGTTCCCATGAGCATTTGTTTAGCCGAAGATTTTTATTTGTCTATGAAACAGCATTTTGATAGGTGACTTCTTCTCGCACGTTGGTTACATTCGATTAATCTCCAGATAAGGCACATCGAATATAATCAGGTAAGCTTGTATCTAATCGACCCTCCTCAAAATCGCACTGATTTAAATTAATTAAGAATATTGTAATACTTGTATCATTTTAACTGATTGTTTCTTAATCAGATATGCTGTGATTGTTACAATTACAGATTTTTGCATTGAGCTGATTTTTAAGAATATGTATATTTTTTAATATAAATATGATATGTAATATTTTGCAAGAGAAACACATTTTGAAAGAATATTATGTCACTGTTACTTAAATCATAAAGGAACGTTTTGTATTGAATCTCATTTTTAATAAAATGTAATTACTGAAATTATTAAATATTACGTTATCTTAATGAAATTTTCCTGAAAATTTAAATTGCGGATATTAATTATGTTGTGTTAACTCGTGGAGAAATATTATTAATTATTATTGTAATATAGCTGTAATTTATTATTTTAATTGTATTTATTAAATAAATAAAATGTCTGTCTGAGTAAGATGAATATCTTAACTTCGCTTGAATAAAATACAAATAAAATATACATTATTTGTAAAATCTTTTCGATCCCATTTATTAAGTTTGATTGTTATTTACTTATGATGCTGTTCAAAATTAGACAAATTGAAAACTTTCAAAGATAAAGTTCATTTGTATTATTAAATATTATTTTCTTTTAAATTCTATTTTAAAATTGTATTCGAAATGGAAAATCTATTTTCAAGTGAATTAAATTTAAAAAATACATAAGTCAATAAATTTTCTTACTATAGGTTTTCTTACCCAAAAACATTAATTATAGAGAATAACATCTTTGTATTTTCTATTCATTACTTGAAAAAAAGATACAAATGCTCAATGAAGTATTATTTAGTTTTATTTTCTGTTTTTAAAATATTCATAAATAGAATTTAAATTTATATTATGTTATTTCATAAATAAAATTTCTTCAAAAGTGTAAAAGTACTTCAAAAGATTTATTTTACATTTATTTTCTGATGTTGTTTTCATTTTTTCATTACATTCCTGCTAGAATATTCATATTTCTTCTATTCCATAATCTAATGAAACAAATATTCTTTACATTTTGTTTTTATTTTTTAAATAAAATGAACGTATTTTTAAAGGAGTAATTTTAAATAATAATAAAAAATTAGTTTTCCAAAAATAAATTACAATAAGAAATTTTAGTGCTAATGCAATACACGAAAACAAAATACTAAAACTTTTGGAATATGTAAGAAGAAAATTGCAAGTAATCATTCTTTGTATTTCTCTCTCACTTTGTCTTGTAAACACTGAATTGAATTTTATAAATTAAATCATAACTATTTCAATATACAAACTATCTTTAATTATCTGTCAAATAAATTTTATCGTGCTTTAGATAGTAAAACATTATCAGCAAAATAGAACGCATCAACATCTCCCCTCCCTTCCATATGGATATCAAAAAATTGTAAAAGCTGAAAATTGCACGATAGACAGCTTGAATTTTGAATTTATATGCAGTTAATTTTCTATAGATTAAATATATGATTCATAAAAATTTTAAAATGTTGCTTACATTTAAATATCACTGCTATATTATTTGAACAACTGCTTATTTTTACCAAAAACAAGTTCACATTCACATTAATGTAACGAAAAAATAATACAAAAATAAAGAAGAAATAAATTGGCAACAGAAAAATAAAGAACAAATGAAACCACAACAGTAAGTGCGTAGCAATAAAAATAAAGAGAAATATTCCTTAGATATCTGGGTTTAAAATCAGGAAGAAATAACATTTTGACATTATATTTTTTTAAAGAAAATCTGTGAAACATTCCAGAAGTATTTATTATAAAAAGAGCACTGAAAAAAGACTGGATTAAATTTCAAAATTAAAAATTGAGTATCAATTTTTAAGAATTGACGAGATGTTCTACTTTCAGTTTTATTTATTTATTATTTTTTTTTTGTGAGTATTTGTAGACCTTTTCATAAAACCTTTCTTAGCATTCTTTCTCTTAGAAATACAAAGATGGCATAAGATTAAATCTCAAAGTGGTTTGATTCCTTTGGAATTAAAGACAGATTATTAGGGAATGGGCATTGTAATTTGAAACTTCTATCAGGTGAAAAGTTCGATGCCTGATTTAGCACTTTCACTCTGCTATTTCTACGTTACCCTATATGAGGACTTTATGTACGATTGATTTATTATACAAAAACTCCTATTTCTCCGCATAATGACTTGTGAGGAAATTCAGACTCGAAGCCATGACACGACTTGCACATCTTCCTACACGAAGCTAACGACTTTAACCAATGGATTTCTGTATTTCTAATCCTAAAAGAAAAAAGATTGAAACGCGATTTTGTGGGAATGAACTACATTTCTGTAACCGAAAGGCTTTCGGAACAACCGTCGGACAATTGCAAAGTTTATCATTTTTAAGATATACATATGAAAAAAACCGCTCTGGAATTTTATCTACAATTTCCTTCTCCAAGTCAGCGGGATCACATTTTCATCATGATATTTTGATCCTTTTAATAAACATGTATCTTTATATAAGAAGAATTAAATGGTTTGCCATCAGATGAAACGTATTTAGTCATAAATCATCCATTATAGAAATTTGTGATGCATATAATCGAAAATTAATCTCACAAAATAATCTAAGAATTCCACAATAAATTGCGAAAAAAAAATAGATTTAAATTTTGTATTCGTAATGCCGAAAATACTATTTGATTGAATATTTCCCTGTAATTGCACTGAAAGTCAAGTTACATTGAAGAGACACAGTTTCCTTTTTACTCCTTGTTTATATGTAATATGACAAAAGGCAATTTCTCGACAAGTGAAAGTAGAAATTTAAACATCATAAAAAAAGTAAGAACTAACACATGGATCAATAAGTTCCGAGACTAACCCAGAGATGGCGCTCGTAGTAAACCAGTAACCAGGTCTTTCTAGAGTACTAACCTTTGCTTGAAACGTGTCAAAATTTTAAGTCGATCGGACCAGAAACAGCTGAGTTATCGAGGTTGGAGTAAAGTCGTTTTGTAGTTTGTTTAAAAAATGGAAAAAACCGAATTTCGTGTTCTGATAAAACATTGTTTTTTAATGGGTAAAAACACCGTGCAAGCGAAACAATGGATTGAAAAATGTTACCCGGACTCTTGTCCATCAAAAGCAACGATTTGTCGGTGGTTTGCCGAGTTTAAACGTGGTCGTACCGACACAAATGACGCGGAACGCTCGGGTAGACCTGTGGAAGCCGTTACACCGGAAAATGTGAGTGAAGTGACAAAAATTATAATGAAAGATCGTAAAGTGAAGCTCCGTGAGATTGCTGAGATGACACAGATATCCTATGGAAGTGTATTTACTATCCTTCATGAAAAATTGAGCAGGAAAAAGGTTTTTTCCAAGTGGGTGTCGCGATTGCTTTCGATGGAACAAAAACAGCAACGAGTCGATGATTCAGAAAGCTGTTTATCGCTATTTACTCGCAACAAAAAAGATTTCTTGCGTCGTTACGTGACCATGGACGAAACATGGATACATCACTACACTCCAGAGTCGAAGCGGCAGTGGCGCACAGCTGGCGAAAGCCGTCCGAAAACGCAGCAGTCAGCTGGCAAAGTCATGGCGTCAGTTTTTTGGGATACGCATGGCGTGATTTTCATTGACTACCTCGAAAAAGGTAAATCGATCAACAGTGATTATTATACTGACTTGCTGGTGCGTTTGAAGGAGGAAATCGCAAAAAAACGACCGCACAGTCTCGGGACTTATTGATCCATGTGTTACAATTGCATGGTTAGGGATGAGAACGCGAAAATGTGACCCTGGGAGCAGCATCCGAGGGCACCAAATTGATGTTAAGAAATATTAGAATGGAGTGTTTTCCATACTTTAATGCTCTAAAAAGTAAATAGAAAACATTCATATACTCGACCCATTAACTCCATCACTTTCTGATTTCGAGAAGCACTTATCAGTTCTACATATCTAATATACCTCTCCACTGTTCTAACATGCTTGATTTCCGTCTAGAAACATTTTTGTCGTTGATAAACAAATTAAGCGACTACTTTATACTAATTTCATTTTTTTAAGTTATTATTTTATTACATCCATTGTAATGTTTAAGTTTTGTCATGAATGATATTTTAGAATATTTATATTTTCGAACTAAATTGTTATCTTAATTATTTAACTTCGTTCTTTTAGTACGAATTTTTTCTTAACATATTAATATTTTAAATATATATATATATTAAAATTTACTTTCTCTTCCCTATTGCATGTTGGTAAAACAGGAAGGGGCGAGAAATCTTCATTTGTTCCTAAGATTTAAAAATCCTAGCTACTCCTCTAAGGCATTATTAAAAGAAAATAAGATTTTAAGCATAAATTATGGATGAGTTTCAAAGAGTATTTCCGTCAATTTATTATATTATATGAATTAATGTATTATTATACCAATTAATGCTTGAAACTACGCTTTTATACGAATTTAGTTCTAATTATTATATGCATGCAATCTTTCCTAACTTCAGAATCTGCTCATTTTTTTTACTTCATCAAATTAGATTTTAACTGAATTGCTCGAAAGTTTTCCCACGTAAAATTAGTAGATTTTATTCTTTAACACAGAATTTGAGAACTGAATCTAAAGTCATATCAAATCTGTTTCACAATTCATTGTGAGGAAACGTTTTCACGTAATTTTTTTAAGAACATTATCTTTCAATAAAAAATTTTGGTACTGATTGAAAATTCGTATTACACTTATTTTAAGTGTATTTTTAGAAAATTTCCCCTTTAAAATTAAATAGGAATGTGAGTTTTACTAAGAATGTAGTAGTGAGAAATATTATCCATCTTTGAAAATTATCAAAACTTATATAGCTATCTGATATAAAAGAGATTTATGACGTTTTCCCCTCTTAGAGTTTAAATTCTCTCTGAAATTAAATTTATTTATTAAATTATATTACATTCCCACTGAAATTAAATTAAAATGAAGTTCCCACTGTATTCAAAATATTAAGACCCAAAAATGTTAAATCAAGTCAGATGAAATTAAATTAAAATTTTCTCTAAGTTTTGTTAGATTTAAATGCGTTGTGACATATTCAAATTTAAAAAAAACAAACGATTGGGGTAACGGTAACGGCTAAAATTACGAGGTACCTATTTTAAAAATTAAAAACTTACCCTCTCATCATAATTTATAATTAAAGAGCATAATTAGTTAAAGTTTATCAGAATTGTAAAAAGCTATCATAATTAGGATCAAGGCAACAAACGCCTGGACGTTCGGCAGAGTGAGGAACTGCCGAAACAAAGTTGGAAAGTAAAGTTACGAAAGCGCGCATTGCTTTTGGATGCTGTAGCCGTAAGCTAAGAAGCATATATAGCAATGGGCGGAGAGTAGATTAAGGGGTGGGACATCAGTTCGAAGACGAAAGCGACTTCGAGAAAGCTGTTGTCCGCGGGATTTTGAGAGGTTATAAAAAGAAAAATTAAACTATTGAATTAAAATGAATTAAAAAGAAATGCCGTTCCGAAACCAATTTAAAGGAAAATTTAGCTATTTAAAATTAAGGAAGATTTTAAACGCGAGGAGAATGAGTCGAAAAGTAAGAATTGAGCAATTTACTATGCTCCAATAGCGACGCCTGGTAGAGAAAACAGTTATTACCTTAGAAAGGTGATGATTTTAGTTGTTTACAATTGGAAAAGTGTTTCAATTTTCAAGTTTTCGAAAAATTAAAAATTTTGAAAGTGATCGACAGTATTACGCGAGGTCCATTTTGACCATGGGACATTGCCACTTATCGATGTGAAGTCCTGAATTTTGAAAATTAAGCAGGATTTCACTAATGAATTGCTTTAATGCGCTCGCAGTCTTTTTAGGACTGGAAAGTGAACATAGGAGTGTTCGAGCGCTGCTCTGGGTCTTTTCTGCGAAGATGCAATGCTTGCATCATACGCAGGGAGCTGTTGAAGCGATTCATTAGGTATTTGAGGGATCCTATTAAAGAAATTAAAAGATTGTTTTTTGATGAACTCTAGAATTGGTTCAATTTTAAGGTCGTTATGCAGGACTTCGTTCCGAACAAACCAGGGAGCATTTAACATTTTCCTAAGGTGGATGTTTTGAAAGACGTGCAGTCGTTTCAGATGGGTGGTCGCCGCAGACGCCCAAATAGGCGACGCATACAACATGATCGGTCTTAAGATCGACTTGTAGAGCAAAATTTTGTGCCTGATCGCCAGCTTGCTCTTACGAGAAATCAAGCGTGTGAGCAATCTGCTCATTCCGATAGCCTTTTGATAGGTTTTTCGGATATGGTGGGAAAATGTTAATTTTGCGTCTAAAACCAACCCTAGGTACTTGTATTCAGTAACCCAGGGGACAGGTTGATCGAAAATGGTGACTGCTGGCAAATTGCCAATGCACCGTTTTTTCGTAAAGAGGAGGCAAGCGCTTTTGGATGCATTAACTTTAATTTTCCAGTTAATGAGCCAGAGCTGTAAACGAGATATGTACCTCTGCAATTTTTCAATAATTTTCCGATTGCAGATGTCTTGGGACATAATGGCAGTGTCATCGGCGTACATCGCCAAATGAATGTTGGAAGCCTTCGGGATGTCATTTACGTACAAAGAAAAAATTCTTGGACTTAAAATCGATCCCTGGGGGACTCCACTTAGGATTGGACGGGGGGGAGGAGACTGCATTTTCAACTCGAACCCGAAAACTACGAGAGTCAAGGAACGAGTGAATAATTTTGATAAGTTGATCCGAAATTCCAAGTCGCATCATCTTGGAAATAAGCCCATCGTGCCAAATTTTATCAAAAGCTTTGGCAATATCTATAAAAAGTATACCCGTGGCCTTATTATTAGAAAAGCCGTGATGGACCGTCTCAGTAACTCTAAGTAGCTGTGTTACTGTAGAGCACTTTGGAACAAAACCATGCTGCTCTGGAATAACAATATTCCTGGAATTGCAGAACTGGTCCAGGCGATTCAAAATAACAAATTCGTATGCTTTGCTCAGCGAGCTGAGTAACGATATGGGGCGATAATTTTGAGGTTTAGAATCATCCGAATCAGACTTGAGAATGGGGACCACCACGGCGATCTTCCAAGCCATAGGAAAGTAGCAGTTTTCCATAAGAAAATTAAAGAGCAGCGTGAATAAGAAAATAAATTTAAGAGGTAGGTTTTTAAGGATGCGGTTTGAAATTAAATCCAATCCCGGAGCCTTTTTAATTTTGGTTTTATGAATAAAGTCCAAAATTTCGCTAGCCTGGACTGGTTCCAGGTCTAGGCATGTGGGGGAGGCCAAAAACCTTTGGACTTCAAGTTTAGTGTGAGCTGAGAATCTGGGATTCTCGTCTTCATTTGGTTCGAATTGTTTTTGAAGGCTATCAGCTATAACTTCCGCCTTTTCAATAGGAGCTACAGCAACACTGCCAAGGGCACCCTTCAGGGGCGGAATGGTGTGAAAAGGCTTTTTGAGTCAGGAGGTTTCCCTCCAAAGGGTGTTTGAGTCAGGCGAGAGGCCTTCAATGTGTTTTTCCCATCTGGATTGGGAAAAGTGTTGAATATCTCGTTTGATCTCATTACTGAGTGCACGGAGTTCAGATTTAAGAGCCGGATTCCTACATATTTGCCAGACTCTCCGTACATAATTTTTGTGACGAATTTTATTTCTGATCTCAATAGGGAGTCTCAGAGGAGGTGGTTTAAATTTTGGTTTTGAGGCCGTCACAAGTGCCTCAGAAATAATTTCACCAATTTTGTCGATAGATTTTTCAATATCTTCATTGCTGGAGGTTTCAGGAATGGGGAGGGGTTTTGAATTTAAAATAAATTTAAAATTCTCCCAATTGGTAGAGAGTTGCTCTGGTAATTTCAAAAATGCAGAGTTTGTATTAAGAGTCAAAATGACCGGTAAATGATCTGAACTCAGATCATTAAGGACTCTTATATCATAATTGAAGGGAATATTTTTGAGGATTGCAAGATCAATAATAGAATCCCTAGCCCCCGGCCGGGACCTAGAGTTTATGTGCGTAGGGGTATACGGTGCAACAACCCTAGCACCAGGAGTTCTGCTTATAACATTTTTGAGTTTTTGGCCAAAAGTGTTTGATCTTGAATCATGCCAGTCTTTATGACGAGCATTCATGTCTCCAGCAATGATTACGTTTTGACCAGAATTGAGAAGTTTAATGAAGTCCTCCTCTGGAAAATGGCATCTATTTAATGGGGTACAGCGAATATAAGCAGAAATTATTCGCAGTGGTGGATAATTATTAATTTTGATTTCGATAGCAGTTGCATCTATATACTGTAACCTCGGCAAGAGGACTCTGCAATGTTCATAATTATTTTTACAGTATAAAGCGGTGCCTCCGTCGATACGAGGAGTTAAAGTTATTCTATCGTTTTTGTAAAGACGATAGTTGGCGATCTGGGGTTCGTGCCCCGGTTGGAGCTTTGTTTCTTGAACCAAAAACAGATCAAAATTATGCTCTGTGACGAAGTCTCTGACTTCGTCAATCTTGGAACGCAAACCATTTGCGTTCCAGAACCCAAGAGAAATGTCATGCACGTCACGATTGAATATTAATGTTGGGGAATAGCGCGATATGCGCGCCCATGTTTAAGAGCGACATAGGCTTCAAAAATAATACAAGCCTTGTCGTCGGCCGCAGTGACCTGGCGGAGGGCAGGGAGACACTCCCTAAATGCCCGAGCAAATAATTGCTCATCGACATTTGCGTCACTAGCAATAGATATTACGGCACGGAAAATTTCCCCAAAATTTCCAGTGCTGGGAGTAGCCGTAGGATTTGGAAGAGGGGCAACATGCTCTGTAACCTGTCCGGTCAGAATTTGAGAATAAGAAATTTGGGGCGTGGCCTGTCGATAACTCTCGATAGGACGCTGGTTCTTGGAAGAATTAACATTTTTTGTTTTAGGGTTAGAGTTTTTTAAATTTTTATTTTGATTTTTATTTAAATTTTTCGGGTTTGAGTTTTTACCCTTTGGGAATCGGGGGCACTGGCGCCAATTCGCCGCGTGATCCCCACCACAGTTTGCACATCGCAGAGGAGTGTCAAAGTCATTTGGGCAATCTCGTGCCCTGTGCGCCCCAGCGCATTTGACACACTTGATAGGGAGGTGGCAAACCTCAGAGGAATGAAAAAACCCCTGACACCTCCAGCATTGAGAGGGGCGTTTATTTCCCCTGTAATTTTCAATGCTTATTTGAGTTCCGAACATTTCAGTAAAATTGTAAATTTGCTCGGCCTGTTGGTTGTTAATTAACTGAAAGTAAATCAGAGGCATTGGAGCCTTGGTTTGGAATTTTGTAAGGCGTGAAATTTTGTGTACTTGAAAGCCTTCGCTTTCAATTTCTTTTTTAATTTCCTCTAAATCTGTAGTAGATGGAAGGCCTCGCAAAATTAATTTGAGAGGACGGTCTGATTTTAACATATATGATTTAAATTCCACACCTTCAGTGCGGAGAAAGTTTGCCAATTTTCTGTATTCCGTCTCGTGGTTGACAGTGAGACGGAGGAAGCGGCCGCTGAGTTTGCTGTAAAGCGAAGGCGCTTCCAAACGTGCAAAGGAGAGGAGTTGCCTCCAATCTCCTTTAGGAGTGATGAAAAAAGGTGGGATTTTTGTTTTGTTAGGAGTGGTGGTGGGGTTCACTGGTTCCCCAGCGTCCTTATCCTCACAAATTTCAGTAATCTCATCTCCTTTGGGTTCGTTAATATTACCATTCTTCACGGTAAGATGCTTGGAAGGAGCAGAAAAGCCATCTTCATCGGCAGAACGCTTCTTAGCGTTATATTTCTTTGATGCTCCGCCCTTAATTGGAGATTTAGGCTTGATTGGAGATTTGGGCTTAGCACCGCCCACTTCCGGTGGATTGGCTCCGCCCACTTCCGGAGAATTGACTGGAATATGGCCGCCATTATTCTTCGACGCCATTTTCTTCATTCTTTTTTCTTCTTTCTTCCTTGCAGCTTCTATAATTTTGTCCAGAATAGCTGCAGTAGCAGGTAGTTTGAAAAGCGGAACTTGAATTTTACTTTTGATGGTCGTAAGTTGAGCATATACTATGCCCAATTCTGCGTGCGCCTTCGAGAAGTCCGTTGGGTTTTGATACGATGCGGCGCTCAAACGCTTTGCCCATAAAGCGTAAAGGTCTCGTAATTGTATTAGTTTCCTAATACCTTCTGCATTTTTGACGAAGAAGTTGTTGATTTCGTCAGGTGAGGCTTCTGGGTCGAGGCGAACTGGAGTAACGATGTCTTCATCAGTTGCCGGAACTTCATTCGGATGATTTTCTTCAGTCGAATTCCCCGGAAGAGGTGTTAATTCCGTGGGAACGGCTTCACTAATTTCCATGGTCGAAGCCATGGCTAAACGCCAAGAGAAAAACTATACAAAATGCGCAATTTCCTTCAACACCAATGGTGAAAAAGGGAAAAAATAAAACTTTCAAAATAAGAGCTCAGGAACAGTCGTCTGCACTAGTCAGAGTCAGGAACCGGAATCCAAAACAAACGATTTAATCTTAATGTGATACTTTTTTAAGATATTATCTGTTCAACTTTTAATGGCAAACGATTTAATTTAATTTGATACTTTTTTTAAGATATTACCTATTCAACTTTTAAAAGCAGACGATTTAAACTTAAAGTGATACCTTTTTCAATATTCTTTATTAAGATATATTTTTTTGGCAACACCAGATCATAATTTTGATTTTAGATAATTTACTGGCAAAGAATATGAAAAATAGTAATGATTTTTGGTTCCAAGAGATATAGACGAACATTGATAAATGGTGCTTGTGTAAAATTGTGTATCTAATTTATGTTTGAAAAGATGTGTGCAAATAAATGTGATGTCCTGAAAACAAGTCATCGTTATTAATAATATTCAATACAGTACAGCGTACAATGGATATGTGTTTTGAATATTTTTAAAGGATGATTGGTTGATATTTTTATACTTAAAAGTAATTTTTCATCTTCCGTCAATTATAAATTAATGAATCAAAATTCTGTTTAGTTAAGTATAGAAGCGTGCAACTATGACCTGGAATAGCTAACTGCGAAATCGTGACTGAAGGTGATAGACGTAAGGTGATAGACAGCCTTGACACTGGAGGTGATCTGAAAACAAATACTATAGATTCATCTGTAGTATTTCTAAACATCGTTTAAAAAAAGGACTTTTTACGATGTGCATAGCTGATTCTTTTACGTTTAGTATATTTTAAAAATCAATTAAAAAGCTAAATCAAAACTTACTCTGTTGCCATGGTAACACATCAAAAATTCTGAAAAGGTTGAGATGCAAAAGAAAAGTGGAAAAATAAATGCATTTATTATTTTTATAGTTTTTCCGGAGTAACCATTATGTCAATATTTAGAATAAATTTTATTTAAACATTCGTTAATAATCTTGTTTTATTATTTATTAAGTTAAATAATGCAGATTCATTACATGTAATAACACATAGTATACTTTGATTTCTAATTCAAAAGATGCTATTAACAAAAACATGAAACTCATTCTATGAAAATTCAGTTTTATTTATCTAACATGTTATTGCCTCGTTCTTTTCTTGAAGCTGGCTGCAACAGTTATCAGCAGTTGCAAGTAAAATACTTTTCGTAAACTAACAAAAATAAATGTAAGATTCATAAGATATTCATTCTTTCACAAGCATAGTTAAACTAAAAAGTACAAATTTAATTTTTTTACTAGATGGTATGGTTTCTTATATAAAATTTATATAACAAAATATCATTAATATTTATGAAACAAAATATTATTAATATTTAAAATAAGGCTTTTTAAAGAATTTCGACAATCAGATAATATATGAATTTTTTACTATGCATTACCGTGAAGCTTTATTAATAACTCTTTGAACCCATAATAGGGAGTAAATCTAGTCATTACTATTAGATCTAAATGCTAACGGATTACTTCCATATATATATATATATATATATATATATATATATATATATATATATATATATATATATATATATATATATATATATATAATCTTTGCGAATCTCTCTAATTTATTGAATAGATTCTAAAAGTATTTTGTAACGAAGAATTATTGATAAGATAAAGTGGTAATCGTCATTTGAAATATCGACCATGTTTTTCTTTGTTTATGTATATATGATACAAGTGAAGTATCAAATATACATAAACAAAGTAAACATGCTTGTTAGTAGAATTTACCTGCTACCTCACTATTTATGGCGGGTACAGAAAGGGTAGCATTAATTCTTAAAAGCAGGACAGTAAGGGGAGTTTGAACATATGTGCAAGTCGGAGTCTTGATTCACTACAAATATCTTTTTCAAGTTTTGTACTATTTAAATGATAGTAATGACATACCCCACAAAAAGAGTGCGTTCTGAATCGATATTTTGTTGAAATCGGTGAAACATGTTTGATGAGTTGGAAGAGGAAAAAAAAACATTTATACAGTAGTACCTCAAAATAAGGGATATCCATCCACTGGACCAGGCATTTTATCCTTTAAATAGAGATGTCCCTTAATAAGTGATAAATACATATACTATTCAAAGGGACCGGGACCAATAAAATCGTCTCTTAAGTAGAAATGTCCCTTATTCAAAGGTGTCCTTTACTAGAGATATTACTGTATATTCTTTTTATTTGGCTCGTTGTTTCTTCAAGTTATGATGAAAACTCAAAACTTAAATTTTAATAGTTTTTCAAATGTGTGCGGTTTTTCTAATTATATATTAACAATTTTGTCTAGTTTACTTTCTTTTTTTTATTTTCCCCTCAAATTCAAAACAACTAGTGACGGAGATTGGAGACCAACATCAATTTTTTGGATTTTCATTTGTATTGGGTTAATTAGAAGAAATCTTGATAAATTTTACATTGATTTAAATAAAAATGTAATTTCGAACTGCAATGCAAATTAAAAGTGTGATTCGAAATTATTGGAACTCATTTCAAATTATAAACCATGCTTCCTTTACCATTTTCACATTTTGGAAGCTTAATTTTTATACATTTTTCATTATTTTATGGCATGTTCAAGTTTCTCTGCCATTCGAAGATACTTGAAGGAGGTTTCGTTTTTTTTTTACAAATTGACACAATACTTTTCTTTTAGAGCCTTGAAAAATACAATTTGTAACCAGATAACCATCATTTCTGTAGACACTGTAACTTTATTTTACTAAATCAAATACTAAAAGTTACAGCCAATTTTATAAAAAAGTGGTTTAAATATTCTTATGCTTCTATTTTTATTAATTTTGCATTCAACATGATGGAGGAGCAGGTGCGATTATTGCATCACACCTTTATAGAGTGCACCTGTCTCAAAATGTTTTGAATAAATTATATTTTATAAGCATCTTATACATATCACAGATGTAATTCACAGCTAAAAATACTTTCATTCTTGCATTAAATAATCAATTAACAGAAATATTCATGGTTAGGGAATTTTTAAATCGTATGATTTCTGATTTTTTTTTTTCTTTCTTTTCATAAGCTCAATTCATTATTTGAGTTTTAAAATTCTAAAATATACTCTAGTTAGAATTTAACATCTTCCTTAGGTGCTATTTCGTTATTTTCTATCTTCAGAAAGCTTTTATATAATATGTTTTTGTAAATAAATATAAAAAGACCTTACTTTGCGAATATATTTATATACCACTTTTATTATTTTATATTTATTAAGTACTTCTCAAGTAATTTAATCTATGAATTTTACATTGAAATTTCATTAAAATTTCTCACTCAGTAGTGAAAACTGAGAAAATAGACAACAACATTTGGAAAATAATTTATCTTTCAAAATATGTACAAATAGTTTTGCTATTGTTTTTTTTTTTTAATTTTGGTGCCCCCCCCCACATTCTCTTTTCAGAGAAATCCAGATATTATTTTAGATAACAATTCAACAATAAGTTGTAAAAAATAGCATATCTTATACGCAAAGTAAAAATTAGCTCGAAATAATTTGTAATTTCTAAAAACTATCTTAATCGCAAGACGCTTTTTTTTTTTAATTTGCTTGGAAAATTTTCGGTACATCATTTTATCTCATGTTATGCAACTTAAAAATATGTCGTGATATCATTCAGTTAAATATCTTCTTTCTATTCCTCTGGTAAAATATTAATATTTAAAAGAAAGAATATCCTTAAATACTGCTTTTTTTATGTCTACTCCATTCTGTCGTTCATTGAAGATCTTGATTGACCTATTACGACCTCAGCTAAATTAAATGGATTATATTCTGGTGCTGAATGTGAAACTACTTCTTTCTTAATACAAAGCCTTAGGTTCCAAGAAAACAATCGACAAATAGTATATGTAAGAATTAAAGGACTCGAGATTTGAAGGTCATACTTGAAAGATGATCTCAAATTCTTATTTTTAAAAACAAGCATGAACAATTACGCTTGTGAAGCGTTATTATTTCTTTCGAAGGACATTTATATGCAGGCATAAATTTTTTGACTATACTAAGAAAATATTTTAAAAGTATTCAGTTGCCTCCATACCCCCAAAAATATTTACAGAAGCTTTTGTAGAACAAATAAATATTACATAAAACTTTGCGTTAGGTGTCCAATAAACATTCCTGGAGGGAAACGTAATGTGTTTTAAAGCAAGGAACGGAGACAGTTGTTATGAAATAATTTTCTTCGTATTGCTTACAATTTTTAAGGCCAGAGAAAGAAAATAGTTACATATTTTACACTCACTTTAAGTCTGAGATTACTTTCAAGCTGCAATATTGAAATAACTAACTATGCAAAGCAATGATTCTCAAAGGGAGAAAATAAGCCTTAATATAAACAAATATTTTATTTTAAACTACATCTGCTAATCTATATATTACGGGGATTATATATATATTATCAAGGACATTGCCAATTGTTGTTTAATGCGACTTTAATACAAATAAAGCAAACCAATTCTTTTATCAGAAACAAAAAGTTTTTTATTTCGGAAATTTCTATTTACAGGAATCAAATAATTCTTAAAGATACACTGCTGAACATGTTGTACATTTCAGTAATGAATATCTTATTACAAGATTGATTCGCTTTTTTGTCATTACATTCGAAATTTCGTTTTGTATTGATGTTCACTCAATTTCAACTTGTATATACATAACCCGGTGTCATTTAGGGGAATTTCTTTTGGAATGGATTTTGATTCTTATAAGTTTACATTAGAATACTATAAAAAGAAAACCGCTATAAAAAATTTTCACATGCAGTCAGTTGAAGGTGAAGCGATTTCTCTGAAGCTTCAATGAATTATATTTAATTTGATATTATAAGAAATAAAATCTCTAAAAAAGAGCAAGCCTTTTTGAAATTAGTAATATATTTCCCCCCTAAACGTCTAAACGCTATCTGTTATTTTCAGATATGTATACGAAATAAACTCAATCATAACTTAATCTAATATGAATCAGTGATAAAAAATCTTTTGCGAATTAGAAAATGAAATGTTTTGCAAATTTACTAACGCATTATCTTATTTTTTTAATATTCCAAAATTAAATTAAGAAACTTAAATTCTGTAATGCTATGAAAAGTGTTTGATTTATTTCAAAAAAAATTCATGTAACTGCTTCATATTAATGACATACCATATATCTACACAAAAAAGATTAAAGAAAAGTAGGGTTTTAGTAATATACTAATTATAACAAAAATCATTCAAAACTTGATACACATATCTTCAGGTTTGGAATATCAAGGAGCTATGACAACTATACATTCCACAAATTGAGCTCTCATATTGTCCATGATGTTATTTGTAAATCTGTATAGAAGCAATTCATGAAGAATTAAATACTTGGAGTTCATGGTAGAGAAATGATATAGTGTTATGTAATTACTCATTTGAGAACTCAAAAATGCTCTATGGGAATATAGTTTGGTGACATGGTTGGACAGCCCATATTAAGGATATTATAATCTTCAAAAAATGTTTAGAAAATCTGTATGGCCACTGATTTTCCCCCTTCATAATGAAGTCACTACCTGGAATATGCGCATCGTGAGGCTCAATAACATGACTTCATCCATATCCTTGTTCTGTCAAAGAACATTTACCAAGACATGAAAATGGATGCGATTGCTCTACATAATAGCTTAGTGCAGCACAGAAGGATTTATCTAGCGCAAAAGAGGTTATATTCTAAATCTGACGACGTCTCTCTTCCGTCGCCTTGAGTTGAAGATTTGTCGAGAGTACTTTTGTGAATTATACATCATAACTTATCCCCTATAAATTCTTGTTTCAGAATTCTCAGAGAACTCTCTGGCCGTCACCTCTCAACGCCACCGTGAATTTATTACTAAATAGTGATCATATCCAAATGTAATTCTCAGGGAATCTTGCACAACTTTCTAGACGCTTTGTTCAGAATTTAAGCTATAACTTGCAAATCATTTTCTGTGTCATTAAACTTATTGTTCAACTAGTGAATAGCCACTACTTGAGAGTAAATAACTTGAAAATTATCGATGGTTTTTCATCTCAATTAATCATTTTATGACAGCCAGCGTTATCTTATGCTGTATATATATGCCAGAGAGAACTCACATCGAAATCAGTGGAATAGATAATCAGATAGTTTTTAAAGCAAAAATCATAACTTCGTATGAAAAAATTTCAGATGCAGCGCTATCACGGTCTGTTGCTGAACTAAAACTTTTTTTTTTTATTATAAGAAGTTGCTAAAATTGTGTTTCCTATTCTTTGAAGTTTATTTGGTAAAAATGTTGTATATATAATTAATAGATATTCTGTGTGTTTTGAAAAAGAATTCATTGCGGTAATTTAGGGTAATAATAAATATACCTAACGCGTTTCAGATCTCATGTCTAATTTTTTCTCTTAATTCTAAAGATAATTTGCTATTTGCGATTTAGTTTTATGTTATTTAGTTAAAATTTTAAACAAAAAATACTTTTCACTCTTTTTTATGAATGCTATATATTTGTAAAAGGCTCTCTGATTATATCATATTTTTTTGGCTTACAGCGAAACAATTGTTTTTAATTCAGTATTCCTGAATTTAAAAGCATAAGAAGTGCCAGATACAATTATATATATATATATATATATATATATATTATACTTTTCGTTTTTCTTTACATTGAAGACATTCGTCAAAGCGAAATAATATTGCAATATTGCATTAACATTAAATAATATAATATAGTGTTTACAATATAACATTATATTATGTAATTTAATTAATAATGTAATGCATTAATATTACGATTAATATTAGTGCCATGCAAACAAAAAAAATTCTCTTACTTTATTAAATAAACAATTGAATTAATTTCATGCATCAGTAGCCGTACCGATTAAAAAAACCTATTTTAAGCAGTGTAACATAGGGTTTGGAATCTTTTGAAAACAAAAGTTGTATAATATTGTTTTTCGCTTCATAAAACGATATAAGGTTTTTTAATTTTTTTAAATGTTTTAACTGTAGTTTACAATGAAAAATAACATTTTCCTTGAATTAGTCAAAAATACGTTGAGGATTATGAATTCAGCACGTACTGACTGAGAATCAAGAATTTCATTTTGAAAATTTCATACTAAGACCGTATTTGACTCCTTTTTAGGTTGTGTGAGACTTAGAGGCCTTAGATACTTCATCTCTGACTCAATACAATGCGCGTTTATAACATCACAATCACTTTTTACGTTACGATTTACGAATTGGGATATAATGTGGCAGACTATTTGTAAGATATTTTACGCTTATAAGTGACATTATTTTTATTTTCAAATACGGTTCATTCTGAATATTAAATAGGCAGACGCCATTAGTGGAGAATGTTGCAACTAGATAACTTCTAAGTACGTAAGTATCAAGTGGAACTAACTCACCATGCTAGTCATTTCATATCAAGCAAAGAGAAAAAACTCAGTCATCTACCCTTCTCAAGAAATTTATTTCGTCTGCCAGCTTTTATTTCCTTATTACTTAAAACTGTTCATCATTTTTCTCCTTCACCCATCTCCCGCATTATGGCTGGGTATCACATCTAAAAATAAATACTTCCCATCACATTCGCATTTGTTTACTTTGGATTTCACAGACTGTTTGGCTCTTTGCAAAAACCGCAATTTTTTTTTCGCTGTAATGACCGATTGAAGGGGAGATTATTGTCACATCTACGGCGACGTTATGACATAATGTGACGAACGTTAACCTGACAGAGAAGGTTCGAAGAAACTGTAAAATTTGTCTCCAAGAATAACAGCCGCTGCTTTTTTCACCGAAGTCTTGGTTTATTTTTCTCTTAATAAGCTTCTGAAATATTTACTGGAGCGGGTACTTCCGCTGTTTCACCAATGTTTGTATATCTGAGACGCTTACGGCAAGGGTCTGGTCTACGCTGTAGAACGTACCTAAAGTGATGTACAAAGGAAGAATTGGTGATAAGATAGGTTTTGAGTTATTCCAGCGGTGGTGCTAGTGAAAATCTGTTGTGCAGAAGAAACGAGAGCAAAAAGGAATAATTGAAATTTTCCTCATTTCTGTGCAGTTAATTTGGATTTTTTCTTATGCACACGCAACGTTCTAATGAGAATGTTGTGAAAATTTATTAAATTTATTCGCTCGTACAGAGAAAAGAAGCATTTGAAATTTGTTCTTATTTGCACAGTAAGTTTATTTTGTTTGTATAAGCACATTTAAATGTCTGTATACCCAATCAAATTGTTTTATCATATCGTTAGAATGTTCATATTTATAAAAAATGTTAAGAAATTTGTATCTCTGAAATTTCAAAGTATAAACTTTATTTTGGATAGAAAAGTCAGTCTTTGCATAGTTTGTCTAAAAAGTATGGTTATTAATACAAATCAGTACAATTTAATTGAATAAAATAGTAATATGCATAATAACTAGAAGGGATTGATTTCAAACGTTTAAAATTTATTGATATGATGAGTTAATTAATATTTTTAGGCATAATATATAGAAAAGTAAACTGTTAACACTTTGCTTTTAAATAATTGTTTAACTTTTTTTTTTTTTTTTTTTTACTTTCTTGAAAAAACTTTTTCTAGACAACAAATATAGTTTCTTTAAAATATACAAAACGTGATGGAAATAACAAAATTTCACCAAAAGAAATACATTACAAAATCAAAACTATGTTTAGATTTCATAGATCTAGATTAAAAGTTTTTTTTTTTTTTTTTTTTTGAGAATTGTGTGGTTTAGTTCATATTTTGGAAAATTAACTCCATTTAATTCATTTAAATTCAAAAACTAATTTCATTTTTGAACATTAATTATAATCTCATTTAGATATTTTTTTTTCCCTTTACCAATAAATTCCGTTTTTCTTTTAAAAAAATTATTTCCTTTATAAGCTTAAAGCTTATATAGAAAAATATATTAATTCGCAACTAATTCGCTTTTATTTTAAAATATTTTTTTAAAATTAAAAAAATATTTGAAGTTATCGAATTATAATTTCAAATAGTTGATAATATGTTTATTTAAATTCTTATTTAATTGTAATTTTTATATTTGATAGAAAGAATAACTAATGAGATATCGCTATCAGTATGTAAATTATCGAAAAAGTGCTAAAAATTTGATTTTCTTTCGACCTTAATACTTAATTAAAAAGATTTTACGTTTGTGATATTTTATAATTTGTTTGTATAACATTTATTTCTTTGTTCGCATTTATTTTAAGTATAAACATGTCTTACTTAGAAAAAAATGTTTGTCTTTGCAAATTTTATTCATAATATTAAAAATAAAACGAAGTGTTACCTTAAATATTTAGTGTTTTTGTCCGTCTTCTGAAGTTGTAAAGCATGCAATTACGCCTCAATACACATATATACACGCACGCACGCACGCACACACACACGCATATATATATATATATATATATATATATATATATATATATATATACATATAAATCATTTATTGTTTTAAGAATAATTATAAATAACTGACTTATCTTCCACATATGAAAGTAAATAAACAATTTCAAACTATAATTTAAGATAAATCCTTTTGATATTTTTTCACAAATGCAATTGTGGTGAAGTCAAGATATATTATTTTTATATTTATATAAATCTTTCGAGGTAAAAAAACTGTCAATATTTCATTACATTTCTTTTTTCTAAATGATTTTGCATGTGTCGCTCTTTTTCATTTTCAATCGATCTGAATATTATATGTATGAATCTTAGAATAATCTTTATATAAACATTTTGTATCCCTTTCTTAAAGTTTTCTGTTGTGACTGAGCACGCACAGGAATATAATATTATTAATTGAAATTCTTAATTGCTTTTCTAAAACCCACTTTCATCTGAATCTTTTTTCATTACTTCATTTCATTTCTCTCTGACCTGAATATTTGACCTCTCTGTTTATTTAATCATTAAACTTCATTAAATTCTTCGACCTTTTAAATTAACTTTTATTCCTTAAATTACGATAAAGATGAAAGTAGCCCAAGGTCACGGAAATTCTGTGATTAGTGCTCGCTTTCTGAATTTCTTTTCTTGCCATAACAGAATCTTGTTATTATTTGTAATAAGCTAGATTAAAAAAAACATTCGTTTTTTCATGAGTGCTTGTTTTTGATTAACTTGTAGAAGACCGAAATAGTGAAACCCAATAATAAGGACACTTAACATCATATATGAATGTTTCTTTGCGGTTTTTCACCTTCACAGAACATTCATGTTTCCGTTTTGTGGACGATGAACTTAATGATAATGGATGTTTTTATTTTTGCAGATTCTTGAATATACCTGACAGTTCAGTAAGATGGGAGAAGTGGTGAGTGAAACCGTGAATGGCGTTTGCTTGTCGAGTCTGACCACGGAGGAATCGTTATATAAATTAGTGAGTAAAATAGAACCTTTTATCATTAAAATTCTCATAAAAGGCAATTAACGATATTATTGGTCGTGTGAATTCTTAATACAACATTCAAAATTCAAAAATTCAAAATTTTTAAATATTTTATCGCCAAGCCTAAAACATTTTATTTATATGAATATTAGATATACTTTATTTATATAAATGCGTGTGTTTTTCATAGTTACATATTTTAAAAGAGTACTACTTAAATTAATATATTTAAATAAGAAATATTTGTTTGGGTTTTGATAAAAATGTTATTTATTAAAAAAAATAAAGAAAAGATCCTTTTATATTGAAAGTTAATATGAATGCAAAAATTACATTTACTAATGCTTTTTATAAAATACTTTTATTTGATTCTGATATAATAATTTTAAAATTTAATACATTTGTTATTTTTTTATATAAATCAAATTTAAATAGGATAAGGGCACTACGATGATAAATATATAGTGTAACTCTATTTTATGGAAGAAATTCAATATAAAAATTACATATACCAGGCTTTTTCAGTAAATTAATGAATACACAATAAAAGTAACCTTGTAAAAACATAATTATGTGTTTAGATTTAAATATTCATAAAAGGAATAATATAGGCGATAGGAATTACTAAAAGAAATAATATATGTATACGATTTCATAAAACAAAGAAATTACAAGAATTGAAAACCTAAGTTATTTAGATATTGTCTAATGTAATAAGACTTAGAAATAGATATATAAATGCATATATACGATTGTATTTTTAATGTTTTCAACAAAATTATTGTAATGTTTGTAGTTGGATGCCACTGAAGACTTCGATGAAAGGAAGAAAGTTAGGAACCGCCTACGGCAATTGCAGGCAGAGCTCAGAGGTACTTTCATAAATTAATTAATTATTTTTTATTAAACACCGCTCTTGAAGTATCTCTTTCATATGATTTATTAATACAATAAGAATGTTTTTAATGTATTAAAATACTTATTAAAAATTAACGGATAATTGATAATGAATTGCCATGTGTTTCATAATGAGCAAGAAATTATGTTTTGGAAAAATTTATTGACAGATTAATATTTAAAATAAATGTAGTTTTATTACTCTTTTGTAGTAATTATCACATGAAAGACACAACATCTTGAGTAATAACACTGATTTAACTGTCATAAATATAATTAATTATAAAAGTCCGCCATTTTGACATTAATATCATGGTAAATAGTATTCATTATTCTGCGCACGAACAGGATAAAAACTTATCATTATCAAAACATATAAGAAAATACGTTCCTTTTATGAAAAACAATAGTGTTTATAAATATCGAGAAATAAAGTTATCACCATAATGAAGATAATGTGCAGTCTTGCAGTATAGTAACATAATACTTTTGAAAATACCATCCGGTATTTTGAGTCATGGTATTCAAAATTTATGTTACTCGTATTTTACCCTCAGCTTATTATTAATCTTTTTGTTTTTTTAAGCCCAGCTCTTTAACTTAATCATTTTAAATATATTGATCATTGCCATTATTGTTCTTCATTCAAAAATTTAATTTGGGAAAAATTAATTTTTGACACAAAAAAAAGCTAATTATAGGTATGTTTAATAGAATATTTAGCTTCGGTCATTTTCAATGTTTATTTCTAGAACAGGAGAAAATCGATCTGCAACAAATTAATTATAATTCCCTTAGTTTATAAATATTCAAATAATTACCTTTGTGAATAGTTAATTTAATTTAAACGCTATGATTAATTTAAAATAAATATTATAATTATTCACCAAAGTTATAATGTTTTCTTTATGTTACATATAAAATAGTTTTAAAACTCGTATTGCGCAGCATTTTAGGAACTGAGTAATCTCCTCAAGTTGTGTTATCTACTAGTATAATTATGCACATTTTTAGTGATCATATAATTTACTCCATTTTTAAATTTTAAAAAAAATCAATTGCTTTAATTGCTATATCTAATTTATCACTTATTTAAAGGGGGAATTTATTTAGCGTTTGTATTAAAATACTGAAGTTTATCAAAAAAAAAATTAATTTATTTTTACCGAATGTTCAAGTCTGTTAAAAATTCTCTGATCTTTACACACACACATACACATATATGTGTATATATATATATATATATATATATATATATATATATATATATATAAAACACATGTTTTTTCTGAGAAACATTTTATTTTAGCCCAAAGAGACGAAGCTATGAAAAAGCGTGAGCAAGAACGTGAAGAAATGGTCCTCCAGAGAAAAAGAGATGCTGAAGACTCGAAGAGAAGAATGCTGGCTATGTACGACCATGCTGCAAAGTCCGGAGTTATGGATGTTAACATATACAAGAACAAAGAACGTGAGTAAATATAGCACTGTGCTGGGAAATATTTGCAAACATTTGGTGTTCTGGTTTCCAGCGGTGACTTATTCACGTTTAGAATCAATCTGTTCTGACTCAGAAGCAGGCATCCTACACAGGAGTAGTTTCTTCCGCATAAATGTTTGAATGTCCGGTGGGTAAAAATTAACAGAATTCGAAATGAAAATAATAAAATAATGCCATAAGTGAGATGGATGTTGTCATGAAATGCACGCTTTAATAATATATATGAAATTTGAAAATCGGAGGGTGAGTTGAATACTCGTGGCCACCGGATGTGTAATGTTTACTCAACCCCTTTAAATCAAAACTTAGTAATCTTTAATGAAGGAAGATCAAGTGATAAGTATTGAATAATTCTTAGGCGACGTAGGATAAAGAAGAAAAATAATAAAATTTAGCTCAATTATCATTATTTTACTGGGTACATTCTTATATAATCATATTGACGAATTTTTTTTTTTTTTCATTTTTGTTCCCTAAGAAACAGTTTCAATCTGGTTACTCTGCTATGGCAGATTTAGTTTTCACAAATAATTTTCATGCAGTATATAATTAGTATTGCTAATGCTTATGGCTTTTCAAACCATCAATTATCTACGATGGAAAAGTCTAAAACGTCTGAACGTATTCTATCTTTCTTTAAATTAAAATTATGATTTTGTTTTTAGAATATGTTTCATTGAGGAAATGCAGTAGACATTCTTGAAAAACAAATGCATTGCAAATTAGAATTGTTAAGCGCATTACCTTCCTTAAGCACACCAAGAAAGAAATCTAGGTATTGAGAAAATAATTCAGATGTCTCGAGTAATATGCGAAAAAGCTGATAGCTTCGTAATTTTTTATGAATATCCTTTTAAAATGAATTTCGTTTCCAATAATGGTTGGGACACTCGTTTAATTATTAATTAAGTTCTTATATAAAACGATATATCTTAATTTTTTATGAGTATTTTGATCCATTTAAAGCTGCAATTTAATTTTAAGAGTAAACATCAGACAACCGTAACGTTTCTGCAAATATTAACGCATTTTATCGGCTTAGCTTCCACAAGAATTTGAAACCTGTTATAATTGAAAAAACTAAACCTGGAAAATAAGTATACTTGCAAATTTAAATAAAAAAAAGTTTAGATTAGAAAGTTATAAGTTCTTAAAATTACAAGATCATTGAACTGTTCTTGTCCCAAAATACTATTATAATCCATGTATTTTTTTAATATCCACGAATATCATCTTAATTACGATAAAATACATACTTACAATATAGATCAATACAGTAAAGAAAATAAATGATAGTAAATCGAAATGTATCACAAGCTAACATATTGATATATAGCAAAATTAATTACTGATCTCTATAATGTCAAGTTGATCTCATATTTTATAAGTGCAATTAAAGATGATAGTTAAAATTATGATTAAAAAATTATGTCTAGAAAAATTACGACCTTTATTGGTTATCTTTTTCCGTTTGATATAAGTTTGAATTACTTTTTTAATTATGTATGTATGTATGTATATATATATATATATATATATATATATATATATATATATATATAT
>BMAW01055543.1:952213-972805 GCA_019974015.1 Nephila pilipes
TATATATATATATATATATATATATATATATATATATATATATATATATATACAATAGTACCTCCCAATAAGGGACACTCATTGGACCAGACATTTTGACCCTTACAAGAGGTACAATTGTATGTAAAATACAAAGCGACTATAAATCATACATTTTGTGAGGAATAATCATGGCTTTACAAGGATACATATGAGTGTTCAGTCTTATTTTCAGATAATAAAACAACCAAAATGTTTTCAAAGCAGTGGAGAAAGCATCGTATTAATTTAAACCTGAACAAACATTCTCCATAGATAAGATCCAGATTATGATTACATTTGCCTAGAAATGAAATTTAAGATTATCGTATCCTGAATCGAGCCAGGATCTCAAGCTATATATAAAACTTTAATCATTTTACTAATTTTTAAATCATTTTTTTTATCATTTCACGCTAACAAGGAATGTTTGCTTTTCAAACCCGCATAAGTGATTTCCACTTATGAATCCGTAAGAAGTTTGATTTCATGTATTGAAATTGACACCCCATTCAAGGTTGAAGTATTTACATAAGATTTGGGATTTTTATTTGTTATTAAAATATTTATGCACTTGAAGCATGCTATTGAGTAAAGCAAATTATTAAAAATACAAAATTTAACAAGTAATTAAAATGACATTGAAAATGGAATAAATTATCTGAAATTGAACGTTAAAATTATCTGCAAAGTTTTTAAATATAAATAAAAGTGTAATTGACTTGAATTGAATATGCATTAAATGTTTCAATTAACGTATAACGAATTGTTAAAAATAGGATTATGTATAGAGACTTAAGGTATTAAATATTTTGCAATACATTATCATATTATATAATGTAATTAAAAAGTCGCAGTGTGTCTCGTTTAATGTCCTACAAAAGTGAATGCTCATTTGAGTGTTGGTTTTTTCTGGATCAATTTCATAGACATTGTACTCCTAACATTTGTGGCTTGCCATTGTTCAATATAGATTATATTGGTTTTGCAAAGACATCCAAATATAACACACAAAAATTATTTATGTATATTTATTGGGACATTTTATATTAAAAATTGAAAAGTTGAAACTTTTTTAGCATTAATGATAATTTCTCAAAATATTATTTTGAGAAATTATTATTATACTATTGAATAAGAAAAAATAAAATTAAATCATATTCAGGTAAGTAAATCCAATAAAATGGCTCGCGTTTCCAATTTGGATTAATTAAACGATATAATAATGTTCAATAAATATCTGTCTGACAAATTATTCTACATAATTCTAATTCTACTTTTGTCCCATATGTAAGTTGACATCTACCAGTATATGTATAATAACCCTTGTTGGAAAAAAAAATTTGTATATTATAAATCTTATATCACATATCATCAAATTCAAAAGAAAAATCTAACTTTATAATAGACTCATATGATAATAACTAATATCGTTTTTTTTTTCTCTTTCGATAACATACTTTCCCGTTTTTCTATAATTTCTGATTTTACTTTTTTTTTTTTTTTTCAAAATGGTGAAATGCTACTTATACCATTATAAGAATTTCGGTATTTAATTTAAAAGTTTTTTTGTTTTTTCTCTCAAAATAGCAGCTTTTATAAATTAACTTCTTTTCCTCAATTCACATTAAAGTTCACGTAAAAATAGCCAAAGCGCAGGATGTATAAACTTATATATATCTTCAATAAAATCCATTGACTTTTATTTTCCTTCAACTTCTGCTTGCTTTAAATATAATTCTTGATCCATTTTGGAACAATTCCACCTTCTTTGCGGAAAACTTGCATTAAAAATGACTGCTTCAGTTGATGACTTTTTATAAAATGGTTTTGTAGCTACTTATGATATTTCTGGAATATTTAGACAAATCGGTTCTGTGGTGATGCTAAAAGCTATAGATTAATATGACCTTTATAAATTAATACTTCTTTGAATGAGTGTTCGAAAAAGACAAGTTGTGCTAAAAAGTGTCCATGCAAAAAGGCTGAATTAAAACTGAAATCTTGCTGTGAGATTGGCAATATTATTTATGCAATTTCTGCTTACTGTAATTCAGGCTAGTGCAGTTTGTTAATATTAGGGACATGACTACCTTGCTGTCCTGAAATTTCTAAGCCGTGTTGTGCAAAGGGCATTTTATCTCATCAGCGAAACCATACGATTCAATACCTTATGATTATTTCCTTCAGGAGTTTGTGAAATTTCAGATACATGGAAACAGAGAACCCGAATGGTAAGAAACTGTTTGGAAAGAATCATTGTAACATTGGCCAAATGGGGAGGCAAATTTCGAGGGAGAGTCATTTCGAACTTCTAGAAAGTGAATATATGAAAAATCAATCTTAGGGAACAACTAGATATAGTTTATTATACTTAAATCATAGTATTTAATTTTTATAACGGTGTACAAATGGAAGTCATTTTATGTGAAACTACAATAAAACATTTACTTCATAAATTCCAACGTTCTTGCAGGAATACCTTTCATATTGAGCACATGTTATATTTAGAAGATAATGACGCATTTATTTGGATGTACTCGTATTGATTCAAGAGTAAATCTTTTAAGTCTAAAAAAACATGTTAGTTTTGTAGTTTCATTTCTACGCATCAGGGGTACAATACGGATACAGAAAAATAGAAATAAAAACATTGCTTCAACTGTTGGTGTACTCGTACATTTATGAAATTATTTTCTACAGCTTCTCCTGGCGATGCCATACCAATGACTCCAAAGCGGGATCTAGTGGAAGAAGCTATCCAGCAAAGACACAAAGAAGCTGAAGAAAGGAAGCGCAAAATATTAGCAGCTTACGATGCAGCTGCCAGATCTGGAGTGCCTGGCCCTAAAACAGCCGATTTTGACGCCATCAACAACTCTACCTCAGGTAAGGCAGATGAAGCTTATCATTAAGAATATTTTTAAATATCCCACGGGAATGCACATTTTGAGAAATAATCAATTATAACAACATTAATTAAAAATGATTTAAATTGCATGTGATCAGATAAATTCCCATGCATAAATGGTTTATTAAAATAAATATAAGTATGAAGTTAAAATTTTTGTTTCTATAAATTCTTATTTTTATGTGAGTGCTATATATTGGAACAAATTTCTTTCAGAGGAAATTACTGCACGTTATTGCATATAAGTATGTCACATTGAAAATATTCAATTAACATTGTTTTGTACTCCTTCGACTTTTGACACTGTACATTCAGAGAACACTATGAGGCAAATATGGAAGGGATTATTTAATTTAATTTTTTTGTTAATAAATATAAAAGCAACATTTAAAAGTAACTTTTAAGATGTAACATTTTTACTAAAAATAATCTTCTTGTTCAATTTTCTTTTGCTCAAAGAGCAAAAAATAAAATAAAATAAAAAATAGAGAAATGAAAAGAAATCGTGGTTACCTTCTGTTACGTAATTAAGTTAATTTGCTTTTTAAAATTTTCTGACATTTTATGTTATGTGTTCGAAATAAAAGAGTTTGCAACTTCATTATGCGTATTATATTTGTTTATTTACTAAGCATTTTTAATGAATATGAAGTATTTCGAATTTTATTTCGTTCCTAAAACATAGGCATGTTAATGCCTAAATGTTAATACGGTAATTATCAAAAAATTTATACATATGTATAAAGATAGTCTTAATGTTACTTTCTCATGTAGCTCCAGTCACACCTGTCGCTAAGAAACCACCTGCTGATTGTACTTTTGGCAATATCATCCCAAAACCAGCTCAGAGTAAGTGATTATGTTGAAATAAAATGTTTCTTATAAATCGTTTATTAATTTATTTTTATCTCACAACAAGAAACCCTTAAATTCAGTGAATGGTAGCCTTAAAAATCTTGAAACATAGCTGTACATTTCTAGACTGAATGTGATGCTATCAGATGATATTTGTAATGTTCGATGCAATTAATTTTGTTTTTCCGAGTCAAATATCTAGAAAATCCTTTTAATTGAGAGTTATCACAAAATTAACTTTCATCAACCGAAACATATATAAAGGTAAATAAAATTTAAATAATTATATAGTTATTATTTGTTATTATTAAACCATGTAACTTTTTGATAAGAATATTTTATTTTATTGATAACTTTATTAGGTGTTTTGTTAATTGATTGTCTGAGCATTTTAAAATTATAATTCATAGAGAATTATCTCAATTAAAATAATTCTAAATATTATTAAACCTGTATTATTATTTTTTTACGTTATCTGTGGTAATTTTGAATTTATGTATCTGATTGTGTTTTTTACTCAGCTGATACTTTACCCAAATAAATACATTTGATAATTGCCGATTATCTCTAAGATTAATACTTCTGATATTCTGATGTTATATTTCTTAGAATAATCGCAATTAGAATCATTCTAAGCAAGATTAAGCTTGTGTTACTTTTTACGCTTCCTTCCACTCTCTTCTTCTTCTTCTTTTTTTTTTTTTTTTTGCGAGCAAAATAAGTAGCTCCTCTAACCAATTCTTTTCAGACAATCAGAAGATGTCAGCCAAGGCCAAGTTTCAACAGATGGACGCCGTCCAAAACAAGCAAACCCCGGCCAGACCCAAGTAAGTCGTCATGTGTTATCTATTCTCTTGCACACGAAAAAAAAAGTTAGACCCTCCAGTTTATAAAGTTTGGAAAATTTATTTCCTACTCGTGGTGAAATCCTCCACGTGCGAGCGTCACGGTAGCTCAAGCTAACAAATTTGTATTTAAGTTTACGACAGACCTTGTTAGTATTTGACATTCGGGGAAATAGATACGCTGTTTTTATCGAAATATGACTTTAAGCGTTTTGTTTCCCATAAGTTTGAAAGTTTTGATGGGTACAGAAAAGAATAACGGCTTGTCAAAAGAGTATCTAACTTTAAAAATATAGTTTAAAAGTGTTTAAGAACCTATAGACGTGTTATTTTAAAATTTGTAGCTTCGATATTTTTGCTGTTGAATGTTTTGGTACATTAATGAAGACAGTAAAAGGTTTCAACGAGATATTGGATTTTTTATTACTTGGAAATAAAATTTTATTCTAAGTTTTAAAAAACAGAAAAATGTGGTGTTTTAATAGATATATAATTTAACTAGGTTTGTTCCCTTAAATTTGAATGTTTTGGTGAGTTAAAATCGGTGGGCTCAATTTGACTGGTTTAGGATTTGACTAGGTTCATAAAGAATCAGATTCAGAAATCAATCATTATTTTATTCATAAAATATAATTACAGCCCTCAAAGTAAGCTTCTATTTGAAATGTACAAAATGTACTTATTATAACTAGAGGAAGCAAGATACAAGATGCTACGATATCTAAATTTGTGTCTAATCAGTCATTGTATTACTACCAAAGCTAGCCCTGTGTAATAATTTTAAATTAAGCGTATATCCTGCACGCGGGGACTCAACTCGATAAATTTCATTTGTGATCTGTCTATGATCTTTTTTGTTATATCTCATCCCGATAAATTAGCAAGAAAACTAGAAGGAAAGCTACAAAATGCAATTAATATCAGCTAATAGTTTTCCGTGTTATCTTTACGAAATAAACATGGATTTGGTAGAAGAAATATAATCAATAGAAAAGAATAAATTCATTTAAAATGACGTAGAACAAAAGAGAATCTTACAAAAGGAATAAATTGCTAACGCAATATTCGAATTTAATCTCATGTTAATAAAGCATGGTTTAGTCGTGTAATCAATCACAATATCGGAACTTCGTAAAATAGGATACTTTTTATAAATTGAACATTTTAAAATCATAATTATAAATTCTGTTAAAGAATAAAAATTTATTCCACTTTTGTACGATCTCGCTCTGATATTTCAAGGAAACATAAGAGCCAATCGTACTCATACCCGACGATTTAAAAGAATCTAATTTCTACAAATAAAAATCAAAGAATCTTAAATCCATCAGTGATGTCATATTTATCAGAAACTAAAATTTTATATTTTTTAAAAAAGAATTACCTCGAATAAAAACAAAGTGAGTATCGACAATCTCAATCATTTCATTGATTACAATGTATTTATTCAAATTATATATTTATTTACTTAAAAAATTTAATTAGTTTTTAACGTATTGATAGATTGGAAAGCTAAAATTACGATTTCTGATTCATTTTTAAACTTAGACCAATATCATTACGCAATTTGCATATTATTAAACAATTTGAATTCCCCAATAATTATTTATACTTAATATTGTTTTTGGATACAATAAAGAAATTGTTGCAGAACTTACGAAAAGTTATGAAAAAGTTATTAAAATATAGATAATTTTTCAGTTTAAAAAAATGATAGAAATCTCTTAAGAAAGGGATATTTTAGCAGTAAGAAACGCTATCTCTTGTTTCTAGTAAAGGGACATATTTCAGCTTCAAGATGTACTTGAAAGTTTTTAACATTTGTTTCATGTTAGAATTGTGTTCAATTATTTGGATGTATTTGGTATAATATCTTTTTCTAAAATTTTACTTTTGAAAACTCTCAAATAATCCTTAGGAAAAAATGGTATTATTTATTTTTATCTATGAGAAAAGCATGGTAAAAGAGTTTTATGAATGATATAAATATGAGAATGAGACTCAATGGAACGGGTACTTGTAAGTTATCTTTATAATGTATAACATACATACATTTATTAAAATGGGTAATAACTTAAACAATTTAATTAAAGTATAAAAGAAAATAAAACGTAAAAACTATAAAAAAAATTAAGAAATCGAATAAAACATTGTCAATTTCCTTGTATTTTTATTTTTAAATAATTTTTTTATCCTTTAATATCTTAAAAGTACTTTAAATAAGTTTTACATAGTCAGTAAACAAATCGCTTTTCCGCAATGGGATCTGAAAAATGATCGCTTAGTTCTGCCTTTTTTATTTTGCGAGTATGTGTTTGAATCTAATGTAACATTTATATATATATATATATATATATATATATATATATATATATATATATATGAATTTTAAATTATTTTTTTTTACAATTTTAGCATTGTAAATCGAATTATGACTTAATGTATTGTAAATAAGAGAAAAATTTTAAAATTTAACTCTTTTAGCAGCTTCAGAGCAGGTGGTGGAGTGACGAGAAGTGCAAGTGACATTAAAGACATGCTTCTGCACTGGTGTAAAAGCAAAACTAAAGAATACGAGGTAAGGATTTTAAGCAAACAATTTCATAAAATCCCTTTTATTCTCCTCCTTCCTTTGTAACGTTTGCTCTTCATTACTCAACTCTACAGCCGTCTTTCAGTATTCCTAAAATCACTAAATACAAAACTCCAAATAAAGTACGCAAGATCAAGGTTAAAGACTTTATTTATCAATGAAGCATAAATAAGATCGCTCTTTCTGGAATCCCAATTAATTCAACAATCCTAGATTATAATTTAAATATGAGGTCTTATCTTACCAAATTGCTCACTCTGATTCAATCACTACGCAAAAACAACCGATTCTTGTCTTAATACTTACTACAATTCGCTTCAATCGACAAAACTAGTTAAAGGTTTCAATCCAAATTATAAATCTCTATCAGCAAGTCATTATCCTCTACCTCCCTTTATTTCCTTCAATTCTATTTCATATTTAAGTATCATTATCTCTAATTTAATTCACTTCACTTCTATCTTTATCTAATTTACCTAATAAAGTTTCATTTGTTCGGGAAGAAATTTTAATTTTATGCAAATCAATTTACTATAAAGTCCATGAGGTTATTAAAGAGAAAATATTGAATAGTTCACTTCACACCTATTATAGGCTTAACTCTGATTCCTCCTTCAATCTTAAGAATGCACCCTATAAACTGAACTGAAGGAGCATATGAAGTGAATGCAGCAACAATAATTCAGAAGTTTTTGCCTCTACATTCAGTTCATATTCCTCACAAATAGCATACTTTTGATAATTTGTTGCAACAGTCAGGAAGTGTACCTTAAACTGAGCACTTTTTGGTATTTCATATACTCATAAATTTGGACAAAGATCTAGATAGCTATTTTTATTTAATTTGCATGCTCTCACAATTGTAGGTAAAACAAAATAAGTCTCAGGTTGCGGTAAACAGAAAGGTATTGAAAGTGCCAGTAGCACCAAAAAACTCAAAAAGTTTGACGTTATAACGCTAAGTCTAATCTGACACGTTCTGAGAGTAGTGTCCGATGTTCGTGTACTATGGCTTTTTCTTAATCTTGCGAGACTCAATTAGACTCTCAAATAACTTATTAAAGCTTCAAGATTCCGTCTTTAACATATAGCAATAGATGAGTTTATTCACACTTCGCCGTCTATCTCGAAGTTCATTTCCGTTCCAATCTCTCATTCATGAGTACAGATTTCATCACTCTTTACAATGACAACCCGTTTCTCTTAAAGAAAAGGAAGGGGAGCACAAATTTCTCATGTCAACAGGCATCATATGTATTACACCAAGAGCTGAAGTAGTCTAGGGGTCACGATCTCGAACTCGCGGCTGGAGGAAAAATGTTACAAAAATAAAAAGTAAATGATAATTATATATCCTTAATAAATTTTTATTGATGTTATTGCTCATTAACATCGCCCTGAGAAGCAACATGAGAGCTTTTGGCAAAGGAACACGTAATTTTGAACCTTGGTCAAGAGACGAGAACGATACCTGAATAGGTTTTCCCAATTTTCACTTTACTCCAACGTTAGGACTTGGAGCCCCGATAGATTTAAAGTGCCCCACTACAAAGTGGGTCTTTAGTGGCATCAGGGCTAAAACCCACGACTCGGCGAAAATAACGCCGACAACGAGTCCAGGAACGTGACCACTAAGTTGCTGCCTAAGTGACGAAGACAACACCTGACTTGACACACTACTAGTGAGAGCTTTCAACCCCTATAGATATAACCTGCATCAGCCCCTTTCACGACAAACTGTTCTTTACCTGTTCGAATCCTTATTCCTTTCATGAAATTAGCATTCGATTACACGCCTCGATTGGAATATTGTTGACCACTGAGTTCATGACTACTCGGCTACTGCGACTCTAAGCGAAGCCGTAGGAGCTTGCTTACATTCGGTTACGTAACAGTGAAATTGATATAGATAAATTAATGAAGAGAAACATTGAAATTAAAAGGTCATCAAGATAAGATAGTTTGTCCAATTAATCTTTGTCAACAGTTAGTTAATCTGTTTAAAGGAATAGATTAAGGAATGAGATAAAAACGATATTTTGATGATCGATCCTCTCAAAAAGCAGATAGATAAGCCCTAAATGTTGTGAGTAAGAAAATAACAACGCATTTATTTACCAAAATAAACGAATCATTTAACTTATCGCGTGTTGACAGAAGTGTGTCTTCTGACAGATAGATCTTAGATTTATTCGATAGCTTGAGTTTAGCTGTACTTGTGGAAAGCAAGCTCCTTAAAGATCTACTATTTTATTAAATTTTTCAGACTGATATTATCAATTTAGGCTTATGTTATTTTAGTGACCTATGTGAATCCTAGAATTTTTTTCAAATTAGAAAATAGAAGATGCTTATTAAGGCTGGCTTAGAATTTTTGTTCAAGGATTGGAGATATTACAGTGGCCATGGAATTTTCATGACCGCAAACACATGACCAGTGTTGTTTCAGCCGTTCCGTGGGTTCCAAATCTGATGCCCCCAAAGACACGGCATGTAGAAGAGATGAGGCGCTTTAAATCTTTCGGAGCTCAAAGTCCTCATCTTGGCATGGAGTAGAAGTTAGGAAAGGGGGGGGGGTGACAGCTCAGACTTCATCCTCATCACTTGACCGCGAGTCAAAATTATAAGGTCCGTCGCCTCGTTGTTGTATCAAACTGCGATGTTAATGAGCAATAAATTAATTAATAGGGAATTAATTTATATTATAGTATTAATATTAATTTTTTTTGTATGCTAAGCAATGAATACAATCCTATTGCTCTCTGATATCTTAATATGTAACATGCATTTGACGTTCCGCTAATATTTATATTATCTCTTGACCTTACTGTGTATTTGCCAAATTGATTTAAATTTACGAAATATATTATTAATAACGAAGCAGAAATAGTAAAACAATATTATTCAATTAAAACTTAAACTGAAATTTACATTCTTTGACTTACGAATTTTATTTAAAATTAATTTACCGTTAGCTTTATCTTTAACTAACATTAGTTTTTGAATTAAAAAAATATAATCCAACTTTCGAAACTCATGGGCAAAAATTTAAGGGGTGATAGAAAACATCTAAATAATCAATTTTCATCTTACAATGCATAGGCGGAGAGCAAGCGGTGAACTGCTAGACAGCGCTGTAATGGGAAGCATAAAGCACGAGTTTTCCTTCACGTTGTCATTTCTACCGAAGATTTCAGAAGGCATGGCGACGTACAATAATCAGGAATAGGTCATGCCTGAAAGAAAACTCGTGCTTTATGCTTTCCATTACAGCGCTGTCTAGCAGTTCACCGCTTGCTCACCGCCTATGCATTGTAAGATGAAAATTGATTATTTAGATGTTTTTTTTTATCACTCTTTAAATTTTTGCCCATGAAATTCGAACGCCTTGTATTTGTTCAACATAACTATTTGTATTACTTTACGTTAATTTATTTGTATTCTTGGCAATTATTTTCTAGAGGCACCGATGTCAATTTCCAATTATTTCTTGAGTAAAGTTAACGAATATTCTTGCATTTTATACGTGTAGAATTTTACTTTAGGCGAACTTTTTACTCTACGAATTTATGCAACTGAAATTTGCTTTAAGTTAATTTGTTAAAAGTGGATTTGAATTATTTAATAATTTCGATTTTTTTTTGCCTTTATTGTAGCAAGTAGAAATCACAAATTTTTCTACCTCATGGAATGACGGCATGGCCTTTTGTGCTCTAATTCATCATTTCTATCCTGATGCTTTTGATTTCGAGTCTCTCAATCCAAAGAACAGGAGATACAATTTCGATCTCGCTTTCAGAGTTTCAGAGTAAGTAATTTTAGTTGGTAAAACATTTTAGATTTCTCCGTTTCCAAGAATGCTACTATTATATGGTCAAAAGCCTTAACAAACCAATCCTACATGAGAAATGTATATTCTTTATCTTGATTGGTTAGAGAAGGGGAAGGCGATTGTTTTGGATCGGGGTCCATTTTGTGGAGGCAGAGTCTTGCGGTGGGTTATATCTTTTAAAATAATTGCATTCATTAGTTAACCTAGCATTAACCTAGCATATATAAATAGAGGTATAAATAAAACCATAAAAATCAATAAATATAAATTAAATAAAATAGTGGCAATTTTATTCGATTTATTTTTTGAGTTAATTTACTGTCGTCTATAGCTGCAAGTATATTTCATTTTAGAATCAATTTAATGAGACTAATGTACTCTATTACACTTTATTATATATATATATATATATATATATATATATGAGTGTGTGGGTGTATGTCTGTAAAAGTCCACTAATGCCACAGCATTAAACATTTCTTTGACAATGTGATCTGACTGCATGTCAATAAGTTCAAGCTGCAGCTCCTCAGGTGCTGTGTCAATAATATAATTTGTACAATTATTGCTTTTATAATTTTTAGATTTCTTTCATGAAATTTGATTTGATTTGGTCTGACATTTTCAATCAAAGTATTCTTAATTCAGTGAAATAATGGGAAATTTTCGAATTTCGTTACTATACGTATACGGACTGACCAGCATTATCTCCCTCCCAAACTTAAATTCTTCTTATACCCTTCAGAACGTTTCAACACTTTTAGAAGGGGTGTTATCACCATTCAATTGGGTTATTTATGCTATAGATAATGAGACGTATTAAGTAAAATAAATTTCTTATTCATCAGGGAGAAAGCTGACATAGCCCCTTTGCTCGACGTAGAGGACATGGTGCTGATGAAGAAACCCGACTGGAAATGTGTCTTTACTTACGTTCAGAGTTTCTACAGGAAGCTTCACGACAAAGACTAACTTTCTTCATCATATTCTTCATACGAAATCGTTTCAAGGACGTGACATCGTGTCTAAAGTAAAGTCACGATTGAATTTATTTGTATATTTGATATGACACGCTGTTTGAATCAGGTTGATGCTACTTAAATATTGTTTTTTATTCCCTCACCATTCGATTGGATTAGAATAGGTTCAAAGAGAAATGGGGCACGATTGTGGGTGGTCCCTACTTTTAGTTTTGGCTAAGTTTGAATCCAGAGGCGACATCTAAGTAAAACTAAGGCTCTTTGGATGTAATGTAACCGTTAATGCAGAAAAGAATGGAAATGTTTAAATTTTATTTCTATTATTTCTGCAGCTTTGTTGTAAAAGTGGACGTATGATTAATTTTGGTTTTGATTAAAGACGGTTTTAATTTTTTAATTGTAATTTATTTTCAACCAGTATATTCGAACGTTTATTAATTATATCAGAGATCTAATTTAAATTGTTTGTTTTTATCAATGAAGGAGAATTTTTATGTTTTTCTATTTCGAGACGTAATATAGAATTTTCAAGGAAAAAAAAACACTTATTTATCTAGGGATATAGAAAAATATGTATTATTTTATTTTTTGGAAGTAATTCAACTATTCTTAAATTGAATATTTTGTTTCATGCATTTAACTATTGTTAAATATTTTATTTTACGTTTTTTTCAATATTAAAATACATATTATGAAAAAAAATCGATTTAAACCGAAAAAAAAAATTGAATGATAAGTTTTATTTTTCAAAATTAATTAACTGCAAATCATATTATAAATATATAAAACGAAATGTTTTTATGCTTTAAAAATTAGAACGCAAAAAGAAAGCGTGTTAATTACTCTATTTAGTACTTTTAGTACTTGGTTATTTTTAAGATTATATATTAAAAGCAGTGTGTTTTTGAGAAATTCTTAGTTGTTCCTTACACAATGCTTCTCTCAGGATTTTAAATAACATTCAAATTAGCTATTTGTATTTTAGTTGTATTTTCAGTCATATTGCATACCGTTGCTACCAATAGCAAAGTGTTAATCTTTAGAATGTCATAGAATTGATATAAAAATTCGAACGTTTTTCATTATTTTTAAATTTTTATTTATTATTTATACATTTGTATTTGATTGTAAATATTTCTAGATATATCTTTTCCAGTTTAATGTTCTTAGAAGCAAAAATCGAGGGACTAAAATCACTCATAAAAGTTTGTCGTTTCTGAAATGAATTATTTGATTGCAGTCAGTATTTTTTTTGTAAAATTATCTGATTTGAATGTCCTTTAAACTTCGACAGGAGCAAAAACAAAAACTGCCTGTAAGCTACTGAAATGTACATGAATTATTTTCAGAAATAATCTGTAGACTCAGAATCTTATGCCGAATTAAGAATGGGCAAATACTTGTAAATGTGCTTTTAAGACCAACTATGTTTGAACGCAACCAAAGCCAAATGTTTTAGCATACTAACACAAGAATTAAATTGGGTATTAGGTGAACAACTTGATTATTAATAAATACTTTTTTTTTCGAATACATAAAGGAAATGTTCAGATAATTCCAGTTATTGAAAAAAGAAGCGAGATTTAGACCTGTATTGTTAATATAAGCTTTTTATATTCATTTCGAAAAAAAAAAAACTGCTGAAATTTAATTACTAAGATAATTTATTTATTTGAATTTTTTTTATAGTTGTTTACTCTTGCTATGAAGTAGTCCACTAGTCAAATCTGAATGACTGAGCTTATTACAATGCTTCACTTTTTGTACAGTTTTCATATTCTTTGTTATCCTTGTTTTATGTTTTTATTTTATAAGCTTTGTAATTGTCTGAATCAATATGTATCCAAATGGAGTTTCATCTAACAAATGTTGTTCGAATAAAAGATTAACCATTGTTATTATAATGTGTGTCTTTTTTAAAATTTCATTTTGATTTACATCAAGAAAATAGATACAAAAAACAAAAATATAGAATTCTTGTTGTTAGTTTCACATAGAACGATTTTTTTTATATTATTTATTATCATAGCTGAAAAAACATCTAATTCGTATTATGAAATTTAAATTCGATTATAACTTTACGATTTTGAAAATAAGTAATTAAATAAAATAATTGAGGAGATTTTTAATTCTTTGGGAATGAAATTCAGAATAAGCATTCACGTTGAAAACCTCAGGCAGTATTCTCAGTCATGCACAGAAAACGTGACAAGCCTATGGAAATAAAATTTAATGTGAAAGAATACGGGAAAGCAAAATAAAAAAAAAATAACTATCAAAAGATTTTCTTTTTGAGGCAATAATTGATAATTTTGGGAAAGTGTTCTAAAGAAGCTGTAGACTCCAATTTCTGGTTAAATTTCTACTCATCTAATTATTTATGCTCTCTTTATGATAATATTGTTTGTGTTTTAGCATTGTAATGTGCTTTCATAAAATAATGGCGTTTACCAAAAGGAATGTTTAATACCTCATTATATGAATGAAAGAAAAAGAACGGAGAAAATTATACTAAAAACAAAAATGATGGAAGGCTGAAATATGAATTTTAAATTCTCAAAAAAGTATTAGATAGAAAAAAATACAGAATTTTTTACAAAATTATTTTTTGATGCTCCGATTTCTGGGGAGTTCAGCTATCCTTTATCATACAAATATGTGAACTACCATCAAACATTTTGAAATAAATCTGCTGTTTTTCACAAAGCTATTATAAGCTAAAGAATTTTTATTTTTTACAGAAATAAAGTCTTACTTATTCTAAAGGAATTTCTAATGATTAATATTCACGAAGAAAATAAAATTTCAATTACAAGCTGCTTTATTTTACTAACATAAAAATACGTTTCTTTTTTTATTTTGATTTGTGTTAGTAATTTTCACTCTATAAAAGGGGGGGGATTGCAACAATTTAGACAAATAGTTTCTTAAATTGTAAAACACTATCTCCTATGAGTGCGCAAATGGCTTAAGGAGTATATACTAACGACCTTGAAAAAGAATATTAGAGAGTACTTATCTCTCGAAGTAGATTCACAAAGCAATTATTATGCAACTGTTTCCATACAATGAAAACGAATTTAATACCCATGTATATGGTAATAATGAATAATAATAATTAGCTTGTAGCTCCCTTTCTTCATTATTTAAATCTACTGCTACTGTTTCCTTTAGTTAAACAGTTAATAAATACAAGACTCCAATTAAAGATACGTATCAACAAGATCTAATGCGTTATTAATAGCTGAATGACAGATAAGATCACTCTCTCTCGAATCCCTCTTAACTCAACAATTCTAAATTAGATCAACTAATAAATTCTCAGCTTACCAATTCATTCGTTCTTATTCAATCACTTCCCACAAACATCCGGTCCTAATCTCAATGTTTTAACTAAGATTCAATTCAATGCTAAATATTAGCTGTGATGCTTTAATACAATTTACAATTATATATCAACTGATATTACCTTCATTTTCCTTTCACTTATATATCACTGTATCTTATTCATTTCACTTCAACTTTCATCTGATTCACCTAATCACGTTTCATTTTGATTGGGAAGGAATTGTAATTTTATGCAACTCAAATTATTATAAAGTTCCCGAGGTTAGTGATGAGAAAATCGCGGATAGCAGTAGTATGATATCTTCAGCGAGTATAGAAATATAACTCAAGCAGAGAAAACGAAAATCATAACACATATAAAATTTTTTACATTGAGTCATTTCACAATGAGAACGGGATTTGCAGCAAAATAATTATATTAGGGATGCTTCTTTTTATAACAATTCAGAAACACTAATTAAAAAGTATTGCATGGATTGAAAATTTCATATAGTGAATAGGAAAAATTATTACATAATAGCTAATTATCATAAAAAAAACCGAAAGTGTCATTAATTCATGAAATATGAAACAAATTTTCTAAAAAAAAATTTACGATGAATATAAACATCCCCTTGTAAACCACGATCTCATATAATTCATTAAATATTAAATTTTCATGTACATATTAACTAGTTTATTCGATTTCGTAAATTTACTCGAATATAATTTTAAAATGGCCTTCGTGAAATCATTTCACATTAAAATCTTAACAATCATGCCTAAAACAAATACAATTATTTCTTTTAAGAACATCTTTATTTTTCTTTTCGGGTATTTCTTAAGTGAGAAATCTCAGACCACAATCAAAATATTAATTTTAAGGAACGTCAAAATTGAGTATCAGTCCAACCAATGTAATGAAAATATTTTAAAAAATCTTCTTAAGAATTTCTATAATTTAAAATATCCATAAATTATAACCTACTTCGAACTTCATAGATAACTTGCTTACGGAAAACATGAAATCTTTACGGGGGAGAGAAGAGAAAATATTTAAAATGACGAAACTTTTAAAAAACAAATTATGAAGTCCAAAATATATATTGAGTTAGTTTAAAAATCCTCATAAAATAGCACTTTTAGAGGTATCAGGTGCACATATAAGTTTACGTGTAAGTTACACAAATAGAGGTATACTTATAAGTAATACAAAAATTATCTGATATCGATTGCTTAAAATTCCAAAAACTAAAATATCCCTCGTGTTGCGTCTAGCACGACGTTACCAATCAATCAATCAAAAAATTTTTAAAAAAATCATTCCAAAAAACCAATTAATCATTCCAAAATTAAAGCTTTTTAAAAAAATGCAAACAAATTGCTCTGCAGCTTTATGTCGACGAATGAGGTGGCAAAATTTCGATATTTGTTTGGAATTTTAATTTTGGAATTTTACTGCCACATGTTAGCAGAAAAAAAAAATAAGTCACCAAAAGTTATTGGATTAGAGGTGCAATTTAAAATATTTTCTAAAATTTGCTTCGAAAAATTAAAAGCTTGAAAATGCTACCTCAACCTAATATTATCAAATTATTTTATTGTTATTCAATTATTAAAGTGAGAAATATTTAAATAACTAGATTTCACATTATGCAATTAAAAGGAAATTTAAGCGCATTAAATAAATTTTTTGTACCACAAATGTGTTAAAATTTTTGTTCCTAAATATTCAGACGATTAAATTAAAATTTTCATCCTGAAAATGGAGTGAATTTTCTGAAATTAAAACTCAACGGAATGAGACTTGTATATCGATTGTTCTTAGTAAAATATAGATGTCTTTGAAAAATATTTCCAGATATGGCTAATATTTCTTAAAGTTCTTTACAAAGAAAAATTCATTAAATGACCAATTACTTCAAAGGAAATAATTATTTTTCATTCTCGAAGACACTAATAGCAAACGTATTACGCTGAATACCCACAAATTCCCCCCTAAAATAGGATGGCAGTTAATTTTAAAATACATAAGAAATGCGTTTCAATGTATTGAAATCTTAACTATAAAGAAAAGGAAAAGTCGCATTAATATAAATAATCAAATATTAAGTTACGTTTATTTTGTATTAACATATTTTTCAATTTTTATATATATCACATTATTTTAAAAAATGAATTGAAATTAACTATGCATGTTTAAATTGTAAAAATTGTAAGATACTAATAATAGTTAAATTTTATAAAGAGGATATATGTCCTATTTAAAATCGTACTTAAAATTTTGATATTATTTTAATAAATTTTACTGAATAAATTTCTTCTAGAAATGTGGTACTTTAGTGCGTAAACAAAAGTAACAATTTTGAAAATGAATAATTAGCCCAGCGGTTTTAAGTCGGAAACTCACGGTTTCTCGGTTTAACTCCTGTCGCCATCTATAGGAATACATTCAAACAAAATATTCTGCTGAAATTTTATATATATATATATTCTTCAAATATTGGTGTTTTATGTTTTTTTAAATTTAACAATTTTTTTTGATAATTTTGATGATTGTTAATTTCATTTTTCGTTTAATTTACTTTCTCCTGGAAATTTTTACAGTTTATGTGCATAATATTTTGCTTTTATAGTTACATTTTCGTATTAATTTCTATTAATTTTTTTTTATAATGTTTTATCTGAATGTCTTTATAGGTAGAGTATACCATTTTACACAATGGTGCAATAATGATTTCTGACACATTGTTTTTTTTTTTTTTTTAAATATTGAGATAACTTCCTTACTAGTTTTTTTTTAATTAAAATATTGGTGTATAATTACCCATATATACATGCATACATATATATTGGTGCATTTAAAAAAGGAACTTCTAGATATGTATTGCTTTTTATTTTAATATTAAGATTAATGCAGTTTATATTAATTGAAACAAAGGTATGCAACTGTTCAAAATTGTCCGTAATTTTGTCTTTCTCTTTTGTTTGTGTAATGGAACAAAAGGATTTGTGTTACATACACCTAGGAAAACTACGAACTATTTATACTCAAAGATATATTATTAAATATTTCCTTTGAAGCAATGAAATTATTTATTGGGGCATTTTTAATTCAATTTGTCATTTCAATGGTAAATCCATAGAGAAATTCTAAATAAAGAAATTGTGCATTATGATTCTTGTGAATTATAAGTCTATAAAATAAAAAAAATCACCCTTTCACTCATAGGGTTTCTCTATTAGACAATGAACAATATTTTAAAAGATGAATTTATTGAAATGTGAAACACCTATAGGATGAGCAAAATATTTTGATGTGTCACCATGACAACGGGTTGTTTTCAGAATCTAATATAGTATAACTGTGAGAGTATGTTGATTTGAATCACCTTTCCCTGACTGCTTTTTTCAGTAATGATTTTATATATAATTTTCAAAATATATTACAACAATAAATATTTTATCTTGAAATTCCGATCAGGTTAAGATAACCTCATTTGAAAAATTACATATTTTATACCCTTCAAATGATATATTTTAACTATAATTAGCTTAAATTAAGTAATCAGGATTCAACCAAATTGTTGAAAACAATTTCAAATTCCTCAGAATTTTAAGACCTCTGTGAACAAAGCACTTTTGCTTTTAGACTTGTCAATTCGTTTCTTTTTCTTTTGTTTTAGCACGTTTTGATACCAAATATTTTTTTATATCACAGAGAATTCATATATCTCATTTTTCTTCTATTCCTTTCATTATCGTACCATTCCAAATAGAATTGTAGCATAATATTAAATCTGTAGAAGAGCTGCAAATGTTTCAAACTGTCTTCGTTCTCTCGGGCAGTTTTTATTCTAATTCATTTATTAATTTATTTCTTGATTTAATTCAAAATATGATTATTAGTTATGTTTAGTGTTGAGGAATACTCTGCTCTGATTAATTATGTTGTTGAGAATGACACTGTTTGTCTTTTCATAAATTTGAAAACATTCGTATTTTGAAAAATTACGTGAAATTTTGCCCCGCTTATAAGCAACGTATCTTTACATGAAAGGTATCACATTACGTCCATCAACTGGATAATTTCTAACAAAAGTGATTCGAGTCGCACTACACGTAGTTACCGTGGTAGTTTTTCAAATCTTAATTTACTTTCTTAGGAGGGATACTGTTAATTATGCCTAATATCAGAGTGCTTATGATGTTATTCATAATGACTTTTTATATGTAATTTTGGTTCAGTTATTACTCATCAATAAGATTATTTTTTGTCTCACAGAAAAATATTCCAATTCTTCTTTTCTCTATGTGTATATATATATAATTTAAAGTAAAGGTAAACATTACATCAGAATTCCATGGTTATAATAATCACAGAACAAATTCTGACAAAATGTTTTTTTTATTTTTGCATGAGAGAGAGAGAGAGAGGCAATAACACGGTGATGGACGCAACGCGGCTTCGGCCATCAAGATCCAAGAGAAAAATGTGGAAGAGAGGGAATTTTCTCTTACTTTGAGTTTTATAGAAGGGATTTTCCTTTTTAGACATAATAGATCACATAGCATAGGTGTAGGGATTCTTAGGGACTTAAGCTGCGGACAGAATGTCTAGTAGAGATTATCCTTACAGGTCTGAATCCGTTCGAAAAGTTAACATTGCAGGTTTTAAGAGCGCATGATTGCATAAATTAAAATTAAAAAGGAATGGTAACAGGAAATAATAATGAACGTTGTTCATTTTAGGTACGCTGAGCAAGGTCGATCGGCCAGGCCGAAGGAAAAAAAAAAAAGGTTTTTGGAGTGTTTTAACCGCTGTATCTTTTACAATGGCAAAACGATAAAAGTGCTCTAATTTTCAAAGTATCCCATTATATAATAGGGACATTCATAAGAAACGTCATGGAACACATGGTACAGTATTAGGGATTCTGGGGAAGTATCATAATAGACAAGGAGTCTGAAGGGATTATTTTGACAAATTTACGAACGTGGGAAAAAGGGATTAGACAAATTTTATGAGTGCGTGATATTATAAATAAAAGGATAATTTGGAAAGGGATCAGGAAATAAGAATGAACTCTTTATTTTTGAATTGGGGGGATGGGATAGAATAGAAAATTAAATTTTTACTAAGAGAAGTCAGTAAATTAAAGTTAAATCATTACACACACACAGATATATATATATATATATATATATATATATATATATATATATATATA
>BMAW01055543.1:972815-1114252 GCA_019974015.1 Nephila pilipes
ATATATATATATATATATATATATATATATATATATATATATATATAAAGAGAGAGAACAAAATTCCCTCGTGTCCTAGGAATATTGCATGCATTATAATAAATACATTTTTACAAATTTCTCAGTCTCACTCTTTCTCTTTTTCTTCACATTCTAAGAGACTGCTTTTCTTGAAATGTCATTTTAAGATAGATGTTTTTATGAAGCGAGTTTATAAGCACACTCACAAGCAAATAAATGCTTTTATACCAATTAAAATTAAACAACAAATAAGATTTTACTGAAAGTAATTATTTCTTTTTTTTATATTTCAGTGGCATATTTAACATGCATTTTATTATACTGCCTACCTACATTTATGAACTCGTTATATTTATTTATCTTATTTTTATACTGGATTGATCATTAACTTATTTACTCATTTTCCTTTCATTTCTAATAAAAATAAGACAGCCTTATTATTTAAGTTCGTAGTGCTGTTTCCCTTCAAGCTACGTTCTTCATTCATAATTAAAAGTAAAAAGAAGCAGGCATTTCAATTTGATAACATTAACAAGCTAACAAGAAGCTGTAAATCAAATAATGACTTTAGAACTATACCTATTGTTTCTTGCTTGCTTAGTTCGTTTCACATGCCATCCTTCTCTATATAAAAGATTATTGCGAAACCAACATTATGAACAACAATATATAGAATACTTTTAGCAACTGTTTTTTTAATGGGACAATACGAAAAATTGTTTGCGCTTTCTTCATTGACATCTCACATATGACATTTTGTTTACGACAATAGTATTAAGAGGTCTCTCTACTCGTAAATCTTTTAAAATTCGATTTCTGAAGGGAAAAAAAAGAATATTAAAATATAAATTTTTCTGAATACTTTAAGACAAACTAATGGAAATGTTCAAATTATTTCCCGATAGATGATTTTAAAAAAATGTGTGTGTACATGCATACTTCTCATCAACTTTATTGTACGGAAAACTTTACAGTTCATTTTCTTAAAATTTGATTTATCTTTATATCGTGCAAGATATCTTAATACAACTATTACAAATAACCTTACAAAAATTATATAATTTTTATGTATTATTTTGTATAATTGGTGCTGAAGCTATATTGCTTCGTACATATTTTGATATCTTTTCGGGCCGTAATGTATCCCAAAAAAAATCGAAGGGGGGGGGTGCTCACAAAATTACGTGTTTGTATATATAACTTGCCCTCTCGCCATCTCTTGCCTGGTTAGCAACTTACATTAAACATGACAATTTTCATATTTTATTCCTAAATAATCTAAGAATTTAGAGAAAAAATATCAACATAAAAATTAAACTTATAATGCAAATATATCGACACCATATTGACAATTTAGTCTGGTTTTCCTGTTCAGGTATGTTATTTTGTATATGCTGGAAATTTTGACAAGGGGTAAGGCCGTTGCATCTGTTCTCTCCTCCTGGATCGTCATTGTTTTTAGGAATAGGTACATATCAAAATATAAAAAATATGTTATTTCCAATTTTCAGTACATTTTAAAGAAATTTAAAACTGCATAAATGTTAAATGTGCTTAGTTAAATTATATTTCGAAGCATTTACTTGCAATATAAAACAAAAATTATATATTCGAAAGTAAAAACTTTTTTGAATTGTAAGGGCAATCACTGTACCATTAAATAATGTGAAGCAAATCGTTATATTTTATTAATTATTTACAATTTTTATAAATGTTTCCTAATATTTTATCAAAGTATCATTTATAAATTATCACATACAAAAAGCTGAAACATTTCACTGAAATTTTAGCAAGATATGGAGACTCGCAGAAAGTGAGGTAAAAATGGTCGGTTTATTGCGTTTATCAGTCGCATGACCCCTTAATGATGTAAGTTACCGATGACAAATCTTTTAAATAAAATAATATTGATTTTAACTTTTCAAAAATAGAGTAGAATGAACTCGAATTCCTTTTGCGAATATTAATATTGGATACTTCTAAAGTATAAAAACAGCTTTATCTAATTAATGTTTAATTTATTTTTTATTATTATGGCAATTTAAGTATACACAAAGTTATAATTGATTAAAATATATTAGTTGATATGTTAGTTTCTTAAAAATTTTGAATTAGTTTGATAAGTCTCAAAGAACAAATTATTAAAGAAAGGAATTTTTTAACTTGTTTTTTATACAAAACAGTGTTATTATTAATATATTTATGAAACTCTCTTGCATAGTTCAATGAAAATTAAATCTTCCCCGAGAGTCGAGAATGTTAATTATTTGTACAAATTGCATATTATTCATTTACAAGATCAGAAATTCTATTTCTTTTTTCAAGGCAAAAGTCTTTAAAATGCAATTCAGAGCAATATGTAAACCGTGTTGCGTATTTTCCCTTTTTAGGTTTTTATGAAGACAGTTAATTAAGAAGAAATAATTAAAAGGCTGCGAGGTAGAATAATATGAGTTAAATACCATTATAAAAATAAACACATTTTGACCTCCTTTTCCAGAAGTGTTTTGTATTCTTGTTAAAATACATTAAAATAACGTGTCAATCAAGTGATAAAAATAATTAATTTTTATATGATTTTAGCTTTATTCTAACCCACATCAAAAGTTTTATAAAAGAAATTTAATTTTAAAAACAATTTTTTTTGTTCATATGTATATTTAATGTTACGCGTATTTCATCTTGAATTTCTAATAAACATGCTGTATGCTAAAATACTCAACATTTTAAATGCTTTTTATTACAATTCGTCAAAATTACTTAAAAAAGAAAAAATGAGTTTTTAAAGAAACGCTTCTTACACTCAAGAATAATTTTACATCAAATAGTTTAACATTTTATGATGTTTGTGTACATCACAATATTAGTTTTCAAGTTTTTTCACTCGTTTTGTTCAATTTTTGTGGAAAATATTACCACCGCTGTCATAAAAATGGTTCTTTCAAGCTAGCTCCTTGAAACAGATGCTTATACCCATTTCTCTCATGAGAATACGAGTATGTATACTACCCATAAATTTTCTATTTGTATATTTATTACACTCAATGTACAAGTTCAATCACGTTAAAAAAAGATTTCAGGCATTATTAAACTACAAAATGTTTGAATTATTTATCCTTAAAAATTATTAACGCCATTTATATGTTAATTATTAACTCCATATGTATGTTAATTAACACTTTTTAGAATACATTTAAATATTAAAATTTCGCTTACTACATACTACAGTAGAATTTCTGACATTCATTATTATTATTACTATTAAGTTGAATTAATCAGAGCCTTTAAAATGACTAGTACGAAGGAATTTAAGAAGAAATACAATGCTCTTGTCAGCAATTGAGAAGAATGGTTCCGTTATATTTATTCAAAGTGAATATTTAAACTATTATGTGCTGTTCTGTACAGATATGATCATTAAATACTGATTAAGCTGTTCGAAAATTGGTATCGCTTTAAACTAGTTTTCTGTTAAAATATACATCTGCGAACTTTCCTAAGCATTTTTTTAACTTGTAGAATAGTTTTTTCCCCTTAACAAAACGGAAAATTACAACACACACACACACACACACACACACATATATATATATATATATATATATATATATATATATATATATAGAGAGAGAGAGAGAGAGAGAGAGAGAGAGAGACATGCAAAATAAAAATTTAGTATTTTTGGATGGTCTGCATTTAGAATAAAACTTGATCGATGGTAACAAAATACTGGTATTCTCATGTAATGTTCAACTTGGTGTGTGTGTCTTGCAATTTTAATCTTAGTAAGTGTAGTCGTACTGTAAAAGTGATCAGCAATTTTATATGAGTTCAGTGATCAATCTGATGAAAAAAGGGCTGATGGTTTGATTGTAAGAGATGAATACTATCATTTATCAATTGAAGGGGAAATTGGAAGACCATGCTAACATCCTTTTCCTTTGTTAATTGTAACAAAATTGAATGATATATATTCCATCCACCTACATCAAAAGAAAAGTAGGAACTAGTACATAATTTCAATTTATTATTTGATTCTTATTTTATTTACTCTTATTTACTTTACTTTGTTAGAAATTTTCTTACTTTTGTACTTATTTCTTGGGAAAAATATCCTTATAACAATAAAGATGAAATTGTCAATTGCAACATATAAAAGGCTAGAATATATCAGAACACCTTAAAGAAGATGAAAAGGATTTGCTCCAAATAGAGAGATAAAAAAAAAGCAAAAGATGTCACGTTAATTTTTCATGCAGAAGAGAATGTAAACGTATACTGTAAATATTGCTTGAGTATTATGAAAAGCTATCGAGAGTAATGGAAGTAAAACAGATACCATAATTATAAATATATTATGAATGAAATCTCTATTACTTCATAAATTTTTAAATGCTTAATGCGATTTATGCAAACAAGATATTGGACGGGTAAGGAAGAAAGAAAAAAGGCGGAGAGGCGAGTTATAAGAGATATAAAATCTGTAGTTTTTCTAATAATAAACGCAGTAATAATGAACAACGAGAATGACATAGACCAAACCACAAAAACAGACAGATAAAAATTGTAAACATAAAAATGAATAAAATTAAAGTACTGAAATTTATCTGTATAAGAAAATAATTATGTAAAATTCCAAAAGAAAGCAAATTAAATGAAAAATAAATTGACAAAAATTTGAAGTATTAAAAAACGCATGATTATTAAAAAATGTAAAAATTAGACAATAACATATTTAAAGCTGTTACAGGCTGTAGAATGTTAGGCTGGGTTATTTTCGAATTATTGGTCGAACTGTTTCCATCAATAGAATATAATATTAAAAACTCTTATGAAACCAAAATTAAATTTGGAAAGATATTGAAAAGAAAAGTAAAATCATTTAAGAAAAACACAATATGTGAATAAAGTAAATAAAAACTTAAATGCGTCTAAAAGACCCATATAAGCTAAGCTTAACTTTCTTTCAGCAAGGAAGAAAGGTTAAAGAATAATGATATCCACTGTGGGAAACCTCTACTTTAGAACATGATACATACCTAAGCACATTAAACGTAGACTAATTTTTAATAAATTTTGTATCTTAATTCAACAACTTTGTTATTAAATATTAAAACTTGTATTAATTACTTTTAGGTTCACAAAATAAATAAAATATTCTTTAAAGTATTAGAATTTCATCCACACAAAAGGCACTATTTATATTTCAGTTAACATTATCAGAAAAATAGTTTTTATTTAGGCTAAGCATTCTACACATTAGCCTAAATCTTCCATTAGCCTCGCATATGCCACGTACTTAACTATTACATTCACCCTTATCTGTCCCTTTTTGTGAATTTTCTTTTAAATACTTGGCCAAAAGCACTAATCACAAATCACATACAAGGAAAGTGTCATTTGTTAATAGAAAGAGACACCGTTAAATTTTCTTAAAAGACAATAATTTTAACTACTTGAAAAAAGTAGGCCACTTCCGTAGTATGCTGAAATAGTTACTTGTGCTAATTGTAATTCTGTTAAAACTTTCAAAAAATATTGTAGTACACAATTTTTATTTATTCTAAATTCTTAGCAGATTCAGTCAATATTATAATGACCAGTTATTTGTTATGGTTTGCGTGGGATAGTATAAGTTACTTTCCTGGTATCGTTTTTTAATTTAACCTTTGTGCTAGTTATTTTATAAATTGAGAATTTACAAGTGAGAAGAAAAGAATCAAAGATCAGGGTTGATTTGAGAGAGACAAATCACTACACATGTACATTAAATATCTTAAAACGTTTTCAATTAAAGCAATTAAAGACCATCTGTCAAACTAAATAAAATAAAATAATTATGAATGCATTTTACTTTTGTTAAAATACCATTGTTACAGTTTTTGTGCTAAATATTAATAAAAAAAACTAAATGATTTTGCTTTGAATGGACAAAATTATCACATTATACAAAGTTTTTGAAGTAAACATTTGGCAAATGGCTTTTAACGAACTTTTATTTAATGAAAATAAAAAAAATGAAATAGTCTAATCAATTCTGAATTCTCAAACTTTGTACTCTTATCTTACAAACTTTTCAAATTTAACGATTATAATATTACTCTAATTTAAAGAAGAAAAGTTCACTTTATTAGAGTAATTCAAATGATTCTTTGCATAAACTCGTTTCCAAAAAGGAAAAAAAAAACTTTTAAAAACAGCTGTCAATTCTTCAATAATTGATTACTGGAGAAATATGATAAGTTTTTGATGACAATTTGAATTTTGAAATAAATGATTATGAGTTTGAAAGCTACATTTTTGATGTGTTTGACACTATGTTATTAACAAATGAAGGACACAAGATTACGTTTCTGAATCGCGAGAGGGTGAGAGAGATGCACAAGGATGTTCATAAAATAATTTATTGAATGCAATATAAAGGTGAAATCGCAATGTTTTTTTTTTTAAACTATAGACACAAATGATATTAGTTTTCGAATCGTGAGTTTTTCCCTGATAAAAAAAATTATTTTAAATAAGTGAGAATTACTTTGAAAATGTATAAAAAATAACTTTTTTCTTCAGGAGAATAAATTGAATACCAAATATTTCAAGGATTTTTTTTTATCGTGACCCGATTTTCACAAGAATTTAAATTTATTGGGGTACGTGTTGGCTTTATCGGGATCATAACTGGCACAGACTGGAATAGTAAGTAATCCATTAAGTGATTAAAGTTCTGTTTGTCACTATTTATCAAGCTTTATCATTGCCAAAAAATTTGGCTATGATAAAATTCAGCATTTAGAATAAATTGCGGCATCGCATATGTGATATCTAACCGAATCTATATCGTAAATAAAAACATGTCATATGAGTATGTAGACTGTGCATACAGATTTCATTATTATATATATCCATAGGAAGATGTGAAATTTTTTTCCCTGCAGACGCGGAAGAAATTATATTTTTTTACAATATTTCGTGCTTCATTTTATGAGAAGAATTTTTCTATTTAAGAAAAAAAAAGTACTTATTTTTAAATTGAGTTATAGCATTGTAGATATGTTAGGCATACAATATGAAAATGTTTTAAAACAGAGAAACAAAAATTTATTGATGGCTTTGATATTTCATAATGTGTTAAGTATACAGAAAATTTTAACAAAATTTTCCAATATGACGACCTTTGACACTACACCAATATAATAACGAATTAAGGCCACATTTCTTTCTTTTTGCAGAAGATTTCTTTTCTCACGATTTAAGTCCCCAATAGCGGTTTCATGAGTTCCAAATGTGCTTCATCAGCTTATCGTTCATTTAATTCCTGTTATAGACACTTCAAAGAAGATAAGCGGATTATGAAGCATTAGAACTGCTCAGCTAATACTGCTGAGGGATTACGAATCGTACTTTTGATGAATCGTACTTTTTTTTTAATCGTATCAGAGACTTTTAGCGTGTTTTTAACAACTTATGAAATTCCAAAAAGTTATTAATTGAATATATTTTTACTGAGGTAAAAAATATATTCTTCTGAAAAATTCTCTTAAAAGGGGCTTAGATTTTCAAAAAGATAATCTTAAGTCTCGTTAGAACCTAGGGACTCAAAAATCTATTGAAATTACAGTAATGTAACGAACAAAAGTTTAGAGTATTAACTTTGACCGGTATTTAGGGAGTGAATGATTTGAAGCATAAACCGATATTTTATTTTTGGCCTATACATGAGGATAACTTTCATTTGCTTTCCCTGAGAAATTTGCATGTTAGTTGAGGCGCTTTGATTGGTATTGAAGTATTATTCGAAGAATAACATTCACACACAGAAATGTTAATACATTTTTTCTTTTCTTTCTATATAACGTTCATTCTTTTCTCATTTCTTTATATATATATATATATATAATCTACATTAAAAATAAAAAAATAGATAATTCTTAGTCGACCAAACCAATTAATTTAAATTTGTTAGATAAAAATTAGGCAATGTTGATTAGTGTGTGGAAGTATATTTTGAAAATAATGCTCACTTTCAATCAATATTTTGAAAAAATTATTCTTTATTAATGTCCCACTTAGAAACAACTCGAGGATTATTAATAACGAGCCTCCTAACCTCAATCAAGTGACGAGGATAACACCTGCATTGGCACGTTCTTCTTCAAACTTCCACTTCGAGAGAGGACTTGGAATTTTGATAGTTTAACTTGCATCATTCCCGCTACTCGACGTGTTTTTAATGACATCATGATTTGAATACAGAACTCGACAAAACCAACGCAGGCCTCGAGCTCATGATCATAATCACTAGCTACATTAGCCACTTCATAAACATATAAGTTATATTACTTCCACTGGTCAAATTCATTAAGCAACTAATTTTAATTATTTTCAATACTGAAGTGTCATAGATATTCAAGCGTAATTTAAGTTTACTATATTCTTGAATTATTATTCCCCCCCCCCATTATTTACCTCTAATACCACATTAATATGAAGTGAATAAATACCAATGTAGTGATATTTAGAACATTAATAAAAGGCATGTTCAAAGTATTAAACTCACTTAAACTTTAAATTAAAAAAAAAGTTGTAGCCCTACATGAATACAGTAAGCGTTCTTTAATCCAATACTATCGGGAACCAGGTAGTGCTAGACTATCGATTTTATCAAAACATCGAGCGTCAATGTAGTTTTACCAAAGATAATAGCGATAATTCATTCCAAATAAAAATTTAAACGATTGAAGCATGCAAATAATGTGTTTATGCACACTTGTTTAGGCTACCTGTTAGATATACTACTTTATTGTTCAAACGAAATAAATATTCGACTAAGTATTTCGTCATTCTGAAGGTTACGAAACTAAATTCAAAGATTGAGCATTAATTTAATATTCTTGAATTGATTAAGAAAAACAGATCTTAAAAGGAAAATTAATACAGTAAATGATTGAAACAAGCTGTGACAAGCCTCTTTAGATGATTAATTATCTCTTTTTTTGCTGTATGTTGTGAGTCACATGCTAACCCTCTTATTAGTTTTATAAGCCCTTACAGAACACCTCTGGATATCGAGAACATTTTACTGTAGAGTATGTGTATAAACACTGCTGTAATATTCTGCAAACGTGATAATAACCCGCTAGCTAACAAGAAATGCAGTACTGGAATGAAAACTGACAGTTACCATAAACACTGAGCGAAAATTCGAACAATGTGGTTTCGCGATCTAGTGATCAAACACCCGAATTCAAACGAGAAATTCCAACATCAAATGGCTCGATCGATGAAAGATTATACAATGTGTCGAGTCATCGAATGCCAGATTAAACAGGTTTACTTTAACAAACTTTTCCAGATTTAATTGCTCGAAGTTAATTTTTAACGATGATATGAAGCCAAGTGAAAAAAAAACGACTGAATTCTTCCCTTTAAGTTACTGTAACCAAGTTTTTTTTTATTGTATTCCTATTAAATTGCTAAAACAAATTTCAGAAGTTGAAATTACATCAAACCAAGGTATATAAGGCTTAGTTTAACTTTTAAATTTTTATGAATGACCCAAAGTTTTCAGGAATCGTTTCAAATGATTGATTAAAAGTAAGAAATAGTTCCTATTTGTATTTATTAAAAATGAACTGGTTCTTTTTTCATTTAACACTGTGCCTATAAATATTAATTATAATTAAAAGTACTTTGATAATTATAGGAACCATTTAAACGGATATCATTTGTATGATCAATAATTTAGGTTGTCCGTTAGAATATATATAAAAAAAAACATTGATCGAAGCCTTTGTTCTAAATACAACCTCAATAATTTTAATGAAAAGAATTATTCAAGTTCAGAGTACTGAAGTATATTTACTTAGAGAAATAAGTCAAAGCAAATATCTTCAGCATAATTAATAAGTAATTCAATGACCTTAAGGCAACACTTTTAAAATTCACATTACTTTCGGCATGTAAAGTAGTTCAGTAATTACAGTTAAATGCATACAAGCCATTTGAAATAAAAAGACACGCTTAATTAATTAAGAAAATATGTTTCTTAATTAAACTTCTTTTGTTTTTGATCGTTTAAAATCATCGTGACTGAAGTGAATGTTTACCTTCTTCGTTCAGATTTTATGTGTTAGGTGCAGTTCGTTCTCATTTAAAAGTGTCCTAATAATTTAAAACTATGTTAAGTAAACTCCCTCGAACAAGTAATGTTTTGTGTTTGTTTGTAGGTCTGGCTTTAAAAAAAAGTGTGAATATTATTAAGATAATTCACAATTCTAACTCGTGGCCTGAACTAGAAATACAACAAGTGCATTTTAAGTCATTCGCATTACGTAATTTTATTGTAAAAATGATTTCTAAGTATTATTTCTTTAGTTCAATATATTTTCGTAACATAAAAAAAGGTAATGCATTCATTGCCTTATGGTTTTCAAAATTTTATTTCGTTCATAATTTAATTAAATTTCCTTTATTAAATATGAAGTAGTGATAGAAAAAAATGAAAAATTATAAAATTAAAATGAAATCTGAAATCAAAGCATAGAAGATTCAAGTCTTCTTTATTTATTTTATGAATGCTATAAGATCCTTTTATCAAATATAAGAACACTCTATTATTGTGTTATGCTTCAAAATTACGATATTTCGCGTTTTTGATGTACTTTTTAGAGGGATTTTTTTTTTGATATTTCTGACCATGAAATTGCAAAATTTGGTTATAAATATGTATTTCACTATTTTTAAATTTCTCGAATTTTTATATTTTCTCATTGAACAGAAATGTTATTGTAATGCACTTTAAAAGATCATTATAAGAGAAGAATTTCTGTTAGATAACCAATAAATGTTTTGTGTGAGAGAAAATTTTGTTGCGATGATGTTGAAATCAAACATTTTCAAACAAATACTTTTATCTTGGAATTGAATTAGGCCTTTCAGACTTAATATAGTAAATAAATTTGTAACAATTAGTTGCAAGGAAGAATGATTATTATCACCCGAAGAACCAAATAATTTTTTTAAAAATTGACTACTCTGTTGTTATTTAACAATCATTCGTTCTCTTCAAATAGTTCTAAGGCGTTCCATTGAATTGTTTCTTATTAAATAGAGACACGAGGTGCGGGTATTAAATAACGAGTCTGATGCCACTTCAAAAGAAATACACATGCGCCAAATACCAGTGCCTGATACTTGTTTAGTGTGAAGCCTTCTCTTTTCGAATGCAGTGTCCCTCGCTTTTGTAAACAAATCTGTATACCAGTAGCCTTTATTTGCAGTAGAGTAATTTTTTTTGTTTCGCATGAAAAATGACAAGTGAGCAACAATTGTTGTGAAATCTCACGTGAAACTTCGAAAAACTGTTACTGTAACTTATAATTTATTAAAAGAAGTATATAATAATATATGCTTATCTCGTGCATGTTTTTTGAGTAGTTTAAGTGTTTTCAAGATGGCTGAGAAGACGTTGAAAATTATTCACACCCTAGTCGCACTTCCACGTCAAAAACTGAAGACAATATTGAAAAAATTGGAAATCTAGTTCGATCTAAGTTGTAAATTTAGTGTTGGTTAAGTATTCGATCGATTGTTGAGACTGTAGGACTTGAAAAAGAATCAATACGACGAATTTTTCCGCCAAGACAATGTTCCGGCTCTTCTCACACTGTTTGCCAAGAATTTTATAACCAAGTACAGGATCCTTGTTTTAGACCATCTGCCTTATTCACCTGATCTTGCTTCATGTAACTTAAGTTTCTGAAGATAAAATCTGCATTAAAAGGAACAAGACTTGAGGCTGTTGAAGATGGGAAGAGAAAGCAGCATGCGTCCTGAAGAGGCTGATAGAAAAAGACTTCCAGCACTGTTTCAAACAATGCAAGATTCTCATGGAATGTTGTAGGGATAAATGAGTGTATATTGAAGGTGATAATAAGTAAATATATATGACATCAAAATAAAATGTTTTACAATTATTTATTTTTATCAGTATCGTTATTTACTATCCACACCTCGCATTTTATTTTATTAAATTATTTATATCATACGTAGAGTATATATGTTTTTAATGTGTTCAAACTCTTTGAGCTGAAACTTGAAAGTAAAATATGCAAACGTTAGCATCAATTATTTATTTTTATCATTTTGTTTGTAATATAAGCTTCAATCTTTTATGTTATGACCACCTACTGTCTTACTTTTTGCTTTTAATTTCATAAGGTTGTTGACATATAATTTCCTAGAGTTTTTAAAAGTGCTTTTAATAATGTTAAATTTTTGACAATTATCCTGTTTTGCAAATTGAGTCTCTTTTACACATGGTTGATATCTACTCAAGACATTACTTCTATTTTGTTTCTTGAAATTAGTGACAAATGAGATGAAAAAAAAAAGGTTCCTTATTAGTGAAATAATTTTTTTCAAACACGTATAGCTCATTACAAATCTAAATATGTATTGCAATAAAAATCCTTAATTATGTCTCTCTTTCTACGAATAAAAAATATCTTCTAAATTTAAGAAAATTAGAAATTTTTTATTTGGAAAAACCTATTTTCGAAAATATGACCTCCTGATAATATTGCATGAAATAGGTAATCATCAGTAAAATACTCCATTTGTTATGCAAAATATATTATATTTTAAGAAAAGAAGAAAAATTCAAATTTAATTTAAAGTAAAATTGCGTATGATCTTGAAGGTAACATATTGCAGAAACTGTGCCAAATTTTTTTCGTAAAATAACCCGGGAAACAAAATTTCTTCAATATACTTCACTATGCAAAGTAACACTTGAGATATTTTTTTACTTTAAAAATGTATTCACATCGAAAAAACAAACATTATGCATTATTGAAATGACATAAGTCAAAGCAGTTGAAGTCTATTCTGTTCAGCTGCCCACAGAGAGTTCATTGTTTAGGACAAATCCTTTCTATTTCACCTGCTTTTTCATTAGCATGAAGGCCGACGACAGAAGAAAGTTTCCCGCTTATTGTACTGTCAACAGTTCGGAAAAGAGAATTAATGGTATTTGGAGAGTATAAAGCGAATCGAACTTTGATCTTTTGGAAAATCCCGTATTTTAAATTTATCACCCTATTTTCTTTATTTATTTGAAACTGCTCATCCCATCTTGTCCCATAATATTCTGTATACTAAATGATACCCTTAGAATGTTTTAGCTGTAAGAGTATTGGACGTGTGAAAGCGTAGTTTGAAGTGGGGACTCATAATATTTTTTTGTTACACTAAAATTTAGTATAACAAAATGACTAAATGAATGAACGTATGGTAAATTTTTATACGTAAGAATTACTTGATGTTCCAGCATTTTGATTTACTGTAGTACCATACATCGTAAACTTGGTGAATTATATGTTATTGGTGTTTAATGTAATTATATTTAAGAATATATATATATATATATATATATATATATATGTGTGTGTGTGTGTGTGTGTGTGATATTACTTTTGGTGTGTTATATTATACATTTCTTGTTAACTTAATATTATAAATAAAACACGAATCTTATTCCTTTATTTCTCAAATTCCATAACTATTTTGTTTTATCCTAGTTTCTTCAAATATTTATCGAATAAAATACCCCTTTTATCAATTTTTTTAAAGAAAATCGATATCTGCAATAGCTAATAATATTTCAGAATTGTAAGACTTAATGTAATACATTTCTTAATGGTGGGAGGGGGAAGTATATAATTAAAAACTAAACTTAAAATACTATGAAAGAGTTATATGTGTAAGAGGGGATATTTTATTTATTTACAACATCGTTCGGCAGTTCAGTAAATTAAACCGAACATTATTCCTTGCAATAACTGATTCCCTCAAAACGACTTAAAACTAATAAAAAAGACCGAATCACGTAAAAGTGTACAAAAATTAAATACACGAAAAAGTCAGTAGTTTGCTTAAAATATAGCGGCACCTCGGATAACGACGTACTTGTTAATGATGAACTTGGCAAACGACCAGTTGTTGTAAGTAAAAAATGTCTTGTGTAGCGATGCAGGTTTTGACTTATTATACCTCGCCCATTGTTCCAGTTTGTTTCGGTGACGTCTAGCGACTGTCAAGTGATTTAAATGATTCTTATATCAGTCGGTTAAACACCTTAGAACTAATATTCGAGACAGGAATCAGAATAGAATCTATTACTATTACAACACTAATGACGATCTATTACTATTGAATAACGACGGTTTGGTTAACGACGATAATTCTGGAACGGATTATCGACGTTAGCCAAGGTACCCCTATATAACTTATTCCATGCCTTTTATAAGTTTTATCTGGAATAAAAAGATTAACCAGGACCAGCTTAATCTAGCTTACGTTTATTAAGAAAAACTCATTTTAGATACATATATATGCAAATGACATTACTTCGCAACTTGGTTGTCAAACGTTCAACATCAAGAATATTCTCTAAGATAAAAAAAAAAAGAAGTAGTAAAGATTTCTTATATTTATTAAGGAACTAAAATAAAATTTTAGTTTATTTAATAATTTGATTGTGTGGGCACCAATTGTATTGCTTACATAAGGTGGTTTTGTGTTACCTGAAACATAGAATATCTCGTATATCACTAAGTGTTACAGAAAATGAATTCGACCGCAACGTTTTTTGGAGCGTGAGTACCTTAATTTACTTTTATGCATTTAAAACTTTCTTTTAACTTAATTTAATTTTATGCATCATTTTACGTTCTTTTTCTTTTCAGACAGTTAATTTACCCTCATTCGGTAAACAAAGCAACTGATTGTATCTTAATGAAAATGAATTGGAACTTTTTTTTATAATTAATTGTTTTATTTCCATTAAATATCAGTCTTATATTTCTTGTCTGTGTTACATTTATCACAAAAACATATTTATTCGCTTTCTTTTATTTTTAAATTAAATCCCTAAAATAGTTTGATGTTTTAAAATTGTTTAACAAATGCCTTTAAAAAGGTTTTAGAAAGCTTGAGCCTTACATAAAAACTAACTGATCCAGTACTAGTTCAATATTCGGTCTTCATTTTAATTTTGAAGGTCGATTCTATAATAAATCTATTGCACTATATTTTATTGCCAGATAGCTGAACATATTTGTGACATTTTTTATTTCATCGATTTCGAAGATTGATAATTCGTGCGAATCAATTAATTCTAACTTTTTCATCTTTCAAATTGAATTTATCCCAGTAACTCCGGAAGTTCAAATGACTTTCATGTCTTTTCTATTGGTATAAATAAAGATTTACTTTAAAGATTCATGTAATTTCCAAAGTAAATTTGTTCAGCTATAGTGTTTATACGAGTATGTTGTGTCTGGCATTTTCCCGCCAAGTAATGTCTAGCGCCTACTTTTCACTTGCATACGCGCGCGAAGTCACTTTTATGTAATACTTTGTATTTAGTCAGTCTACATAAGAAATTAAAACACACAATACCGTGTTAAAATTTGAATAGATTTTTGTTGACTTTTATGTTATGTATTTGTGTCTAGTATACAGTGTCATCTAAATTTTTTAACTAAAATAAATAATATTCTCTATTGTTACGAGTTTCATATGGACCAATGGCAGCTGACTTCCTGAAAAGAACTCTTTATGAATAATATAAATTCCTTTTTAGTTACTGTAGTATAAGAATATATAACGTTTTTTTTTTTTTTTTTTTGATTGGATGAGCAAAAAATTTGATTAATAGTAATTTATTCTTTTCATCAATATTCTTCAGTCAAGATGAAATCAGACATTATTTATTTATAAAGATATTGGTGTTATTACACATACTATTATACTATATTTTTCTTCTTTTCCTCACTTAAACGATTTAATTTTTAGAAGGCTTTAGCTCTAAAGTAGAATAGTCCTAGAAGCCGTAGAGACAGAAAAATTACATTTACTGCAGTTCACCAAATAACAACATTTCGCTTTTATTTAGCAGAAAAAACAATTACAATTCTGCAATAAAAATTTTACGCAATTTAATGTTCTTTAAGAAATTAATTAAGATATTTTTAAATGTCTCTAACACGAATTTTGTACTGCATAAACTATTTAAATGGGATAATCTTTTTTTTTATATAATAATTTAATTCTAAAAGATTTTAATGTCGAGGCTATATTCCTCCAAGGCGTGGTGTGGAAATTTGAAGAAGGAGGGGCCAATTCAGGTGCCACTCTCGTCACTTGACCGAGGCCCAAAATTATGAGGTTTATCATCAATACTCAGCGTGTAATTTATAAATGCAATGTTGATAATCAATCAATCAATCTGACCGTTTTTATGAACTGAAGTAAATTTGAAATTGAAAATCATCCAATTTGATTATTAATTTAATTATTTTATAAAAAACTAGTTCCACAAAAATACATGCCTCATTTTCAATAGGAAGATACCATATATGCCTCATTTTCAATAGGAAGATACTATATATGCCTAAATATTTCTCAAAGATAATCTATAACAGTATTATAAAGATGTTTATTTGTAATAAACAAACCTAGCTTTTTATATGGGAGAAATATTTTATTTTCCGGAAACATTCTTCCCAAAACATAAATTTTTTCGAAATTTTTCCTTCCCTGATTTCCAGGAATGTGAAGGCAAGGTCGAAACTTTAGTACCCGGCGAATTTTACCTTTCCTATTGTAATTCCACTAAAAACTGTACATGGAATAATTGAGGCTAATGTATATAAAGCTGATCTATATATCTCAGTGAGTAATGTGACAACAAAATTCGGCAAATGAAGAACCAGCTGAAATAAAATCCATTTCAACTAACAATGGTTAGAATAAAAAGCCAGCCGACCAACACACATAATAAAACTTCATTTTAAAAGATAATACATCAATTAATATCTTTCAAATGATAATAGATCCAACAATTCCCTAGTGAATTTGATTGAACTTGACTCTTCAAAGCTAAATTTCGAGGACTTTCACTAGTATTTTGTAGAGTAGCTGTTATGTGTATAAATTAAAATAAATAAAACAAATCAATAATACCCTTTTGATTTTTACATAAAAGGGATTCAGTAAACAAAATTTTAAGACTTTTCTAATTTAGAATGCAGCCTGTCATTGATATCCCGTAATGGAGCTCCCATAGTAAGTCCTAAGAATTTCAATATGAAACCCCATATTTAAATTCTTGTGCTGGTTACACAGATCAACCTAACAGTTCCTTGATGAATTTAGACATGACGAAAGGATTAATGAGATGGCTTTTTTGAGCTAATATCTCGAGGTTTGTTACCAATAACGCGTAATGAAACTCTAATGCGAACAAATTAAAACAAACCAACAATTTTGCGCACAAAACTGATTCACCAAGCGACTTTTTTTTGTGCCATTCCTTTTAAAATACGATACCGTCCAACAATCTTTCGTAATGTATCTCTAGTGTACTTAATGTAAAACAAATAAACCTTCCAAATGATTTGAACATAAAAATACGATTATTAGATAACTTTTTCAACGCTTTTGTTTTTAATAAATTAGTATGGATGCCTTAAAAAATAAAGATTCGAACACTTAAACAAACTGCGATATCGCAAACTGCGTACTTTGTTTGCAAACTCCAGTTTTTTTCAGGGCTATTCACATGCATAACAAAAAACAGTTTCACTTTCAGTCTACATGTGATCCAAGAAGAATACATTTCTCACATTCAACCACTCCTTTACAGCGAAAGACAAGCTGAGAAAGAGCAATGAAAATATCTGATTTCTATCAAGAGAGAGAGTAATAAGCACTACGTGATCTGAATACACAATAGTTTAAGAAACGCAAATTGACAGCGAATACAAGAGGTGAAAATCTGAGCTCCAATTAAGGGAAGACAAATAAAAAATAGAATCTGTCCATCTAAAAAACGCATTTAGACATCTGATGGCGATTCGATGGATTCTTGTTGGTAAGGTACGAGGAAAGTTGAACAAAAATACTTTTCATTGATTACCTGTAGTGAATAGGAACTTTTTTAACATAGGTGAACCGAATTTTCAATGCACGGAACGCTATGATCGTATTGTTGTCTCTATCTCTTTATTCAATAAGAATTGCATTGGAAAAGTTCATTTCCGGATTAAATGATGAATTCATTTAAATGAGCATTTTTGTTCCTAAATTGATTATATATTATATTGAAAGCTGTTTCTCTTTGTCAGCATATTATTAAGAAGTTTTATCTTAGCTTTCTCTCCTTGTTTTAATATCGAAGGATTTACATTATTTTCTATGATGCATACTTAATTTAATATCAAAAACAGTACAAAATTTTTTAAAGCAAAGATATTATCCTTAATATTAGTTATTATTATAAATTATATTTGCGTAACATAAAATCTTATAAATATTATTTAAAAATATATTAAAATCATTTATTTGCACTATTTTATTAATAAATTTTCTTTGAGAATTCAGATTCGCTTGGGATATAGGAATATAAGTATCTTTGCAATAGACTAAATGTTTGATTACACATTAACATAAAACATTACAGTCATGAATTAAAATTTTAAAATTCTATTTTCGAATTTCAATACATTGTACGGAATAGTTACAAGCCATATAATTTAAATTTTCCCCAAGTAGTAATTTATACTAAATTATTTTTGAAGAATATCATAGCCTTACGTCATTTTACGATATTCTATGTACGTTATTGCTAGATTTATCAATATAGAGATTATTTTCAGTATTTAATTTATTACGATTATCAATACTCTGAATCCACTTAAAAGTTTTTCGATTTAATGAAATTGGTCTTTAGGAATATTGAATTTGATGAATTAGTTACTTTACATTAAATGTGTTAAAATTGCTATTAATCTTCATATACATATGTTAAAGAATAAATATTGAAAAATACGTTAAATATTATAATGATAATTGATACAATATATAAATATTATACTACATAAATTTTATAATTAGGTATAATAAGTATTATAAAAAATAGTAAAATTATAAAAATATGATATTCAAAATAATATTATTGGCATAACCTAGAGTAAATTACTGTTTTCAGCAGATAATTAATATCTTTAAAATCAACTTCCAATTTTAGCTTCAAAGAATATAATGGCTTATAATTTTTCCATTGATGTTCAAGGAGTGGTGTTCTATATGATTCATGCCTATTACATTTATTCTGCTTTTTATTTATGTTGATATTATATTGTTACGCACAGAGAAATAATTTCTTTAATTATCAATTGGTTTTTAACATTGACTCGTGAGGGTTTGAAATTCAGGTCATTCTTGAGACATACCGATTAGCTCTGCCGTAATCTACATGCTCTAAAATTAGGTGAAATTTTTATAAATTTAATAAAGCTTTTGCTAAAATTCAACATAAAAATTAACTAACTAAACTATACTTTGTTCTCACCTTTGTATTTTCCTCATTATTGTACAATTTCGGGTGACTAATAACGTTTCTTGAACCTTTGAAAACGCTAGGATTGAAAACGAATGGCCCCTTTTTTTCATTTTGAAATCACCTGTGCTAAAATACTGATCACCCAGTCATCCCTTAGAGATAATTTCCTTATTAAAACCCGCAGTAGCGAAACAGCCTACATAGAAAAATCTTAAAAATAGAAAAATTCAACCTTTACAAAATATTTCAAACCAAATTTTAAAAAAAAAATAGGTGCAGAATAGAACTGTTTTTTTCCCTTCAGATTTTAATTTGCTTCCAGTAATAAAAATTGCACTAAAAGTAACGCAATTTATCCAAGTATTTTATTTTGACTAGAAAAAGTAATATTTTCTAAATAAAGGTTATGATATGCAAGGTTATAACAGCTTCTTAACTCTATAATTTTCTAACGGGAAGGTTAAATAATACATGATAATCTAATTCATTTGCAATGAGCACTTTATGGTTAATTCATTTCCTTTAAATTGAGATAGAATGTATCCACTGATAAGTTTTCAACATATATCATTGCCTAGCCTTCCTAAATTATTTGCATAAATACATCCATTCTATTTCTTGCTATCTTAATACTCAAGAAAATTTGAACCTTATACCTTATTGATTTTTTTAAAATTTATTGCTTAATTTTTTTTTATTTCCTAGCTCGCTGATTAGTATCATAAACCAGTGAAGAAAAAGCAAGCGCATTTTGTTATGAAACGTCTTTCACAGCATCGAGATATTTTAATCTATTTTCAAAAAAGCTGATCTTTCTACAACTTCAGTGTTATAATTTAAAGTAATCAAGCCGAGATAAAAAAAAAACCGTATTATTAATGCATCTTTCTTACTATTCAAATGAGGATATTACATTTTCTTTATTAATATTCTGAAATCAAGAATTCACTCTAACACGAAGTGTGAACTTCGTGATATTTTATTCAAACTGAAAGATATTAAGTGTTCCCTAAGGACTAAATTTTCTAAAGCAAAGTACTTTTTGTGTTTATCCCGTAATTTATATCATAATGTTTCCAAATAATTTCATAGCCTAGAAAAGCATCAACAATCTATCTGAGCCCATAAAGTTTATTGTTATATTATAAGACGCTGGTTATTGTTTTCTACTTTTCTTTTAGTTACCTGTCTTTATTTTTTGGAAAATAATTCCACATAATTATTACAGTGATGTATATATGACATCTAAAGGGAAAATAAGCAGTTCGAAAATTGTGGAATAATTCATAAGCTCCACCCATTTTTTCATTCCCATTGTCTTCAAACTACACATATCCGTTTGATGATTGTAGTATGCAGCTTTCTCTGGCTTTGCTATATTGCTAAATTTTGAACTGATTGATATAATAATAAAAATACCCTAAGACTTGTTCTATGAAATAACACTTAAAGTTTCAATAATCTCCAATGTAAATGATATTTTTTACATGTTTCTTTTGTATGTTAATTAAGAAAATAATTAATAAAGACATTCAGAGAAAATAAAGATTCACAAAATTGTAATTTTAAGAATCAATCCTTAAGTAGTAATAATTCCTTTCTTAAAGAAGTTGTGATATCATAAAATAATTATGAAACATAATGGGCTCACAATTTTGAGTCATACACCTAGAAAAAAAATCCAAAACATTACTTCTAAGTACAAAACAAATAGTTAAATATTAGAGAATCGCATATAATTTTTATCATTTTTGTTAACGTCTATTAAGACATGGCAAAAATTTACATTTAAAACCAAAAATTTTGGTTTATAGCCTTACAAGTTTCAAACTATTTCCTACAAAATATAATAACGTGGAAGTTATAAACCACTTAAATGGTTTTGCATGTATTGTTTTTATAATTTGTTCTACTTACTGAACGTTATTTCTTCAACTTGTTCAGTATAATTTATCTCAAAGATTTTTAAAAAATAAAATCACATTTATGCACAATCATTTTGATGCATAAATTTTGAAACAATTCTGGAGCAGAATTTTTTTAATGAATTAAAAAAAAATGATGTTGCAAAACTGTTTTTGAAAGTAATTTAAAAAATGGTTGTTTGTTATTATATAACTTTTTTGCAATTGTAAATTCCAAAACTAGAATTTTCGCAAAAATTATTTATTATTATTTTTTCCTTTAAGAGATGTCTTTTTTCTAAATAAATTACCTAATTATTTTCTATAACAAGCTGATGGTAATATTTCTCATGCATTACTTCTGTGTAGCTGTTAATAGCTGTGTTTTGTGTTGCTATCCAATCTCTATAAATCAAATTTAAAGGAGAATCAAATCGATATATTCTCGAATCGAATACATCGAATTTTAAGAATATTTCGATTTGTAGAAATTTTATATGCAGAAATACATAGTAAAAAATTTCATCAATTTCTTACGAAAAACAATTGTATATAATTTATTTTTGAATATAACAAAGACTTAAAATACTTAGCTAGCAAAAGACATATTTTAAAAATGTATAAATATTACTGTAATTTACATGTTTGTTAACTATGTATTAAAAATTGAATGATAGTGTACAAAGAATGAAGCGAAGTTATTAGTTACATTTGGACAAAATAATTTCAAATGTCTTTTTGAACATATTATTTTGCTAAAACCGTTTAAAAAATATTCATTTATTCAAAGACGTAAAAAATTCTTCAGGAACGTTAGGAATAAATCTGGTTATCAGGAACATGGTTAGCCATGTCAAACAGTTTAAAATATTTCTATTTCTTGTTGTCTTCATAATTTTTTAAAGTATTTGATCTTTGTTGTCAATTATTATCATTTATAAGTTCAACTTGATCAAAGTAATCATGTAATAAGTACTGATCAGTGGATTAATCAATCATTCAATATCAAGTTCACGTTCCTAATGTAAAAAATTGCTCAAATTCGAAAATTGTTCAATATATAGAAATTTTGTTTCTTATACACAGTTTTGTAGTAAAAATTCAAGGTTCCTGAAAAAGGTTCGATGGATAGAGATTTTCGATATATAGAAGTTCGAAATATAGATGTTCTATTGTATATCAGAGAACGTTATTTTTGAATTTAAGCTACATAAACAAACCATATGTTTTTATTAATCAGCTGTTGTGAAATTATTTTCTAAAAATATGGAAAAGTTTATAATATCAGTAGTAAGAGATTTAAATATTATTTTTTGTATAAAAAGTTTATAAAGATGCAAATGTAAGAGCGCTTTCGAATCAAGTAATAACAGTATTGATAATTTCAAAAATATATTAGATTATTAATATATCAAATAAATCCAAATAAGAGTAAGTAATCTCGTACAGCCATAAACATCAATTAAATATTTTAAATAATTTTATGTATTGCAATTTTAATATTTAATTGCAATAACGCTTCTAAAGGTATTTATTAGCATAAAAAACTGAAATAAAAAAAGAAGAAAAAAAGGAAGTAAACTTCACCGAAAGACAAAAAGAAAAGTAGCATTCAATTTCACCTAAATATTTAATGAACTTTTTTTTCTCTTGTGTAAGTTTTTAAAATAATTTGACGGTCTCTTTAAGAATTTAAGTTTGTATTATTCAAATCACGAATTACAGCATTGAAATAGTTTAAAATCAGATAATCATAACTTCATAAAAAATGAAGGGAAAAAAATAGTTGTTTTCAGATACTTTAACAACCTGACTTCCGTGATAGATTGTCTGATTGCAAATAACCAAACCGTATTCAAGTTGTTATTATGTTTATGCTCTTTTTCTCACTAAATTCTCTGCTTCGTTTTTAAGTATTGTGTCATGAAGATAAGATAATGCAATTATTCCTTTAACATATTTTGATTTTTATGTTTAAACAAATTAGAACATTTTTTGTCAAACTACATCATTAATAAGATCTGTCTTAAATGCTATGCTGTTTGTTTTATCTGCATTATGTTATATTTCACAAATTGTTTTAACTGTTTAAGAAATACTAATGTTTGATTTTCTTTCGTGTTTTATAATAGAATTTTTTTTAAGAAAAGATTTAAAAACAAACAATTATTTAATTATTATACTTTAAATATTCAATTCTTTTAATGTATTTACATCGATATCGATTAATTTTTATTTAAACATTACTTGTTGTGTTATTTTAATATTAAAATTTATAAAGAAATATTCGTTAGTGGTTTGAAGGCCCGGAAGGCTTCATCTACTTTTTAAATCCGTATGTTGCTACGTTTGTACAATCGTATATTAAATGTCTTACAGAGTGATTAAAAATGTTTTTAATATTTTATAAAAAAAAAATTACATTTTTTTTTTTTTTCAAATTTCTTTTCCAATTAATTAAATGTCCCACTTCGTGAGGACAATATGCTATTAACATAGCTTTTGCTCTGTGACCTTTCTCTGTCCTAAAATGAGTCAAACATTTATAAGAAATTTAAAACTGAAAACAATTATTGTTTTTCTTTTTGCCCAATTTAATTTTAAAAGGTAAGTCATAATATTTTAAAAATAATTATTTATATTTTGCATGATAAAATATAAATTAAATTAATTACTTGCATATATTTGTTTTAATGGTCATCTTTATGCATTTTTTTTCGATGTATTTCCAGTTCTTTTTGGAAACGTTATTCTAATCAAATCAATAAGAATTATATCAATGAATTTTCATTTCCAGTTGATAAAATAGACTTGGATTGTTCCAATTATAATTTAAGTTATGATTTTAATTGATTCAAAGTTTGTAAAGGTCTGTACATGAGCTTGGCAAAAAAAATCGGTTATATCACCCAAGCCTTTCGTGCAGCTCTTTAAAAACATAAATTAAAGCTTAAACTAAACCCATAGATTAAGTCATATCTGATGTTAAACCAATTTAATGTCTCGTATCCTAAATAGTAATATCCTAAATAGTAATAAAAATTAAGAAGGCATCTGGTCAAGTCAAACATCGCCGAAGAATCAAGCTTGATATTTAATTTTTAATTTATTATATTCATCGGTAACTCTCAGATTATAGTTTTTACATCAGACGATCACTTTATCATAACCAATCTGAAACGAATGAGTGAAAAGCCACCCACGTTTTTGTACGAGGACTATTCATAACCGGAACGACTTGATGCATTCACAGAAACAAGTTCTTGAATTAGTATGCAGTGATCGAACTCATTTTTAATCCAAGTAATTTTGGAACTTGACCTCTCGGATGAAAGTACGTTTCAGACCCGATGATACACAAGTGATGAAACAAAAGAAAGTCGAGATAGGATATTGATCACGTGAAATCTTATTTAAAATTCACAATGAGGCATCCATGTACGTCGAGGGACAATTTAACTCGGCTTAAGGAAGTCGTTTTTATGGTCATCCTTATGGTGGCACTTAAAGAACTGTTTTTGTCGCAGTATTGTCAAAGTGTCAAGCACTGTCGAAACAGAATCTTTCCGGCTTCGTATAATATATGACTCTACACGATGATGGACGCAAACAAGGTGATAATCTTCACACGAATTATTGGTTGAATAATAAAGATTCTTCTTTTCAGCTTTTGTATTATACTTGATTAAAAGTAGAACCATCGGATAATTGGTACAGGAAAGAAGGAATATGATATTCAGCTTGTTAACCAAGCATGTTACCGAGATAAAGGAAACTCTTAACTCTATGTTAAAAGGAAGTTCTTTATATATTGTTTAGTTAACTATTACTAGGATTGAAGTGATAAACTAGTGTTAGATATTTGGAAGCAATTTCTTATAATCAATAGAGTGGATCAGGAATCCGTCACACGATTCAAAAAGTGATATAAAATTAATTTTTTGATGTATTAGAAAACAATATCTGGAAAAATTCTTGTTATTATCCTGAAATCTCTATTCTGGACTAAGAATAACATTGAAAACTTGAGACAAAATTCGCGAGCGTAATCGAGTAAGCTCTGTAATTTTCAAAAACTCTGTATATACAAGTATATAAATAGTATAAGCACTTAACTGGTCTCTTGCCAACTGATAGTGACGTCGGCTCAATTGAGGAAATAATTTATTTCTCACTTACACACATTATACGAAGTACTTCTCACTAGATTTTACCTTTTATTCAAATGCTTTGTTTGGTGGAATAACGGACATACTACTTTGCCAATGTTGCTATAACCTTATATAAACAATACATTTAGTTATTTCTGCTCAATTTAACTACATTATTTAGTACATAGGTTCCTAAACTTTTTTTGTTGTTGCTTATTTGACAGTCCATTGCTCGTAGGAAATTTTAAGACCGTCCTTCTAAAAAAAGTTCAAATTACTCACCGACCCTATGTTTGTTTATAACACAATTTATAATACTTGATAGATTTTAATGATGGAATTCAAGCACTCGAAAAACAGAACGTTTTTAGCTTTTTTCCTCTTCTTTTATATCTCTGAAAAACTGAACTCTCGATACAAAGTGGTCATTGAATAAATGGTATTTGAATTATAAGAATAAGTTTTAGTATTAAAATTATTCTTCTTATGCATGCTGCTACATAACTTGTGATATTTTTTACTTTCCAACGGTTATAATTCCACTAATCTATAATTTAGTGTGATAAAAGAGTTATTAACAAGATGAAAAAAATATGAAAATTCGCAGTAGATAACAAGATAATAACAATACAACAATCTTTATCGGTAACAATAAGTGGACTCAGGACAGACAGATGAAACTATATTTGAGGAAAACAAGATGAAGAAAGAAAAATACAATGATATTTTTTTCGACTCACCATCTGAAGTGATGCACAGTTTGTATTATTTAATTAATTTTGAAGGACCTTTTCTAATCCGTCCAGAGGTCCAATTTTGTAATAATAGTCGAAGTCCATCTTTATTTATTATTAAAGAACGATTAAAACTTCATTTATTATTAAAAAAACGATTAAACTTCCAAAAAAATTCAAATAATAAGTTCACAGTAATTAATATTATTCCTTGATGTCACTAAATCGATATTATACGTTGAATTTCTGAATTTACTTTAAAATCAATTGGAATTTTAACTTTGTTTATAAGGAATAAAAAATTGAATACTGATAGATTGTTCCTAAATTTTAAACAAATTCTTTTGAACAAGTACATATTATGGCCATATGAAATTACATCATTATCAGGAGATTTTTTTTAACTTAAAATGTATTTGAGTGATGCTTCTTCATATAATATAAAAAACCAATATTAGTAAAGTTTCGGCTTTAAGAATTTTATTTTTATAATAAATACTATTGTATAATTCTGGCAGCAAAGAAAAACAAATTTACTACATTTGACAAAGTTTTCTTTCATCAATGTTTATAGCAGATCTTCATTTCTTGCTACGGAGGATTGTCCTGAAGAATAAATTTAAGAACAAACGTAAATAATACATATGTGATAAGTCAAAGTTTGGTTTTGACTTCAATTGGTAACTCTTAAAGAAAATAATAGTAAATATATTTTTTATTATATTTTTTATTTTAAAAATACATGCTTCCATTTAACTAACTGTAAGTGGAAGAAATTATTTTGAAAAGTTGTTTTTTGAAGAGAGGCGGAGAGAGATGTTGTACGATTGTCGTTTTTTGATAGTAAATAATTTAGTGGGGTTAGTAATTTCTGAGCAAATAGGAAAGAGATCTTACGGATAATAATACAGTATTTCAGAAATAATAATAATAAAAAACCAGAAATGCTCTCTTTTCGTTAGATTTTCAGATAAATATCAAACGAAGCTATATCTGTGAGTAAGATGTAAGTTGAAAACATTTTCAGAAAATTTAAAAAGTAACATATAAGCTTTTCATTAAAAATGTAAAGAAGTTTGAAGTGGAAATATGAACATAAAATCAATGCGCTTATACTTAAAATAATAGTATTTTTTATAACTATAACTATTTAAATACTCAACAAAGCGTGCTTTGAGAACTCCATTCTTTACTGAGTTCCTGTTTTCTCTTCAGTAAAACAAAGCTTCTTATTTATAAAACTCTCAAAAATTCGGTGCTAATGTACGCCTCGGAACTTGACCTCTAACTAAAAATAGGGAAAACAAATTTGCAGGTTTTGAAAGAAAGACTCTCAGAAGTAGATTTTTTTTTTTTTTTTTTGATTATTAGTTCTTTATGAAATTTGAAGAACTTCTGCTAAGAAAAAGTTTTCTGAGTATACAAGCCTTCATGAAAATAATTAATTTTTAAGGAGCAACATCTTTTTAAACATTAGAAGGAAAGAATTTTGAAATATTTTTAAGAAATGTTTTTGAGCATTTGTAATTTCATTCGTATATTATTACTATCACTTAAACTTTAATTACTTTTTAATAATTATGCTTCTGTTATACATTTAAAACCTTTTAATTTTCTCTTTCGAATACACAATTTTTAATATAAAAACATTTCCGAAAATTGTAATATTAAACTTGTTCAGTCTTCAGTAAATTTAATACCATGCAAAATTTATTAATTAGTGTACTATAAATATATAGTATACGAAGGTGGTTGTGTAGTCTAGAAGTCCTGATCGGAAATTCACAGTCGATGCTATTTCCGTCGAGTCTTGGTTCGAGTCCTGATACTACTAAAGGCTCATCGCGTGACGGCGCTGATGCACGTTAAATTTGTCGAGATTCCAAGTTCTAATACTGGCGTGGTGAGGAATTTGAAGAGGGAAGTACCAGCTTATGTGTTGCCCTCGTCACATGACCGAGGTTCAAAATTACGAAGTCCATCGCCAATAGTCCTTGCGTTACTTTTAATTGAGACGTTAATAAACGTTAATATAATCTAATTGTATAGAACGCATGTAATAAATAATATAATGTTACATTTGTGATCTTTTAATTTTAAATATGTAGTAGGAAATCTAATTTATTGTTCATTTCAAAATTAGTTAGTTTTTTTAAGGAAGAGAACCTAAATTAAGAATAAAACAATTCGAGATTTTTTACAATCATGGAACTAAAATAGAGGCACCATAGTACTTTTAAACATTTGTTAGTTTTGATATAAAAAATAGACCCATTTTCTATACCGTTTTTTAAATTTTTCCTACTGTAAAAATCTCTAAACAAGTCCACATAGAAGACAAGAAATACGCAGTTATGCTAGCCTAGAAAGGCCAAAATTTGAATTGTACTTCTACCATCACTAGCTTATGTAAGCGCTATGGTTAATTGCAGACTTTTCAGCCAACTATTGAAAAATTCTTAGTTACAGACCTTACCTGCTCCAAATCAATAATACCCACCACAGCAAAATTCATAACAAATTACTAAAGAACATAAAAAAGAATCATTCTATGTCAATTTGTAATATGGGCTATTCGCTAACTTCACTAGATTAGCATAAGGGGTTTCTTTCTGACTTTATACAATATTTTAGTTTTAAGCTTCTTCTTAATCATATGAAAAGGGGGGATGAGAATTATGGTAACTTTGGAAGAAGAGTGAATAGATATAATCAAGTGGTAGAAACATGACAGAGAATTGAATTGAGATATAATAATAAGGTAACAGTAATAGAAAGGGTGCTAATATGAAAGGCGTGAAAATCCTTTTACGTATCCAGCTGATTTGTTGAAATTAGGACTCAACATACATTATCTGATTGATTGAGTATTTGAAGGATATACTCGCATCGTACTCCGGTAAGTGTATTCTTTGATATATTATCGAAGTTTTTAGTACTCGAGGATAGAGACGTTAATATGTTTCAGAGCATTATCCTTATTAGAGGAATAATAAACTCTATTTTGAAATGTAGTTGACTAGTGTAGTTACTTTGTCTGTACTTGAACTTAATTTGAAATTTAAATTTTGTGATTAAAAGTAATATTTAAGATGACGAACGAGACAGGTAACAGGATTCCATAATAAATTGTAGAAATAGCCCTTTTGCTCCATTGGCACTAGATCATATTTGTGACTGGCCAACCAATTTACCGGATCTTTTTAAATTTCACATTTCCCAGCTCATCTGTTTATCCCCACAGAAGTTTATCTACAGTCCTAAGGCATTTGAACTGTCAATCAGGCCTTTGAAACTATATAATATATGCTCTGTATCATTCATATCGATACAATAATGACAACAACAACACATTTTCTCCCAAATATAAATTACGATAGTAAAATTGAAGAAAGGTTTAAAAACGCTATAATTTTTATACGACTTTTGTTGTCAATTTATTCAAAGCTCTAAAATATATTTTATTAATATCATTACTCTTAATCTGCAGGTATAACGTTTAAGAAATCTTTTAAATATTTCACATAGCAAATCTCCCTGGAGGTAGTTGGCTTTTAAACAAAAACTCCAAATCTTTATTTTTAGATTTTCTCTTTCGAACGATTCGTTGCGTTTCCAGCAAAAAATAGTTCAATTCATAACAAGGCAGACAATGATTACGTGATAGTGACGTGTTATTTAACAGATGAAAATCGGAAGTAAAAGATCAAAAGTGAGATGAGTAAAGATTGATATCTCGCTCAAATATATTGTGACAATGCTTCCGAAAGAGTTACATCAGAAAGAAACTACTTGAAAATTTAAAAAAAAGTATATTGTTTCACCTTTGAATAGTATAAATGTATTGTGACGCCATAGTATTTCCTCTAGTTGATTTAACTGAGTATCCATTTTTTTTTAAAAATACAGATATTACTCACGGAAGCATTATATTTTTATAAAGACAAAGTGCCAAAATGTTTCGTGATACGGTGAGAAAAATTTAATTTGGTATTGAAAATTTTTTTCATCTTTTGAAGCAAGTAGAGAATCAAAAATTATTCTGGAATCAAATATTGGGATTTTAAAATTTATGTTTTTTTCATAATTATGCGTATTTATGATTTCTTGGCTATAAAATAAATGGTTTAATTAATTTTGTATGAATTTTTTAAATATAACACATCGATCAATAACTCCAAAGACTAACCCAGAGATGGCGCTCGTAGTAAACCAGTAACCAGGTCTTTCTAGAGTACTAACCTTTGCTTGAAACGTGTCAAAATTTTAAGTCGATCGGACCAGGAAAAAGGGTTTTTGAAGTGAAGTGAAAAAGGTTTTTTCCAAGTGGGTGCCGCGAATGCTTTCGATGGAACAAAAACAGCAACGAGTCGATGATTCAGAAAGCTGTTTATCGCTATTTACTCGCAACAAAAAAGATTTCTTGCGAAAAAAAAAAAAGAAAATTGTGGAAAAGCGTTGGAACGATTGTATCACCCTAAAAGGTGATTAACAAAAGGTGTTATGTTGATGAATAAAAAAATTTTTTGCAAAAAAATGTTGTTTTCAATTTTAGACTCGGGAGTTATTGATCGATGTGTTATACATTACTCACAGAATCATAGTATTATTAAGAAGGTAAAATGTCGAAATGGTTCAGTGAGATAATTACATTGGGTATTGAAAAAAAAATTCTTTTCCAACTTTATGAACAAGAACAGAATCAAAAATTAGTCTAAAACCGTTTTGTGGTTTTTCCTAATTTGATTCATTGAATGATTCATAATATTTAAATATTATATTTTATTATTATTATTATTATTACTATCATAAAAATTTCTATAATGTAAATATATCTCTCTGAGATCATTATAATTTTAATAATAACCTTTTAAAACAAATGCCTTGTTTTCATGTTATTAAGAGAGACACATTAAGTTTTCAAAATATTTTAAATATTAATAAAAAATGTTCACATTTGAAAAATTTCGCTCGCTTGTATTACATTATTATCACACTTGCTTGTATTACATTTTATTTTATGAAGCATTCATATCATTGTACAAATGTAGCATAACCTGATTTCTAAAGGAAAGAAATCTGTCTTAAAAACATTTCTTATGGGCTGATCTTCACAGGAAAAAATATAAAAAATAAATTTGAATGATTTATAAATAACATTTTAACATTATTAACAAATATTATTCATTTCATCTTCAAAAAATGTAAAAGAAATGTTATGACAAATACTGTAATATTAGGTAAATGTTCGTAATGGTGGAATCAATGAAAATCAATGTAAATATGTGGTATGAAAATCAATGTAAATATTTCAAAAATAGTTTTCGTAAAATACATAATATAGAATTAACTGATATTCCTGGTAATATCAATAAAAATTTGTCATTTCTGAAGTTCTGTATTATTAAAAATCTTACTAATTCTTTCATCATATGTAAAATTGAATAACCAAAAAATAGAATTGATCATAAAAAAGCAAAATATACTTTATTAGAGATCGCTGAACAAAATTTATTCATTTTTAATATGGTAAATTGTTCGATAAATACTGAATCTGATTAATATGGTGTCCTCATAATCAGCTTATAAAAGAATGATTACTTTTGTATTTGAATAAGAAATGAATTCAAGAAAATATTTAGAAATGTAAATAAAATTCATGTTTATTTCAATTTTATTTTGAAAATTTCTTTTGAAAATTCGTAACGTCTGTTCCTCATCATTTAAACTACATACATGGTAAAGTTGAATTAAATAGTCAATAAGATTAAAATTACGATTAAAGAGGCAAAAGGGCAAACATAGTTTGTTAGATTTTTTCACAGATTATGCACAATCACTCTCCTTTAAATAACATTCAAGGCACCTGAAACCTGGCTTAGAATTAAATAATAAAGTTCAAACTTTCTAACTTACCAACTAACTCTCTTCGAGTGAAGCGGTCCTCGAATACAGTTGGTTCGACTCCAGTTACTGTAACAGGAATCACTTCGTACTAATTTTAACTACAAACGACCAATTATAGCATTTCACTCCAATATTTAACTTACGAACATCTCATGAATTCTGGTTATCATCTGTCCTGTATTCCTTTTAGTTGTTTGCTTATGTATCACAAAACTTTATTGAATTCATTACACATCTTAGTTCAACTAATTTGCATAATCATGTTTCATTTGGTTGGAAAGGAAAACTGAAATTTTAGGTAATTCAAATTACAAAAGCTCCCCAAGATTAGTGAAAAGACAACTGCGAATAGCCCTGAGTCACAAACTAAAATATATAATACTGCACAAATACTGTTAGTCTTGTGTAAATAATGGAGATTCACATCACTCCCCAATTATTGAAACCTTAAAAAACCTTGAAAATGTTTTTTTCATTACTTTTCTTGGAAATAATAAAAAATAAGGATAATAGTATGATTCGCTTATGGAGTCCAATAAATGGGGCAAAATTCATGACAAGTAAATAAGATATAGATTTATAAATCCTTTCAAAAAATGTGTTCGATATCAATTTAGAAAAGCTTTCAACATAAACTTCTTTTTTTTTGTTTACTAGATTATGTTTTTGTCATTTAAATTACGAGTTCGATTATTCTGTTTCTTGACATTAGTAATAAATACTGTTCACAAACATCATCTTCAACTCGCTTTTATCTGTTTCTTAGTTCTTATCTTCTTCATTATCTAACCATCAAGTTCGTAAAACATTTCAATTATATTTAATTTATGAATCAAAAGAAGAAACGTATCTAACAATCTAAACAATAACCCATTATATCTTCTGTTCTTCTTTCTTGCACAACCTTTCATTCGTGTAACATATAAAAATGCTCTCATAGAATTGTAAAATAAGAAAAAAAAAAAAAAAAAAAAGAAACAGATGATCTTCAGAACGAGTCGCGTCCCAGGGCGTCAAAAATGTAACACGGGTAGCCATAGATAGAAGTATGATTACAGACCTCAACAGTTAAGCAGTTAAAAATCCAAATTACGATGCACCGGTTTCATAAAGACATAGAATACTCGCGAGAAACAGGTCAATTGAGGTTTCGTGTGTTAAAACATCTCACACAGATTTGCAAAAGATGTTAAGGGACTAACTGTGATGAAGTCATGAAATATTAGATTTTTTATCTGCAGGAATATTCATTGCAGTCTCACGTTTCGAATTAAATTATCCTAACGTAACTAGACTGTGCCCGCACTTCTGATTTGGTGTTGTTTAATGATATCGATTGTGTAGACTGATTCTGTAGTAAATTAGAAAGATTCCAAATGGGTTTGTACGAATGAAGGATAGTTGAGCGTCCTTTTTATTGAAGTAATGTTTAGAAGTATTATTCCATTGGACTTTTAAGCATTTCATTCATTAGATGTCAGATGTTTAAGGAAAGTTTTTGCTGTTAGAGACTAAGATTTCTGAAAGAAATTTTAATGCAGTGATACGTCTGACGATTAATTATGTGTTATTTAGTGATTAAACGGCATTCATTTCTGTTCAATACGTTAAATTTTACGGAGAATGTTTAGGGCTCATAATTTTATCAAAATTAAGAAATTATGGTGAAGATTAAGACCTTGCCCAACTATTACACAAAACAAATGTTCGACCATAAATCCCACAGCAATTATATATTTATTTTGTTAATATGCTATATTTTGCCATTCAATTCGTATTTATCTAATTTTCACCAAAAAATCGAGTTAGTTCAATTATTCATTTTTTTGGATTCTTTTTTTTATTTTTAAACCTACCATGCATTTTGTATCAAATATGCTGAATTCGACTAATACATAAAACACTTGTAAAGATATCGGTGAGGAGCAAATATTATCAACATGATTTTTAAGACATTTCTGGATTATTATTGCCTTTCTGAATAAAATATTATTTCAGTGTCGAATGGCTCATTCTTCTAATAATAATATGTATTCTACCAGTATTGTTCAGTTACATTTGAAACTGATAATATTTGGCGAAACGTTATTTAAGTCAGCTAATGTTTTAATTTTATAAGCCTTTCAGTAACAAATTCTAAACGAAATCATAAATATGCACTTTCTGAAATTATATGTTTTAAAGAATGATGTAATTTAAAAGAATAGAACTCTATTTGTATATATATATATATATATATATATATATATATATATATATATATTCTTCGTTCCAAGAGTCAATAGAGGAAAAATTAATCAAATAAATAATCAGCAACAAATTTTAAACAAAATAACTGTAATTTGATCCTTATTCATTACACTGATACTTTAAAACCAATAGATAGTTAAAATCTTACTATTTTAATTTGTTAACATATTAATAGAAATTATAATAAATTTCATGAAATATTTATTATTTCCGAATATCTTGAACAAATCTAATCAATTATGGGATGAATTTTTTTTTAACTTCGTACTTTTCAAAGAAAATTAGAAGATTATAACTCAAAAAAAAATTTCACAATTTTAATTTCAGAGACGAATTAAAATAACAACGAAAAATGATGATTTTGATGGTTAATTAAAATGTCGATCATATCTCTCTAGGTATTGTATATCAAGTATATTTACCTCTGCATATTATTTTTTTTTATACCAAACTAATTTTTGAAATGCTGAAAACTTGCTGTTTTTGAAAGAATAGAGTTTATACCTAAACGGAAATGAAAGTCATTCATAAAAACAAAACTGAATAAAAAAAGGTTTTCTAATTGTTATGGGTCGGCTATAAACAAAATCAAACATGCTAATACTGAATAAATTTAATCGCAGCGAGTGATAAAAAAATTCATTTAATATCACTTAAACAATCAGTTAAATACCATGCTGTAAAGGAAGTGAAAGTGAATTTATGCATATTTTATTAACTGCCGCTGTTAAACTCAGCATAAAAATAACGTTTTATTACCCCAACAAAAATCAATTGACGTTCTTTTATTATCAAGTGAATATAAACAGCTCGCAAATGCGATCTAGTTAAAAGATTTAAACATCCTGTTAGTTTAAAATAGTCATAAAATTAATAATAAACGTCAGATTTAACGTTAAATAATGCAATTTACATTCTTTGGAAATAAGAACATGACAGCATTACACCATCACCGATCTGGTTGCAACACAGAAGCGCTTCTTCCATTTGGTGGTCTATGTTCATTTTCAAGCCACCCTGTCATAGAAAAGGGGAAATTATCTGGAGAGATGTTCAGAGTGTTGTTCGTCTGACACATCAGATCATGACCTTAACCGATTACGTCTTTACAAAAAGTTCACTTTTAAGGAAATCGTCTTGCCACGATGTTTCCCTCAATCTGTACATTGTATTTTGCAATGATCCGAAGATTTTAACTTTATGAAGAAAGGTTAATGACATCATGTCAAAATCATGACGAAAACACAGTAATACTTTGCTACTTATTTGTAAGCTACATTGAGAAAGGATATTAGAGTTCTATTAAGAGTTTAGGGTCAAGGATGTGTGTTTAGTTTAAAGTATTATATTAGTTATGAATTTATATATAATGCCTATTATTTATTAAAGTATTTAATTTTCTTTTTTAATTGCTGAATTTTTCCTGTTCTGGGCTTAGAGATTTATGTGTCAAATCCAAATTTTTAAATAAATTTCAAATTTTAATTGAATCAGGGGTTATTAAATTACAATATCATGGGAGCAAATTTCATAGTTTAAATTCATTTGAAGCCTTAAATTTGCAGATTTAACTTTAAAATTAGAAAAGGGTTTAATTTTTAATTTTTTTTAATTAATACATTTGATATTTTAAGAATCAGAGACAAAATCTGGATAAATACTCCTTTTTCATTTCGACAAAGCATTTAAAGTAAACATTATATCATTTGAATGTATGATTTACAATAATTGTTTTCCTCATGACGATATTTTCATTTCAAATGGTTTTCAAATCCTAACTAAAGTTTGAATAATTTTTTGAAGAGAAAATTCGCTAACATACAAAGTTTATTTTTATCATAAATTTTCCGAATTGGATACAAGAGCAATTTTGTTTAAATAACTTCTAACATACAAATTTTATTATAAATTATTAACAAATAAAAGTATTGATTTTCACCATTGTAGCGTCTAATATGGATATGGTCATCACAAAAAACCAGATTAAGGTGAGATTCAAAGGAAAAGATGATTTGTTGCAAACTGTCGCCCCAGTGTCCATCAGAATGTTGACGAGCCCAGTGAAATTGTAGTTGTTTGATATTTTTCGTGAAGGAAATTTTGTACAAAGGATATCGTACGTCACAAATTCTCGTGTGTTGATGAGCCCATTGAAACTACAGTTGTAGATATTTTTTAGTGAAGGAAATTCTGTATAGAAGAATTCTTTCTTGTAATTTTTCCGTAGTAAGACAAATTTTGACAAATTGTTGAAGAAAACAGTAGCACACCTGTAACAATGCTCCAGTAAGCGTTCTTATGTTATGTCAATTGTCGAGTTGATGTTGGTCGGACCGTTACTTCCAAACGTATGGGGATGTCTGTAATCCCGTGCTGAAGTGGCCTTTTGTCGTTCACTGCCAAATGTTTGATATGTCCACCCTTGAGTCCACTGCTTCTACACTCGCATCGCTGTTGTAGCATTGCACCTCATACAAGCTGCTACTGCATGATAAGAAAAATCTCTTTCTCGAATAATAATCATTGGTCCCCGTTCAAACTCCATTACTTGCTCATGCTTATGGTGTGGTCAAGATATCGTGGTAGCTCTTCAAGCGCTTACCACTGGCAGATAATCAGAGATTATTTTCTACATCTCGTTTCAGCTTTCTATTTAAATGACAAAATCAGTAATTCAGAGGGCACAGCTCAGCTCACGCTTTCATGATGCTCTGAAATTCTAATCATTTGAATCGAACACCGTTATTTGCATTTGTTGTGTTAAGTTTCAACTCAATCGCTTGAGGTTCTTCACGGTGTTACAATTTTCACAAACAGGAGTGTAGCAATATTTTGATTTAGTGATAGATGTTAAAACTATCTATCAGAGGATGAATACAAATAAGAAAATTGAAAAAATAATAATTTGACAGTTCTCTGTTGTAGATATAATATAAGAAGACTATTATATTATATTCATGTTCTCGTTTATTGCAGGTATTAGAAATCATTTTGATAATTGAATTAAAGAACACATTTTTACGGTGTTACATTTTTTCCAATCTTTGTTCAAATACTACTTATTTATGAATATATTTGTTTATTAAAAAATTACGGCTGACACATTTATTTATGTTTTGAAAGTTGTATGCCTATTTTATGTTTTTCATTAAGTATACGTTTTTTGAGTGCTAATATTGCAGCGGCCCCTATATATATTTACCACTATAGGGATTTGAACAAATAACATATAGATGTGCTTACTGTAAAGAATTCAAACAACATAATTAATTAATATTCATGAACTTTGATTTCTTGTATACGAAGGGTGCCAGAAAATAAGAGTATTGAGCTTCTGAAGCTCAAAGATAGTTTTTCACAGCAAAGTTGGAAGCTCCGTTCAAGATGAAATTTAAGGGAATGGAAAGCGTGCTCGTTTGTCTCAATTGGTTGAAAACTCTTGTAGTGCTATGCTAAAATGAGTGCCTCAATTCTGAATGCCACCAGCTGCGAGTCAATCCGGTTTCTTCTCAGGAAGGGTAAGACGCTGTTCCAGATTTTCAGCAAAATGTAAACTATTTCGGGGATGGTGTCATTAATCGGACTAATATGTACGAGTGGAATTGTAGGAAAAAAATCATAATCATTTTGGGACCAAAAAATTCAATGGTCTATGTGTATATTGGGTACCATAGATTCTTCTCTTTAGGCAGCGTAATCTATAATGGATTCTCATCATTGAATTTTCTCTCCCAGAGGAAGTATTTAATGTCAATCGGTACTGAAAAAAACCTTAAAAATTACGGAGGGTGAAACAGAACAAGAGAAGGGCAATGTGTTTGTTGCATAACAATGCGTTGCAAACGTAACAAAGCAACTCTAAGGTGCGTTGGAACATCATCAACCACCCTCTCCTCTGGCCCTTCAGATTTTCTTCTTGTCAGCTCTCTAAGGTCTTTTATAGCCGGAGAAAGGTTTCCAAAGGCCGATGAGGTCCGGAGTGCAATCAAACAATGGGCCAAATTGGCGGCAGGACATTGTTTGCCAAGGAATAAGAAAGATTCTCTCTCGGCTCACAAAGTGCTTTGAGAAGAAAGACAACAACGTCAAAAAATAGTGTTTGTATACGTGTACGAATTTGTATATTTTTCAAAAATATATTACCTTTTCGATTTTTTTAAAAAATTGAATACTCTTATTTTCTGGACAGCTCTCGTAGCTCTAGAAAAAATTTCAAAATCATGCAGCAATTTGAAAAAAACACATTAAAAATGACGTATTATAATATTCGAAATCAATACATTGCTTTCTTTTGATTTTTTTTTTCCGAAAAAGTTGAAAAAATTATCAATTTCTCAGTTTCTTAAATCTTAATACTAAGATAAGTAACAGAAGTTGTCTTGATTTTGTGTTGTGGTGGGAGATGTTGTATCTTTTCCCACACTATAAAACTTTCCTACAGCAACTCTGACTAATTTTAATCATCAAATGGATACCATTTTCTAATCTTATGTGATATTTCAATAAGAACATAAAACTTTTGAATCTAATTAATTTTTATAATCTAACTGATTCTTTCCATTATTATTTTTATCATAGCTTATGTTTATTTTCATTGTTTCATATTTGAACTATAATTCGCGCCTGCAATTCTCAGCAAATCTTTCTCTTGGAAAAATCTCGTGAAAAACTGTAAAATGTTGGATTTGATACAACATATAACAATAGGTATAAACTCCAAAAAAATAAATAAATAAAGAGAATTTGGTACAGAAGAATAAAGTAAAATTATTAAAGAATTAATTTCCTTATCAGTATTTCTTAAAAGAGGGTGAACTCAGTGAATGTAAAATTAAAGCTAAATTAATGGAGAATCACCATTTAAGTAACAAATATACCAGTAAAATATACAAAGTTGATGAGTATATAAAGTTTTATCCGTTTTAAATGTAATACGGTATGTATCAAGTTAATTAATACAAAGATGTACAGATACAGATTCTATCGTAAATTTAAAATTTAATGTTAAATTCCTTTCACAAACAGCATTTTCTAGTTCATTTTTTCAAAAAATATTTTCTTCGGGAAATAAATAAATATCTTTTCAACTTCATTTGCTTATAGACTCAGATGTTTTAAAGTAATCTGAAACTAAAATACTAAAATCATGTTTAAAATATTGTATGAGTCATTTCACGTAGGACATAATACAGGAATAGATCCATTAACGTTTGTTCTTAGTACTTTAGTATTTATCTTTTTCAAATAACGTTACTGTATATCCAATTTAAAACAACTTTTACTGCAAACTTAAAGTCATGTATTTATTTCGTCACTAAATTTAAAGAATGGTATTCTTCATCAAATGTCTAGTTATTAATTTAAATTCTGTCTCGTTGATAGATATTTAAGTCTACAGCTACCCTATTTATCGAATTCAATTTTTCTGTTCAATTTGTAAATATTTTCTAGATTCTGTTGAAAGAAAACATGTTTACTTTATGAATCCGTTCGTCAAATAACAAATAATTTTGCACACTAAAATGTTTAATTGATATATATATATATATATTAATTTTTGATTTAAAAAAACACAAAATTAATATGAAATTAAACTACAAGGAAAATAATGAGGCAGCTACTTTTGGCTGAATATTTACAAGAAAGAACAATTTATAAGAAATCATTCTGCTGTGAATAAATGTCGAGAAGTAAGGAACATCCAAAAAATGATTTGAAAGTAAATTGAGTTCAGTTGAGTGGATAGAAAGTTGCTTTGTTCATATGCACAATTTCATAATTAAAGTTGCAGATATAAGAAATGACATCACAACATAAAACAAGAAAGTATGACCCTTCTATCACGCAACTGCTACCTAATTGTTTTAAACTATACTACTTAAGACAGCTCTGTAAGAAATTTCTATCAAGCAATAATTTCAATTTAATTCAAGAAGCCTTCTTTGTTGGCACGAAAATTTTCCATCTACTGAGAGATTGATAATTTAAACATCAAGTTTGATAAGTCCCAAAAATTAAAAGAGCATAAAAAATACATTGTGTTCATATGTAACACACCCAATGATTTCTTTTAGAATAAAATAAACCGTAAAGATGTTATTATATCATAATAAAACGTTTAACAAAATATTACTCAATGTTTTTGTTCACACATAACTGGAGATGAGACAAATAGAAAAGAATTTCGCAGTGAGCTTTAAGTAAGACACGTTCCATTTAAACAAAAAACTAAAAAGGTAATGGAGAAATCAGCGAAGCATTTCGTGTGTTCAACTCTTAATAATTTGCAGAAGAATTAATTTTTATTCTTGAAACGACTTATTGCTTCCTATGAGATGAACATCTTCCAAAAATAATTATTTTGTTCTTCCGCACTGAATTTTAAAAAGTTCCAAATCGTTTGGTGTATGATCTTAAACGGATCTGTGAGTGCTTTGAGAATTTTAATATTAGTTTTTAGAGCAGTTCTTATCAGATCTCATTTGAATTTTTCCTTCTAAAAAAGTTTTTGAAACTTAAAGATTTTTCCATAATTTACTTGATTGTTTTCCCTTTTCTTTCGAGCTTATCTCCGTATATTAATGTTCAAATGATGATGGATATTCGTAGATAGCTTAGGCATTACAATTATTGTCTTGGCTCATCAAGAACTTACAGGCTAGTTGGTAACTTGAGATTGATAATTGTATCTAAACGAATATTTAAATTCAATGCATAGTTGCAATGCTTGTATGCCAATTTCCAGCTCAGAGTTACAATCCGATACTGCGTATAACTGTATAAAGTTGAAGTTATATTTTAAAAGCATATATGAATATGTAATGAGGTGAATAAATAACATTGTATGTTAAGTTTGTTTCTTTGTATTGTATTTACAAATGAGAAAGATGATGGATATTTGTAGATAGTTTTGATATGATGATAATACTGTCTTATAGCATTAAGAACTTTACTTCAAAACTGTTGATTTAGAACATGAGAACTGCATCTCAGCAAATATTCTAACCTAATTCTTAGTAATGAAGTTTTCGAATATGGTTATTATTCAAGTCAAATATATCTTCTGTTTTTTGTTATAATTGTATAATAATGTTATATTTTAATACATTTTAATAAACCTTTATAAATGGTTATAAAAGCAGGAAAAAACGAAATTGCAACATACAGAACGAAATAAATTTCTATTATGATTCAGTCTTTTCATTTATGATTGATAATTTTATTTAAACCATAAATAATAATTAGTTTTTCTAATATTACTAGTTAAATATTCATTAAATAGTGTTTTCCATTTTATTGGTATTTTTTAAATAATTATTACACTTATATCCAATTTATTATAATTAAAGTCAGTGGAAAGAAAACTGATTTTTCAATTAGTTAGTAATAATTTTCGAAAAAACGCTAATCTATTTCATCTTTTTTTCTTTCTTTCTGAAGTTACAATACACCCTTTTGTTTCATTGAAACATTATTAGTTAAATAACATTTATTATATTCATACAGTGTAGCGATTGAATATTATTACATTTTCAACATTAACATATTCAGAAGTAGTACACAAATGTATACATGGAAGGTATTCATATTCTGATTAAAAAAAAATATAGTACATCACTAATTATTTTTTTAAAAATTTATTCAAAGTAAAAAAAAATAAAGAACTTTTGTATTTAAATTCTTAAATAAGATAGTATTCTTATGAAAAAGAAACAATATTTTTATTAAATAAACAAATCGTGTTTTACTCAAAAACACTGTTATCTACAAATTATCCTTTTCCTCCCATACGTAAAATACTTAACACAGCTTTGTAAAAGTATTAAAATTTTTAAGTAACTGGTACTGCTATCAGTAGATCACATTACTTGAATTCCTCTGGGAAAAATTTTATTTTAGAAAAAAAAGGAAATGTCTTCCACTATGTGATAAGGGAATCACGTTTCTAATGCAGATCGCGCAGCTTATGCTGAGACCTTTTATCTATGTTTATTCTTTTTTAAATAATAAATTTAAAATTTTTAATGCTCTCACATTGCATTTTTGTATGCATAGGCTATCAGTTAAGTTTTATAACTTCCTCAAAGTCAAAATTTATAAGACTGTTTTAAATGCACATTTATTCTCAAAAGTGGATGAAAACGTTTTCGGCGTTAACTAACTTTTAAGCTACGAGTATGAACTAACTTTTAATATCACTTACTGTTAATGAACCGTTTATAAATTATTTCATATTAAATTCTTATTTTTCTGCATACGAGTTTAAGTTTATGAGTTATATTATTTTTCCTGTGTCATTTAGTATGATTGTATTCTGCTTTATATCGGCTTTAAATCTTCCAGCTGAAGTTAGTTAAAGCAAATGGATTAAGAAACGAAGTATCGAGATGATTAATTGTACATAAGTATAAGATTATATGTGATTCACCAAATCTGAACTTGTATTTTAAGCATATTAATTAATCTTAAGTTATAACTTATATCTTATTTTTTCTCTTAATGGCCACCCAGTGGCTATTGTTTTAGGTGGATCCCTTTTAAAGTACCAGATCACTTTTCAATTTTTTCATCGTTTGCTTCAATTTTAATTACATTTCGTTGAAATATATTCAAGTTAATAATTTATCATTTGTTTAATTTTAATTAATGTAGCTGATATAATGCTCAATTGCCTTAACGTTAATTACACTTAGCTTAAATATATTCAATTTAATAATTTATCGTTTTCTTTAATTTATTGGAAAAGTTTACTATTGTCCATTTCTCGATATTTCATCGTTTACTTTAATTCTTATATATAATTGTTAATTTAATAATAATTATAAAAAGTGCGCCTTGGTTGGTTAAATCTGTTCTTTGCAAAATTTTGTATGGATTGTTTTTTGTTGGTTTTAACACTGATAATAATCTAGAACGCTTTATTTAATTGTTTTCTTTTTCCCTCAAGTAAAGATTTGCTTTTTTCATATCTCTCAAACTGAGGCATTGTAGCGTATAATATTTATTGTTTAATTTGTTTTTCAAAAGATATTTTATTTTTAATGTTTGTTAGAATATGATTATTCTACCTTTAATTTGATTTCAGCAATACAAATCTACGATGCGAAATACGAGTACTGAAACATTAGGAAAAAATACATTTAATAATTTCAATAATACCTTATATGAATGTAATACATTCAACACATTTCTAGTGTTTATTCTGAATTTCTCTAAGCTTAAATACAAAATTTACGTGTTTCTTGACAAAAATACTTTTCCCATTCTCATTAAAAAAAACACATTTAAAGTATTATATTCACTTATAAATGACAGAATATATTTTAATTTTTTAAAAAATAAATATATAAATAAATTACATATTTTATTTTGAAAATTGTAACATTTTATAAAAACAACTAGATGAATAACAAATTCAATATTGATTTAATTAAATCCATCGGAATTTCATAATGAAATAATTAAATTTATTACCGTTTAAACATTTTTCAAACAACAGAATAAGTTGACTATATACAAAATGAGGACTTAAATAAAATTTAAACGACAGCGTTTTTCACGAGAAAGATTTCTCGAACATCTAAAATACATTTTTATTAAAAAAAAAAAAGATCATCCTAATTACTGTAATATTCTTTTGATATGTATTTGATAAAGTAGTTACATATCTATGAAAATTAAGTTCTACTTCATGCGAAAAAACTAGATTATAAATATTTTCTTTATTACTTTGAATAGTTCATATGAATTTTTTTTTTCAATTTGAAGCTTCAAACTTAACTTTTAATAAGTATTAAAAAAAAAGATGTAAATTGTTTCTTATAATTCTGATCGGAATTTCGAGAAATTAAAGATTGATCATAATAAATATATAATTAAAAGAACTATTATGTTTGTATTATTTTTATCTGTGTACTAAGTATTACAAGGAATGAATACTGAACTTTTTAAATAATTCTACAAACCTGTTTCATTTCATATAAATAAAGGTTCATATTAAAGAATTAAATTTATTACTCATTAAAACAACTATAAAATATTCTACAATCCAGATTATGGAGATCATAAGCCTAAATTTTATAATAGTTCTACTTTTAAAATAAAACTTATTTTTGTTAATAATATTTTACAAAAATAAGTTAAGTTATTGGTGTTAAAAATCATAAAACGGAGTTACAAGCGAAATTATCATTAAGAAACCGCAAAAAATGATTATTTTTCTTTAAAAATGTCAATGACTTTAAAAAGTATATCGCCACTGAATATATATGTGTGCATTAAAATTCATTTACTTGAGATGGTAATCGTATTATGCTTTTTTATTTAAACTGCTGAAAGATTGAATTTATAATAAGTATTTTACCTAAAAAAGATTGAAGTTTGGAAATCAAATGATAACATAGACACGTTTTGATTAATTTATTTCACTTAGAGCGAAATCCGTTCTTTAGATAGAAATTTTAATTAAAATATAAATACAGTTTTAAGTAATTTATGAGTTTACATTATGTATTCATGATGTTCTAAAAACTTATCTGAAGTTATCAGTTCAAAATAAACGCTAATGTGATATTGAGTAGCATGTTTTCAATCAAAATTTTTAATTTTTCATTTAGCAGTGGTCAAATTGACACAAGTATAAATCATAAATATTCTATTCCATGAAACATCCTTTTTATAAGTGTCAAAAAATTATAGAAAAATGATCATAAGTTTTCAAAATTAGCTTTTTAGAAACACTACATTTTGGTATTTTTATTATATATAGAAGCACTTTAACTAGTTTGAAAAAAAAGTTAATTGTTTCGAAGTTTTATTTGACTTTAAAAAAAAATGATTAATGACATTTTGTAACAAATTTCTTCTCAAAGCGGAAATAAGTTTGGTATTTTAATTAAAAAAAATTCTGTTTATCCAAAAATTGTACGAAATATCCTTGAGGAAATACTCATCACTTTCCTGGCGTCGATGTCACTGAAAATGATTATTACTGCATTCTCTCCATCATCCTAAGCAATCATTTACAAACAACTTAATACATTGTGTTTAAGAGACGTTCTCTATAAATTGCATCGTTACATAGCGTTACAATGTTAAAAAGTATGAAATACCAACTAGTTGCTTAAAAATATTATTAAAAGTTATGATCCATCCAATAACGTCACAGAAAACATATGTTTGAGGCACGAATTAAAAGGCAAGGAATATAATTTATTTTTAATGTAGATGTATTACTTGAATTTTTAAGATGATGAAACAAGTAGATATTAACAAGTCTATTTTTTACTAAAGTTACATTTAATACAAACTTCCTGAATTAATTTTAAATTAATTAAATTTTTTAGCGTGACAAAAACTTTTCCATCCCTTCCTTCTTTTTTAATCCCGTTTTTAATCTTTTGATCGATTTATAAAATTTGCTACAAATTAAAAGCTAAAAATACAATGAAATTTATATAATGATACGTGTGCAAGGCTTTCTTTTTTAATTACCATAAGTACTTCAATAATAATTAAAAATAAAAAGTACATTTTTTAAACAGTTAAGAAAATAATTTCTATAATACACTGCTGGCCATTAAAGAGACAGTAAGAGGGCCATTAAAGCACAGACTTGTTGATGCCTCACTGGTCACTATTAGCTTAGATCCTTTTTTTTTAGTCGTCTATAAATGAGCATCATGGCGACGGCACCCTGATTACACGTCAGATCGTTGATAATTAAGTACTGTAAGAACCTATCTAATGATCGTTCCTACTTTACGTTCCCTCAACTCCACCACTTCTCTCTTAACCTTGAAGTAGAAGGCCACTTTTCTGATACAGTATTCTGTCATGGCCCAAACATTCTTTTCAACGTTGTCAAAGAGTAGCATCGCTTCTACCCAAATACCCCTGGATGTTTGTTTTAGTCACTCTGCTTCCTATAACTCATTTGAATGTTCTCGCTTCAATGATTACGTACGCTCAGATTATGCACAATACCATGTGCGCGGCTTTAGTATAGTAAAGGGAATATACTGAATTAAATTCGAATAGGAAAGCTGTTTCCCTTAAATTGAACTTCTTTTCTGTTACACACTATCCAGATATGAAATAGCGATGCTCTGGATCTCATTCTATACGTCCATCAACAGCCTACATATTAGATTGAAAAATATCTGTATGCGAAACTTTGCTATAATTAAATAATTTATATTTGCTTCATCGAATATTTATGTCTTATAATGAATTTTACGTTAGATACGAGGGTAGTTTGAAAAGCATCCGACAAATATACAGGACATTTTTTCTTTAAATTTATTTTTATTTTTCTACATAGTCTCCTCATAAGACTGTACACTTCTCCCAGCGATGCTGTCGTCTCTTTAACCAGTTCAAATGGCACTCGGTGTCTTCCTCTGCAAAATAATTATGAATGAAGGTGATGGCTTCATCATTAGATGAAAATCTCTCTTCTACGAGCCCAATTGTTAGTTTAGAGAACAAAAAAGAGGTTAGATCTGATGAGCAAGGAGGATGGTCAAGCAGTTCAAACAGTAATTCGTAGATTTTCTCAATGGTAACTACTGAAATGTGAGGAGGTGTATTGTCTTGGCGAAACAGACTTTTTTTCTGCAAACGTGGCGATTTTTCCGCAGTTTCTGCAATCAGCTTGTCAAGTAATGATGCGTAGTATGCCCTTGTAACGGTTTTTCCTATTTGAAGATAATCTATTAAAATAACTCCACGAGAGAGAGAGTATTCCAAAACATTCGTCATTACTTTCCCAGCCGAAAAAACAGTTTTTGCATTTTTGGAGCCGATTCCCCCTTTGCATTTGCATTCAATTGTTTTGACTGGTTTTTTTGTTTTGTTTCGGGCGTATAATGGTATATCCAAATTTCATCCACAATAACTAACCAGTGCCCAAACTCTGATTTATTACGCCTAAACTGCTCCTTTAGAGCATTGGAAATGTTCATTCGAACACGTTTTTGGTCCAACGTGAGCAAATGCGGCACCCAACGCGCGGACAACTTTCTCATGCCTAAATATTAATTCAATATGTGACAAACTTTGGACCTATTCATAGCCTTTGCTATCTCTCACTTTAATTCGACAGCCGTCTAGCACCATTTGGTAAACTTTAGTGATGTTATGGTCAGTAGTTGCAGTTTTTGGACGTCCCGAATGTTCATCATCTCTCAAGCTGGTACGGTCACGTTTAAATTTTGCTGCCCAGAATTGCACGGTGGTAAATGATGGTGCAGAGTACCCGTACACAACGTCCAACTCATCTTTGATTTGTGTAGGCTATTGCCTTTCAAAAACAAGTATTTAATGGCAGCTCTATGTTCGACTTTTCCTATTTTCACAAAAACAATCACATTGATTCGCTCAAACAATTGTCAAAAAACAACTGAGAGTCCAAAATGGCTGAAATTTTGATGAGTCACTGGCAAAAGATGCGCAGCCACATTTCCTTGTTTTTGTTGACGAGTGCTGCCATCTTCAGGTTAAGGTAGGAACTTTTCAGACCACCCTCTTTAACTGAAAGTTTAAAAAGGAGTAGTTATAATCAATCAATTATAACTTCAGCTTTCTCGGGATCAGACCATGCAAACAAATTGCAACCAAATATTAATGTATATAGTTGTAATAAGCCATCATTTATTTACGAACGTATTAACAAGATTCACTATTCTAAGATATTGAATTTTTAATAAAATATTTTAATTTTCTGTGCAGCATTAACTCATTTGAGAGGCACAGACAAAAAAAATCATTTTACTCTATTCTTACATATTTTTAATAATAATTAAATAAATACAAATAAAAATAAAAATCTCTCAACAGATTGTTCGTTTTACTTATAAAATGTTATATGATTATGTAATTTAGAATACTAATAAAAAAATTTAAAGCTTTGAATAACGAAATAATTATGAAATTTAAAGATTCCTGTTTAAACTAAAAAAAGTAAAGTCAAGCAAAACTTTATTTTTCTATTATGTTTAGATATGTTACATTTAAATTTTGTTCAAGCAACTAGTATTTTTTATTAATATTGGAAATTTTTTAAAAACTATTCAGCTTGTTATTTATAAGGAAATGTATTAAAATAATTACACATATGCACAAAGTAAAAATTGTTGTTTGATTTAAGTTATTTCTTAATCAAGATAGGATTCCTCCATTATTTCGAAATTTGAAATTTTGTAGCTTGTTAGAAATCACTCCCAGTGTAAAACGCATTTATTGTTCCTTCTCCAATATAATTATCACTACAAACAAAGGAATATCAAAATTCTCGTTATTCTACTTGATGTTAAACTATTGCAAAATTAAACTATTGCAATTCCTTACAAATATAAAAATACGAAGAAATAGTTCAGAGCTGATCGCAATAACTACTTTAAACAAATTAAGCTTTCTTTTATTCGTTCAAAAACACTAATCCTTTTTGATACTTTGATATCGAAGAAAGCTTATTTTCATGTATAAGAAAAAAAATAAATCTATAATATTTATTCTTAGAATAAATCACTCGAGAGAACTTAAGAGAACCACGAAAATATGAGATAAGTTTTATGTTTAATAAAAACTATTTTTTTTAATCTAAAAGAGATGCACTGAAAATTTTAAAATCTATTAACAAATCCACTTCTTTACAAATGGATTTAAATACAATTTCATTCAGGCTAAGGTCAGATAGATTTTCTGAAGGATACCAGGACATCATGAGAGGAATTGTAGAATACTATATCTAAGACTCTTTGTTTCTGTGATAAATATATTTTCACATTATTGGTCAAGCTTAGATTTTGTGTGTGCCGATTAATGAATTCTGAATATTTCTATAGAACGATAAAAGTTATTTCCTTATCAAAAAGGTTTTTTCCCCCTCTTACCTGAATATGGATATGATTTGTGAGATTATATGCATTTAAGTACCATTTTAAAGAAAATAACACCATATGGTTCCAAATTCTTCCATAAAAGATACTTATGCATATAGTGAACCAAAAATATTTTTTCACTAAATAATACTTAAATTTTAAGAACTAATTTTTATATGAAAAAAGGATTGGTTTACTTTGGTTTTATTAACGTAGCACTAGAAGCAACACGAAGAGTTATTGGAGACGAGTATCGTAATTCTGAACCTCGGCCAAGTGACGAAGACGACACCTGAGCTGGCACCCCACTCTCCTAAATTTTACACCATGCCAAAAGGAGGACTTGGGGCCCCGACAGATTTTACGAGCACCAGCCCCGGCTCTACGGTGGGTCTTTGTGGCATCAAGACTCCAACCCACGATTGGACGAAACCATGCCGCGAGTCCGTGACCGTGACCACTAAGCATAATAGGCATTTTAAAAATATCATTTAAAAAGTTGTTTCACATTATTTTGTACATTGCTTTATATATGAGGAGCAAAATATTTTCCACATTTACGGAATATTATTTTAAAAAGGATATTAAAGTCAAATATATCTGAATCATGTTCGTATTCAATTCAAATTGAAAGAAAAACTTTTTTTTTTTTTTTTGAAAAAATACTTTTATAGTTCAATAAAATGATTAAAATATCATTATTAGACACACAAAAATCTTAAGTTCTACGCATAATTTTAAAACATAAATATCACAAAAAGAGTCTTAAATTCAGTATTTTATTTCCTCCCCTGCTTGAGTGTCTTGGCACCCTTGAATTAACAATTATTTAATTTATTTAAGAGTTTTAGTCTGTTGTGTTACATTCCTATGCTAATACTTACTAAAATATTTAAAGTGACCATTTTATTTATATGTCGAAAATATCATTTTAATGTTCCGCGTTTTTCCAATAAATATATCTGTAATTAAATATTGTACTTCGAAAATGTTTTTTTTAATATAATTCCTGATCAATTCAGAACGAAATTAAAGAATAAATTATTCATATAAATATGATCGAGGAATCAACCGACGATGCAAATAATGTCGAACTCTTCAAACGAAATAAATTCTCAAGGTCATGATTGATTTCAGAAGCCAAACGATTTGCGTTGAAAACCGCGCGAAAGAAGAGCTGAATATCTCACCTGTCCCCTCACGAATGGTGCGAGGGAGAGAAGAAAAAGGGTTACAAAATCTCGCCCGTTGTCCTCATTCGCCTCCAATTAAATCGTCCGGTTATAAGGAACCGCTTTCTCCGCATCGATTATTTTCAGAGCGATTCTTTCGGATTTTATAAACAATCGTGCTGCTGTGAATGTTGGGTGCGAAATTTAGTTGCCTCCACTACACATTCGAAATATGAGGAATTTATTCTCCTTCCTACTGCTGGCGGTGAGTTGAATTGTTTTTGTTTGTTTAGGGGAATTTTGTTTTATTTGAAGAGAAGTTTGAATGTTTTTTCCAAAGATATTACGAGAAAAAAAAATGTTCTTTTGGTATTTTTTTACGCTTCGTTTTTAATTTGTTTAAAAAATATTTGAAGAAGAATCCTATCCACTTAAAATTATTAAGCATGCATAAAAAAACCATTTGTCTTTCAAACTGTGCTATGTAATGTTTAAAAGCCTGAGTGTATTACTGTGATGATAACAAAATACGTATATACCATATATAATTCATTTATTTCAGTTTTAATTAATTCTAAAATTATTTTCTTTTTTTTTAGAAAACAAAAGGTAAATTTAAAAATGTTTTTTTAGAAATGCAAGTATGTTAATTATTACGCAGAGAATTATTTTCAAAAATTGTGCTTTTATGTCGAAAACATACTAAAATTACAAGTTTTTTTTATTTTTTATAATTAAGTAAAAAATATTAATTCGCTTAGGAAATTTTTCATTGTTCCTAATGGTATAGTGGTTTTAAAAAAAGATAACATCCTCTACCACTTATTACAAATCCTCAAAAGAGTTATTATATATTTAAGTATCATAAATCCACTATAAATAAATATGAAAAAAAAGAATATGTTGATTCTTCACAATCTCACGCTATAATGTTGAAGAAACTCAAAATATGAACTTATGAACGTATTATCTCAACTATTCTATTTAGAATGTTATTTTTTGATTCTGTTTGTAAAAGTAAATTGATTTTTATTTAAAAGTTATTCTATAGTTACACTTTCATTTCCATCTATTATTTAATTTTTCAAAAAAAAATATGAAGAAAACTTTTATCATAATATCTTACAATTTAATAGAACAGTTATCTAAAAATAAGTAAATATGCATATTATATTTAATTTGGAGATTTTTCTTTTGGTGAAGCATTTCTAAATATTTTAAGAAAGTATTTTATTAAAATATTTATAATTTTTACCAATGTTAATGAAAAGGTTTATTAGCTTGTCTCTTCTATGGAAGAGGTACTTTTAAAATCAGACTGAGGAAAACTTGAAAGGCTATTCTCCTCCAATTATAAAAAATACTGCTTTAATTAAATAATCTTTCAAATAAGGAAATGCTCCTATATCAATTATAATATTCTAGATTCATAACGTACACATATAGGGAGAAGTAAAGTACACTGCATATTTCTATATGAATAGATCTACTTTTTTAAATTAGATATGTTAGCATTTAGTTCTTATATTTTAATTTGCATAAGGTTAAAATTTAGCATATTCTGTTCTTAAATAAAGGTATCTTATATACATCGTATATCGTATAATATTTTATATACATCGTATAACATATTCTGTTCTTAAAGATAAATATCATACATTTTTAAATGCACAATATAATAAACATATATATGCATTTCATACCTTCTCGAACATCAAATAGAAATAGTATACGGTAAAGTGTTCTAAATTATTGTCTTGTTTCTTAGAAATAGTTGAAGGGAATTTAAGAATATTATAAAAAAGAAAATGCAGGAAAACGTAATTATTAATTTCTACAAATGTGCTTGTCTTGAAGAAAAATTCTAAGATTCGTCCTTGACCAGAGCTTTCGATTTGTCTGATTGATTTAGGTGGAAGTAATTGCGTATGATTTTATGGAATGTATTGGTCTTTGGATGTATGATGATTTATTAAAAATCCTAACTTCACAATTACTTTTCCTTATAAATTCTTCTAATGTCAAACTACCAGAGTGATTTAATTATTTTATTTTGACGATTTTTTATCTTATAAGATGAAAATTATGATTTTATGACATTCAAGCATCAGTACTGTTCTCCATTAATAAAAGATTCTTAAGTAGGTATAAAAAGAATATATTTCCTCGAAAAAAAAATTTTGAAAAAAAAAAAAAGATAACTAGCACCGTACTTAAGAATTATTAAGTTTATGGTTTTAGGATGAAAATTCTCATTTTTGCCAAATTTTATTACAGTTATTTTAGATTTATATGTGTTGCCTCTTATCATAATTCTAAACAGAAATTCGAAATATAGAACCTATTGTTTTTAAATAATTTTAAAAATCGGTGCCTTGCGAATGTATTTCAGTCTTTTCTACATATACCTAAGTTATCCAATGTAATATTTTTTAAAGTTCATTTCAAATTTATTTCGAAATTAAAGATGTGTGGAAACATTAAGTTACAAAGTTATAATGGTTTAAATGTCAAAGTGATAGTAAAATAATCAATTCTTCGTAATAAAATGAAAATTGTTTCACATCTTTTTTCGTAATCAACACTGTGAACTATATATATATATATATATATATATATACAATATGAAATTTACACGTAATTAAAAATCAATATTTAAATCAAAAACAAACTAGGAAGTTATTGCAATAATTAAAACTATGCGTATGAATTTTATGTGTAGCGAACGTTTTCGTTAAATTTCAGAGTAACTTGTGGATTCGAAGAAATAAGTTTATAGACATGCATTTTATTTTCACAATTATAAAAAATATTTAAAAGAACACTTAAAATATTTAAGGAAAATTGAGTTTATTATTTTATCAGCCAATCTTTAATGGATTTATTGTTTTTTACTAACATTTTATTTCATCTTTATGTATTGCATGACAAATCTTATTTCATGTGCCTTCATTCGAGATCCCTGTTATTCCAAATAACTTAGTAATAGCTCTGTTGAGATTAGAACATGTAACCGGATTTAGGGACATCTTCCTCATAATTTGACATATCTTCATCTAGAACATCTTGTACAATATCTTTCTCTGTTCTTGTACCTTCTACTGACTGGTCATTATCAATGCTTCATCAAAACTATGTAATCTTGTAACTATTGAAATTTTACAAATACAAAATTGTTAAATATTAATGTAATCTTACTGACCACTAGATCCTGAAGATAATTGTTTTAGAAATAATTAAATAAATAGTAATAATAATCCAAGTAATAATAATTCATTTTCCAAGAAATAGTGGTTCATATATATGAAAAAGAAATAAAAATGTATTAAAGTCCTCTTTTAACAGGAAATAGCGATAGTTATCAATCGAACAAAAGAATAATCTAAGAAAAAAGATTAATATGTGTATGTGAGTGTAAAACTATTAACTTTACTTATTAGCACTTTTATTTTAAGACATTTTTATTCAGTCGCGGCACAATTAAAAAAACTTGAAATTCTTGAATTAAGAATTTATTCATGTACATGAGAGGGAAGGAAGATACATTGGGATAACGACGGAAATGTATCCACCCTAACAAGCAATTAAGAACGAAGTGTCCGAAAAAGTATTCTGTTTGGGAAATTAAAGAAAGGATTATTGAAATCACGTGGTCCTAGATGTAGAGATCTGTAGGCATTTTGTACAGATTTCAAAAACACCAAAACAAATATATATATATATATATACTGTCTTCCCCACTGCAGTTTAAGTTTTTAACTAGAAATTGCTCGATTTCTCTTTGATTTGGATGGCCGCGGTAGTCTTGTGGTTATGGTCACGGACTCGCAATAGGCGGTTTTCGTCAAGCCGTGAGTTCGAGCCTATGCTGCCACTAAAGATCCGCCGTGTAGTCGGGACTGATGCACGTTAAATCTGTCGAGGCTCAAAGTTCTCAAGTTGGCCTAGCGGGAAGGAAAGGGGTAGCTTTTCTGCAGGGGCATTTGATTGCAGTCAAAATTACAAGATCCATCGAAAAAAAACATTAAGTATATTACGTTAAAAAAAAAGCTGACCGAAATCGAAACATGCTATAAATCGTAGGATGAAAATATGAAATGCAGACTTCAGTGACAAGTTAGTTAGTCCCAAAGAGATCTCAAATCCATGATTAGAATTCATGAAAATGTTGAGTAATTTGTATCTAAACTTTTTTTTATCTCGTTCTTCAAACAGGATCTTTGTAATATATATAGTTTAACTAGTTCTATCATTCAAAGATGAAAACAAAACATTTAAAAATTTAAATTGTGTATATATAAGATGAGGAAACTGACTATGTACTTCAAAAAAAGAAAGATGCATCAGATGAACTTTAACTATAACAAATTCTTACTATAATTATTTTCAAATTTTCTTGTTATTTAATAATTTTTCTTTTAAATCTTTATAGGTTAACAATAACGTTTTAATGAGATGTTGTAAGCGTTTTAATGAGATGCGATGTAACACTTTGTACAACTACTAGATAATCTACTTCAAAATAAAACTAGAAATATTATGTTTACCATCTTTAGTTTGAAAAATGTGTATCAATTTTTTGTTTGTACTATTTCTTTCATTTAATTAACTAATTAATAAACATTATCATCTTTTTAACGGCTAAAGTTTTAAATAGATAAATATAAGAAAATTCCGCAATAAAATGTAAATTAAAATCCATTTCCTTGGTTTTTTAATTCTAATTCTATTATTCCTAATTATTCTTTTGAAGGTTAAGTAAAGGCAACGAAACAGATAATTCAAAAGATAGCATTGAATAAATATCCAGTTTATGTATGGTTACTTACATTCTCAGCCATTTATTTAACCTAGAACTCTTTATTGTTCTAAAGAAATAAAAATTGATACACCGAATTACAATACATTTATGGAACCTAAAATCCATAAATGTAATGCACTTCGGTGTTTCAAGTTTTATTTCTTTTAGAATAATATTAGATGTGGGGAGAAAAAGTACTTCAAGCGTACTTCCTCAAATATAAGTTTTGTATTTAAAACAATGTTTTCTTTATCTCTGACAGAAGCTGCCTTTCTACATCATTAATTCGATTAAGTTAAAAGGTAACAATTACAAAAGTTCCTTTATTTCTCTAGCTTAAATACACGGAAAATCACATTAATTCTTAATTAATATTCATTAAGTGCTTTTTTCACGAATATCATTATTCACCACATTGAAACAATAGAATCTAGTGTTTATTTGAGCATGTTATTCGAAGATAAAATTTCTCAGTATTACTCAAGAAATTAAGTGATATGCAAGGGGAAAATATATAAAAAATTATGAACAATTAATTTTTAGCTTTCGATCATAAAAGGTTACTACGGAAAAAAAATAGGAAGAGTAATAAATCCTTTTGGAAATATATTGAAGAAGATGATAAAAAAATTTGTTTTTGCTGAGTTATAAGATAAACGTAAAAAAGTTTAGAACCCAATTTATTAAATAAAAGATGTTTGGTTTGGTTTGAACTAATGTGAATTTATGTTGTTTATAACTGTACATAGGCTTTTAATGATAGATCTCATAATTTTGCACCATCTTCAAGTTACAAGCACAACATTAGAATTCGTAATTCGCTTTTCTAGATAGCCTATCCTCATCACACAATTTGAAAATAGCGTATCTTTTGAGTAACTCATAGTTTAGTCACTACCTATGGAACAGATAAAAATTGTGTTATATGTTATTACAATGATTACATTTAATATGTAACTTAATTATACTTAATTTTATGGTAGTTATTTTCTTTGCATCAAATTCTTTCTATTCCAAAATAAAGTAATTAAAACTAGTTTATCGTCAGATTATGTCCGCTACAATATCATTACTATATTATAACAGTAAATCATTAATATAATTAAATTTGACCAACTTTTTTATTTTTCTTTGAACAATATATACTGGTTATCTTAATAAGTAAACACAATTCGATCTAATATAAGCTTAGTAAAAGTAATTATTAATTCACACACACAGAATAGAGTTAGAATTACGCCTGTTAATTAAAAGATATCAAAAGTGGAGAATTTTCATACTCATTAAATTTTTTCTGGTTATACATATTCCTTTTAGAATACTTTTCTATAGCATTTTTTACCTTCCAAAATATAATTTTAGACATCATTTTTCTATAACGTCGTCAAACCAAAAAAAAAATTCGAATACTCATCATCCATTCTGAATATTTATTTCTTTACACGAATTAAATTTTCATTTACTATAGATGAGGTTCATTTAAAATTCAATCTTTTATTCAATCTAGCTCCGTATTCTTAATATAGAATCAAATTACTCTTCTTGCGTGTCATATCAGGTTTTGAAATTTTTGGACAGCAAGCTGCCAGTGCCAAGGATTCAAAATTAAGAAAAAAAGAATTATAAAATGATGGGAAATGAAATTAATTAATTCAACTATTCATGTGTCACTTCTCAATCACTAGTTATTCTTCCCATTACGGTCCGATGAATAGAAAAAGTGATCTTGACATTCTTACATCATAAATTTTGTATTAAAAAGACCGATGATAATAAATAATTCGGTTTGATAAAACAGCACATATTTCTCAAAGAAGTAGCATCCGATAAAAAGGTATAGAATTTAAAAACGTTACTGAAAATAGTGATTGAAATTATTAGATAAAGTCAATCTCAAAAGCTAAAATTGCACAGAGCTACATGAATTTCATTTGTTTGAAAATTGAGAAATTCATCACTGTATAAGAAGAACAATTTTCTTATCTAAGTTGCTTAATTCTATAGGAAAATAGATAAAGACTCTAATTTATTTTTAATAAATTTAAATGGGAGGTTCATGTGTGAAAAAATTATTTAAGCGAGAACATTTTAAAAAATACAGATCGTATATAATTTAATTGTTTTTTCGACAGAAGAGAATTTTGGGGTAATTTGTGGTATATTTCAAAAGAACGAAGTTTCAATTATAAATAAGAAATGGATTAACTTCAAAGCAATCTTGTTTCTTAAAGATACATTTTGTTGTATATTGAATTGATGCTTTTATTTGCTTATAAACAAAAGATATAAGCAAGTGGATTCAAAATATTAATCTAAACGGTTTTAAAAGTTTTCAAATAAAATGTTACCTAAATATAAATATTTGTGAAATACATATTAATTTTCTTGTGGAATATTAGTATTCTTAGGTACATCAAGTGATTAAAAAGTGTTATTCAAATCTTAAGGATTTCAGTATTCAACACACTGTGGTTTTAATCTTCATGTCTACTGTTATTATAATAATGAAAAAAAGAAAGGACAGTAATCATCGAATAAATTAAGTTATTTTATAATTTCAAAACCCCATATTTTGTGAGTATGATGACCCCTATCAAAAAGTTTTACTTAAATACCTTTCATAAAAAGCAGTAAAGAATATTTATTTTCTAGTAAGAGTAATTACTTAATCTTAATCAAGAGTAATTATTTAATTGCTTTTATCTTTATTAAAATGTTTAGATGGGAGCCAGGAAAGCCCACCCCCTTATTCCGCCATGTTAAATTCACCAATTTTATGTATCTTTTCCTCAGAAATGGTGTAACAAAACGGTTGTAAAGTTTTTATTGAAATTAGAATAATATATTTTACATACTCCGATTGACCATTTTCTTTCTAAGTAAAATAGAAAAATTATTATCAATTACTTATTCATTATCACTTTTGAATTAACATTCTTGACTCAATTTCACTATAATTCTCAACAAATTCTAACATAAACAATTCTAAACAAATTCTAACATAAACAATTCTCAACAAATTCTAACATAAACAATTTTCAACAAATTCTAACATAAACAATTTTCAACAAATCTTCATATACCACAAATCTAGTTTTTGATACACGAATCCATATAACACTATTCACTGATTCATTAGGATCGGTCCATGCAGACATTTTCTTAGCAGCTCTTGATTTGGTAAATCCCTAAATACAGTCTTGATGACTAACATTACTGGAAGCGTAGAAGAGAAGATATGACAAAAAATGGAAAGAAGAAATGTTAATTGCACAAAATTTGATCATAAATGTAAGTTAAAAATCTGTAAATTAATATCAAAATGTATTTCTCATAGTATTGAATAACATGTATAAAAATAAAATTTCAGTTACATACGGCTATAATAGATCAAAAATTTTATTGTCTGAAAAACAACTTTTTAAGTTTAAGAACCGTAATAGATATGAAATAAATGTTTGAATATAATGCCTATAATACGAAATAAAATCATTACACGACGATTTAAAACGAGAAATTATAATGAAGTTTACCTTTATATTTTAATGTCTTAAAATATTTGTAAACGTAAAACATAAATGTGGCTTCTTAATAAATAAATTACAAATGCTGAGTTTTCATTTATAGTATTTATCGCTGTAAGCTCACTTCTATCCATCTAAATAACTCAAAATATAGTAATTTTCTCTTATTGAAAAGATGGGCTCCAGCAATATTTTACTTATAATTTAAATTTACCATCGCAATTAAATTATTATTGCAAAGAATTTGTTCTAATATAGTTTATGTTTAGCAAAATATTCTCTAGAAATAAAATGCGAAATATAGTTTCTCCTTGAGATATGAGAGAGAGAGAGCAACATATTTTTGTTACTCGTAGTAAATTATTTAAAAATAACTTCGTTATACATTTAAAAAACAATGGATAATGAATAAGAAAAGACTAATCCGAGTTTACAAGTTTATAATCAAATAATCCAACGAGATGATTTTTATTTAATATTATTGACTAAACAATTTATCAGTAAACAAAATCTTTCACATTTAGTAGAAATACTACATTTATTTCACACAATATAAAATTTATTTTTCTTGAAATTCAATACGCTGAATTTTTTCAATATTTAATGAATTATTTTATTCTTGAATATATCTTTGCTTTTTTATGTTCAACTGACTTTTAATAATCACAAGCTTTCAGGCGTCCTTGATAAAAGAAAATGTTACATAAGTGTTTTTTTACAATTGAGGATGCAATTGCGATTTCATACTTTCTGACATATTAACAACATTTTTAAAGAATCATAAAAAAAAAAAAATCAAAAGTAGGTGAATATCAATAAAAACTAAATATTTTTTAAAATATCTCAACAACCGAATTTTTTTGACATATGCGTAACCATTTTTTAATAACTTTTTATTTTTTAGAATTATGTATAAACAATTGTTAAGTGTTCGGATTCTTTTATATTCTGTTTCGTAATGTTAATACTCTTTTTGTGACCGTAAGATAAAAAACAAATGTAGAATGTGAAATAATGTCATGAGAAACATTTTAGGACAGAAATTTGCCACAGATGATAGTTCATTACTTTTTATCCTTGACTAATTTTTTACATGTAATGATTTCAATAAATATCGAAAGCTTATTTACTAATATTTTAGAAAAAATTCTAGTTCTGATGTTTTTTAGCAATTTTTATAATTTAAAAATTATTACATTATTTATACATGTCATTAATGTTGTAATATCATCCGTAATTCCAGTCATACTATATTTATTATGTTTCAGAAATTGTACTGTTTGTTTGATTGCAATAAAAACATCTCATTTTAAAATGAAACACAGTCAAGGATTCTTTCTTTATAATCCTACGGCTCTTGCATGTCGGCTCCTAAGCTTTCCCCCGTAATTTAAATTGAAACAATTTTAATTATGGAAAAACGTTTTTTAATTATTGAAACTAAACGCTCCCATAATGCATTTTTGATTTCTTCAATAAAAAATTTCAAAAAGTACAGAAAATTTCAATTTAAATAATTTGTATTCATCAACTTTTATAATAATTTACAGTGAAATTTGTTTTCATGCAATTGCATTAAAAAAGACGGATATTCGTTAAAATGTTAAAGTGTACATTTTGCTTAAAAATTATTTTAAACTATCGTATTGAAGAAATATAAAGCTTTCTGTTTAAAGGCATATTCATATATAAAAGTGAAGGTGTTTATTTTAATTCTATTTAGAATTGTAATTAGCCAACTTACTGCCAATCTCACATGTATTGAGAAAACAAATTAGGTATTGTTGAATATTGAATATCCAAATGTACTTGAAAAAGGCAAAGAGAAACCAAAAAGAATTATTTTTAATGAATGCATATTCTTTCAATATTTTTACATTATTTTAAATGTTATTATTTCTTCCATTTCTCTCCTTTTTTGTTTTCAAATATAAAATAAATAATGAAACATTTTTGGGAGCCTTTTTGTTTCTTTGCTCGACAGTTTAAAAAATTAATTCAACAAAAACTAACATCATGAATAATTAACGTTGGGAAATTTATAATTCATTAGTTTTATTTCTGGAAGAGATATCTTATCTTTTATTTTGGTATACAAATATCTGAAAAAGAGTTGTAAATATTCTCAATAAGAGCTCGAAAAAAGGACATGGAATGTTTGTTTTTTAAATAATTAAAAAGCATTATTATAATATCAATTCTCTGCAATTCATGTTATAAAACAAAGTATTTCCGCAAAGATCTTCTAATTGAACCAAGTTCCTTTGCATTTTAGACAAAACTGAATGAAAATATCAAATGAAAAATATAGATATACTTAAACTTGAACAGTTTTCTCCCTTTTCTACTGTTCTTGATAAATCATATATTAAAGTGCAAAACCTACGAGAAATTAAAAAAAAAAATAAACAATTTGTTAAAACAATAAGCAATTTCTGCCGGACAAATCACCTAAATATTCACCTGATTAAATATATATGACTTGAACATCATTTAAAACTTGAGTTTTGTGCTAATTACAACGCACTAGATATAATATATTATCACGTATCTTAAAAATTTCAATTACTAAAATAAGGAAGTTCAAGTTATTAATTTACGGGAATATATGAATTAATTATTTTATCAAGAACAGTTAATAACAATAATTGTTTTATTAATAATTTTAATATTCTGCTATGTTTTATTAAGAAACGAATTGAAAATGGCGTCACTTCAAAAATTTTGATCATGCATTTTTCGTCATTTTAATAGTAATCCAATTTTCCGAAATTTTCTTTTCCTCGTAACAAATAAAAAACGAGAAGGAAGTCAGTTAGGAAACATTAAGAAAAAAAAAGTGATTCAAACCTTAAAATAATTCAGACACTTTTGAAGAGATACAGATGAAGACTAAAAAGAAATTTTTGAAAAAATTTCATGGTCGAGTAAGAGGCATTCTTGGCTTTAGATGACACACGCATTGAATATGCATAGTGTAAAGTCATGGAAGTAAAATAATTCAGATGTATTTTTAACAATATCAATTCTTTCAAAAATCTTAAGAAAACTGAATTATTCATATGATGTATCGCAAAAATTCAATAATATATAAGAAAATTAAAAATGAGTGTCACTCTCTGCACCTGTCAGCCATTGTTGAAGGTCCTATGTTAGATTAACCAATTTTAATGCGCGCGTTGATTTATCGCCTTTACCTTTAGTAAGATACGTTTAAAGGATATTTCAGCAGATTGAGCAAGGAAAAATCTAACATTATGTTCCGCTTTAATCACTCATGCAATTCATACAGACAGAATATTATTAAATATTAAAAAGATGTATAAGTTATGCAAGAACTTGGAGAGTAGGAAAATTATGTTTTATCACGAAAAAAATTATGTCCCGATAAATAAAAATATCAAAGTAATAAATAAGTTTAAACTTTGAACAACTTGGGCAAAGAAGTTACACTGCTACAAATGTGTAATGCGAAAACAGCGAAATTTCTATCGCTCATTTGCTGAATAATTAAAGTTAATTGTATATTTTTTCAAATTAATAAGGTATTTACTAACATGCGTTACATATAGATAAAAAACGAATAATTTCTGACTCACAATATGTTAATTTTATTATAAAATTGTAATCCTTTAGGGTTTTTTTTTTTTTTTGTTAGTTTCAATTTACTACAAAATAGGCAACACATATTTTTTTGGCTGTAAATTGTATAAATTAAAAACTGGAATTACAATTAAGGGGGGAATTCATATTCTTGAATATATTACAAATTATTTAAACCTGGAACATTTCTTTTGGTAAATTTTGAATTTCTTATTGACTACTAATTCTTATATACAATTTAATTCAACAGAAATTCAGTGTTTATTGTTTTACATTTTAAGCAGTTATGGTTGAATTCTCATTTAAATAGCTTATAAATCAAAACTAACTAAATAACTTTCACTATGTCAAACGTTTTGCTTATGGCTAAATTAAAAAATAATATTTTACAATTGATTGTTATATAAAAAAATCAAAACGTCAATAATAAACAAAACGTTATAATTAACTTTAAGAATACGGTATTTTATTACAAATTTACTTCTATCCGAAATATTATTTACTCTTTGTATTCAAATTAACTGGATTTTCTGAAGAATAGGACACACAGTGTATGAAATTTCACAGTTAATTAATTTTCGGCATAAGCATTCAAACATTAAGCAAAACTTTTCAATTAAAATGATTCACTAAACACAACCCATACAGATCTTAATTTTCCTAAACATGTCTCTATGATTGATCAGTTTTAGGATTATTAACACAAAAACAGATACTATTAAACTATATTTTAGAAAACTGTTCTTAATTCTATCTTAACTTTCTTCCTTTACAAAATAATGGATGAATTCAAATACATTTTGCAAAATTACAACCAATAACCTCATTTGTTAAAATATATGATATAGGAATTATCTGAGTAAAATGTATTCGTAGCTGATTTTTTTCTTTCATATAAAAGTAATATGTGCATTTAAGTAGCTCATTTTAAGCAAAAGTTTTAACATTGTTCCGTTTCTCAGCTTTTGCCGATCAATCTTAATGATGGATCTTTAAAGGGTAAACTGCATAGTTGCTTCGAGTTTCCCATGAAACTCAGTAAAACTTTCACTGGCACTCTTGAAAGGCTTAATCAATCTTTCAAAGAATAGAAAAGAGACTAAACAATGAGATTTTTTAATTGGCCCACGCGTTTGAAGTCTGGTAAGTGTCCAATAATGATGAAAAGGCTTTAAGAGGCTTATCATACGCAAAACGCCAGACGGTGTCAAGAATCCTTACAAACTCATCCATAATATTGTCACCGAACAATCCAAGACTTCCTTGACAAGGCTGATAACGAGTTCATGGATAACTACAAATGGATGTTGTGTCTGGGCATTTCTCCCAGCGAAAAATTCGCTCCCTTGTTTTAAGACAATGACACTTTCAGTAAAAAATATCTCAAAATAATTGTTTCGCCTCTTGCCTCTCATAGTTAAATTCTAATCCAAGAGATTTGTCTTTTAAAATGCTACCAGAAACTGAAAATATCACTTTGAAATTTTGTGAAGCCTAGACTATTTTGCTAACGAATAATTTTATATAGCTTTTACATGCATGGAAGAGAACTATAATAAAAAATAGGTAGCCAAAGTCCGATAATTTGGTGTCAAAATTGCCATGTTTAAAATAATTTTTAAAAAAAATCATAATTTTTAATGTTCAAATTATTAATTTTTTTGTTGCTATCCTATTAAAATGCAGAGTTATCGAGGGAAAAATATTTTTGTTATATTCCTCAGTGAATTCTGCATGAATTCATAAATAACTGTACTGTATTTTTACTCAGAGTATTAATTATAATATTTATTAGAATCCTGCACAATTTCTTTTCATTAATTTTTTCAAAGGAAGAACTACTTAAAAAATTTTTGTTACTACAGTTAAAAGTATTATTTAAAAACTAATTTTTTGCTTGCATATTCATATTTTTTAAATCCATAATATTCTTCATTAAATGAGTAACAACTGAAACAAATGAAAGCAGGAAAGTCGCTTTATTAGTTTTCTAAATTTCCAATGGAATAAAGTTTTAACTTAACTTACATACACAAAAATAAATACAAATGCAAAATTTATCTCGCATAAAAGAATTATTTTTACATCATTTTAATGTAAACATAGCACAGAGAAACAAAACAAGTTTCCGATCGGCTGACCACTGTCCTTCAGTAGAGTAATGAAATGTGTGTGCTGACCTACAATGGATTCTCGATACAAAGTAACTGCATATTACTTGAGTGAAACCATTGTTTAGCGACCCTTCGAATGATTTTCAAATGCGCAATTGGTTGGAAATTGGTTGTGGATGTACATGTTTGGAAGAAAACGTACACCCGTTCTCCATTAATAGCGAAAATTGCTGACCGCTGCGATCATCAACAAAAAAAAAATTGCATAGATTTCACAACATAGAAAAATCGCTCACTCTTTCACATTAATAACGGTCAATACCTAATATCTGATCATTGAAAATTCAGTGTCTTTTTGATGTCCTCTTTATAAAGTTCAGGGTGTGTCTCTCTAGAATAGAGTTTTAATGTTTATATTACAAATGCCATTCATTTTCTACACCTTTTATTGTTCATTTTTTTGGATCTCAAATTCGTTCACATTCAATGTTCTTTTTTTACTGCCTTCTTTTCTTTTTTTAAAATGATATAGTCTACAATTTAAAATGTTGAAAGAACTTAAGAGTATTATAAAAATTGCTTATGTATAATTCCATCTCTGTCATCATTAAATTCTTTTTTGAAACAATTTTCAATATATTTTTCTCAATTTCATTCAACATTAATTCATTCTCTTAATTTTTATTAATGCCAATACCACATTTAGAATACTATTCATTTTGTCAATGGTATAAGAAAAATAAACTCTTATGATTAAAATATAATCATATGATTAATAATGTCATATTAAATACTGATAACTTGATAAATTGGAATGTCATAAATAGTATAATAGCGTAATTATAAATAGCAATTAAAACAGAAAACTTGATTTCAAAATAATTTTAGATTAGTGACAATATATATATAATTTGATTTAGAATATAACATGTTATACTCAAGTACAGACTTTAAATTTTTTAAATGAACATTATTTACGTCCTATGGAACATAGTTCATTAAAACTGTAAGAATCTATGGTTTATTTTCTACTTATATAAATAAAATTATCTGAGATCCGGTAATAAAATAATACAAAGAGTCAATAAAGCGATTTTTATGTTATATGAAAATGGGGAATAACAATAATTTTGTTAAATAATTTGAGTTTTTCAAACTTTTTTTACATAATAAGAATTCAGAGGTCGATAATTATTGCTTTTCCTTTATGAAAAAATTATTCCTTCAAGAAAAGTGATAAATTATTGTATCTTTGCTTAAAATGTATTTGAGCATTAAATAAAGAAACAGTAAGCTAAATGACAGTCTTTAAATTTTACTACCAAACATGGCAAAATTACTTTCAGTGTTTTATTTGAAAACACGCGTGAACCCTTTCTTATAAAAAAACCATCAAAGTTATTATAGATATAATTTGAGTAAAACAGTTGTTGCATAGAAATTTTATGTTTATTAATGCAAAATTCATATAAAACATGAATAATAAAACAGAAGAGCTTTGTACTTGAATGAAAATTACACTTGTAATTTTTAATGGTTGTTAATTTGTTATTCAAACACACACACACAAACACACACACACACATATATATATATATATATATATATAATTTTCATCACTATTATAAATAAATAAAATATAAATTGTGTCATTATTTGTATTATACTATCATAAATAAGATGACAAGATATTTTAATCTAGGTTTATAGATGCTCTTTATTTTATTAACTATATCCTTTGAAACCTATAGTTAGGTATTAATAATCTGTGAAATGATTTCAACCAGAGGAAGGACTTAGAAAAGATATTTAACAAAGTTAAGTAATTTTGAAGAACACTTGGACCTAAAATAACATAGAAATATAAAATGTATAAAAAATTGAAATGAATGCATATTTCATCATAATTCGTATAATATGTAAATTAATTATTCTTTATATTTTTGAAGTTGAAAATGTTATTGTTAGTTATATTATTATACAAATAGTTATGATAATTTGAAATTTTGGCCTTGACAGACGTTTACATTTAAGAAAGAGATATTATTCAGTAAGTGATTTCTAAAGAAAAAAAAAGCTCCCTATATAACATTTTTTTTTCTTTTTCCATAGAATAAAGAAGTGTAATGAGACTTAGTAATTTTATTAGTATTTTCTTTATAAAACATAACTGATGCCATAAAGTGTTTTTTTTTTACTTAAAAATAATAGAAATATCCTACCATTTCCATATTTAATCTCTTGCATATACACCCAACTCATATTTTACGTGGTAGATATATTCCTTAGAAAACCGTGCAAAAATTCGTGTAAAAAATACATGCGAAGTATAGTAAATTTGGGGATATATCCCACAACCTTAAAAATTGGGTAAGATGAAAAAACTAAATACTTTCCCAAAGAATCGTGCAAAAAATTAATAATGATCCAGATTACATATTTATAAAACAAAAACAATTCATTTTTATTTTAAAAAAATTAAAATTAGTGTACAGGGAAAATTCAGTCTATAGGTACATACAACATATATGAATTATTCAAATTGAAGTTTGGAATAAAATTATCAACAAATATTCATCCTACTTGATAACAAGTGTGCATATTTATTACGAACTGGATTAAAAATGCTATCTTTAGTAGATATGTCAGATAAGTCTAGCACAATTGATTCAAATGAAGAATTTCGTTCGTTATTAACGGCTACTGTAGGTTTTTTTTTTTTTTTGTTGTTAAAATGTCTGTTATTAGAAGATAGTTTATTTTTTGTTTCTCATGTTACATTCCTTATTTTTGATATCCTGCTACACAAGCTTGAGATTTCTTTAAAATTTTAACGCACGCTCCATGTCAAAACCGTGAGTGAGAAAATGTTGTTACATACTTGTAGTAAATTTCAAGCCCTCGTGAATTAAATCAGACGTTTGTAGCTGAACTCCACTTTCGACTTGAATTATCGAAATGAAAAAATAACATACATGTCAGTAATTGTGATTTTAAGGATACATTTCAAGTGTTCACATGTTAAAACAAATATTTTTTTTTTAATTAAGCGAATGAATATAGTTGAAACAGTGATGTGAAGGATTTTCAGTTTGGCTGGAAACCCAAATGCTGTGTTCAGGTTGAAGAACAACGAAATAAAGAAAAAAGTGATTATAAAATCGGGCAATTCCCGCAACTCCAGAATACAAAGTAAACAAACCATGAAGTAGACCAAATCACTCATAAACAGACCGTCTTCTGAATACTCTGCTAAAATTATAATTAAAAATAAATTAGGGGGGGTATTCGTGCTGGAATAAAAGAATCGTGTAAAAAAATATGTTGGTGAACCGTGTTATTTCAAAATGGTGTAAAAAAGACAGTGTAAAAAGAGTTGGGTGTATTTTGAAAATGAATGAAAATAATAATAAAAGAAATCCCGGCTTCATATCTATTCATATCTATTCCCTAATCATACCAAGAAAGGAATTAATTTTTTTATAAAAAAAATTTCACGATCACGAAATAAAATTGGAGCCTTTCATAATTGTTTAAAAAAATCTGTGTTACATTGTCTCTTAAATTATAAATTAGGAGTGTATTTTTTAAGTTTGTAGTGAAAATGCTTAATTTTTGTAAGTTATATTTCAATTATTATTATAGTTACTTAAAATTTTAAGTTATATTTCAATTGATATATTTTGAGTTTTAACAGGAACTTCGTGACATTACGTAAAATTGTATAAAATTCGTTAAGAATTTTAATGAACAAGAATTAATTCCATATGATAGACATTGTTACTAAATTAACAAATAGAAAAAGGTAATAAAACAAAAGTGAAAAAATATAGATATAAAGGCTTCTGTTGAGCCATCAAAGAAAATCATTGAATTTTTTGGCTTTTTACAAAGAAAACTTGTTAGTGGACGCCATTAAATGAATATACACGCTTCATATTCAAAAGAAGTAGTTTTAATTAAAGACTCCATAAAGTAATTTAGTTAATTATTTAAAAAATATTACTACAAGGAGATTGCTAACAAAAATTAATATAAGTATTAAAATTAAAACAATACTATGGAAAGCAATATTTCTAATTTTTTGAGAATACAAATCATTTTTAAGTACGAAATCGATTTCAACTTCATTGACAAAATGAATGAAAGCAAGCAATTATTCTATGATAAAAAAAATTAAAAATCGTGATGAGATATTAAAATTAAAGGAAATGATAAAAGAATAAAGTAAAAAAAATATTAAAGTTCTTGATAATATTCCTTTCAAATATTAAAGTTAAATATATCTGAAGCTAAATAACACATTATCGTTTCCATAAAATAAAAATAAATACATATTTACATGTTAATCTTTTTTCAACAGTTGTCTACCAAACGTTTTGAATTCATGACGTTAATGTTAATCCTATTTTAATTTCCTTTCAAATCAAGGATCAATGAATTTAATTGGAACGTAATAAATTGTATTCAAATAATAAAAGTTAGAAAGATTTACGTTTGTTTATTATCTGTTTTAGAAAATGTTTTTGTTTCTTTCAATAACTCGTATGTATTTTTTTCTTTTTTTTGGTGTTTAAAAATACTTATTAAAATCGAAAAAAATACATTAGAAACCTTCTTTAATTTTTCAATTATTTTTATTGTACTCCAGTGAATATAACAGAATAAATTCGAGGAGATAACTAAAAATTCCATACAATTAACATTCTTTATCGTATTCAAAATGGTAGGTAGATGGGAACTTAGAAATATTTCTTTCAAATCACTGCGATCTGAAAACTAACGTTATCTCAAGCTTTTCGCTAATTCAGCACAGTAATTCGTCATCTAACTTATACGAATGATAAATGCATTCACCATTCAATCATTTTAGTTCCTTGCTTATATTTTATTTTAACTATTTAAAAGGAAAAATCTCATCTAACAGATGTCTTCCTTTTTTAATTAGGATAGAACACAATTTTTGTTTTTACACTTTTTTAAATCGTTCGAAGGAAGCTAGAATTCTGACGAGCGTGACGAAAACCGGTTAAAATGATTACTGTTCAGAGGTGGGTGAAAGTAAATAAAACAAAATTTCTTCTAACACGTGACGGTTAAAAGAACGTGCCACATTATAGACACATCATAGCAATCTAGTTTCTGATAAAACACGTTTCCTGAAAAAAACTGTTTTTCCGCAGGTTTAAGGGATTTTATTAGTTTATTATCTTGTTATCGACTTTTTCGTTTTATCATCGTTTTGATCGCTGGTATCTGTTTGATGCTCTATTTTTCAGGCAGCCATTAGTCTTTTTAATTTTAACTGTAGGTTGTAAATGATGGATAATTCAAATGATTTGCATAAAGACCCATTTAAGAATGATTATTGACTGGGGGTAAAGTTAATCATCGTGTTAAAATTTTGATTTTTATCTGAAGTGCTTCAATTATGGCTATTTGTAAACAAGTTTCTCTTATAGCATTAATATGATGATGCTTTATATTTGAATTTATTTTGAAGGCAATAGACCAGGAATCCGATAGTATAAATATCATTTTTATTAGCTGATGCAAACACTGTGGCTAAGTCTACTAAGACTTTTCAGACAACTGCTAAAATAACCTGTATTACAGACCTTAAATGCTCCAGATCAATAACATTCACAATAGAAAGGCTCTGAACAAATTACAAGGGCATGAAAATTTGCCCTGATAACACAAAAATCTATATCAATTGCAGATATTGACAGGATACTCCATTGTTACCAGTGTCTGTTTTTAATTTCCCATCCATTTAACTGGACCTTTTTAATAGTAGACATATTCTCTCATATTTATTTAGCTCATAGGAATTTCTAAACATCCCTAAGGTGCCTAATCTGCCTTTTGCTGTTATTAACCTCTTCAGGGAAGGGCTTTTTATACTGGGAAAAAGATATTTTTTGTTCATTACGATTTATTCATTTCATATAGATTTGAAATAAAAAAGTGGAGAAAACAATGAAATTGCACAAGAAACCAAAATGTTCAAATCTGTGGTCGATGAGCCTTAGTAGTAATTATTGAGTGAAATGATTTCATACATCCCGGCATACCGGTTCTTCACATTTCTCACAAAAGTAATGAGTTCGACTTATACGGTTTTTGTCGTGGCTTCTTGTACAATTTTATTATACCTATTTAAGGATAATAACCTATACCATCCGGTTTGATTTCAGGATCAACTTTAGTCCAGTACATTTTAGGAGGCTATTCATATATAGAACTTCGTTCTACCTCGTTTGTTGGCTTGTTCTCCTATTTTTATCATTGTGATAGCAATTGCACCGGGTATTTCATTTCACAGGGACATAAAAAAGATGGTGGATTTTCTGCAAATGTTTCATCCATTTCAGCGTACCAAATTCCAGCTGATGTTGCCTCATATCTATATCAACAAGGCTTTCATCATCACTTTCAGAAAAATGTCTGTGTTTTTCTGAGATATTTAACTCTTTCATCAGAACTCGAACATTTTCCCCCAATTCTAAATGAATTGGACTTTCACATTGACTTTCCGTAAGAGATAATAGTTCCAAATCTTCAATGTCTGAAATTTCAGAGCTGTAGCAGAAATATAAGAATTTAATCACCAAAAAACACGTATATTTATATGATCAAATGTTTTTTATTAAAGTGTAAAATCATGATAAGAGTCAAATTTGATTTCATTTTGAAATGTTTTACTTCTACAGATTCTTTAAATGTACAAATATTTAAAACATCTATTAACTACCAAGTATTCTATTTACATTAAATACTATGCAATTGGATATACATTAAAATTTTATTCTTAACTGTGTTCAAATTTTTAAAAAAAACTATTTTGAGTACAATGTGTAGATGATTAACAATCCTGCATGATACAATAAAAAAAGCTTTTGAAACAGATACAATAATAATAAAAATATGGAATAAAAATTAACAAAATTATGCAATTAAATGTAATTTAATATTGTTTAACTTGACCTTATGAGTCAATAACAGCTTGCTATCTCCGAGGCATACAAGTAGAGGCTATAAGTTTTTGTGTGGTATTTGACGTAATTTCAGACCACTCTTTTTTGAAGGAAACTTCATTTCACGCATTGCATTTTCTAAATCTTCTGTCATCCCATACGCTTTCAATGGGATTCAAATCTGGCGAATGAAGTGGGGTAAGAAGCTGTGCAAGTGCGTTGTAACGATTCATTCTTTCACAATTTTTGTTGTGAACTTTGAATTGTTATTATACTAAGAGGACCACAGGCTTCCAAACTGTCAACAGATTCCTGTAAGTTATTTTTCAATTTCTTCAAGTATTTTAAGGTATCCGCCTACCTTCGAAGAGGACTTTTTTAAATAAATGAAAAAAATAACTTTTTGTATGCATGATACCATAAGATATGGTTGAAGACTTAAGATACAATGTAATCTTTGCATAAATTAAATTTTTTTTTAATATTTCAGCTAAAAAATACATGAAAATATCAGTAAGATGGCACCTGTGCAAAACACCAAAACTGAAATTTAAATAGAGATATTTCAATTCTGTAAACTTTATTATGATGAACTGAATCTAATTTAGGATTTGTGCCTCTCTCACAATTATAACCCTGAAAATTAAATATTTATAGGAAGTCGTACTTTAACATACAGAAAAACCGTAAGAATTTGTGATAATTTATGACTTTTATTTTCAATAAAATGTAAAGTAATCAAATTATAACAATAGGAGAGGTTCAAGTCCTAAACTCACTTTTATGGAGTATTCCATGAAAGTTTCATAACATTATATGCATAACTTTTTTTCAATACGAAGTTTTGCGCTGAAGCAAAATATGAAAATCTTGATTTTGAGAAAAAGCTAAAAATACCGAATTTTCCCAACAATTTTTGCGATTTAAAAGTAAGATTTTTTTTTCCTTCTACTTAACTTAATTATCGAATTCTGGGAGCCTCAAAAAAATTCCCTTTCTTACAACCATTTTAACTGAAACAGTAACAATACATACTTAAAATTAACTTTTCAAACATGACGCACATGTTTCGTTCCTGCTTAAATAAGAGTGAATTCGTAAGACGTTCTTTAAAATATCTTCTGTATGCAGATTTTTGTGATGTTAGTTATTCACTATTTTGCATATTCCGGGGGATGTAATTTGGTTTTTGTCTCTTATTTTTATAAAATATTGTTTAACTTATAAAATTTGACATTGCATGAATTTGATTTCTTAAAAATATTTATAATTTCTTAAATCTCATTATTTTTATAGACGTATGTTAACTTTTATTACTGAGTGTATATAGTATACACGGATTAAACGAATTACTTTATGAAAATGTGATAATGAATATGAATTTTGAATAAGAATATTTTTAAAAATTACCTTTTAATTATATTCTTAGTTATATCGTGTGATTTTATTTGGGAAAATATTTTCATGAAAAAGGCGTCATGTTATTAATATTCTTTTGGTCTTACTTTGAAGTTTTGAAATGGCTTCAATAGCTGATATTTTCAAAATGAAAGCAAAATATGACGATATGCTTACTTAAATTTTATACAGAAAATGATTGCTTGACATTTCTGACAAAAAGTACAAGATTTAAAAAATTTCTAAGGTTTTCTATATTTAAAATATATAATTCTTTTAAATTAAGCAACATGTTTGTGGATAACAGTAAAAAAAGAAGAAATCAATAATTATTCGTTCCTCTGAACTATTGTTTCGAACACTTTATTCTTATGTTTTCCGGGTGGTTCTTTTCAAACTCTTTGCAGTAAAATCAGAACACGAAGCATTATTTAACTTTGAACCTTTTTTTTCTTCTGTAAAATTGATCTTGTAAAGAAGTTTAAATGGTCTATTACTACATATTTTAAATTCTTTTGATAAAATAATTCCATTGTTTAAAAAATTTTAGTTGTTAAAATAATTATTTGACCTATTTTAGAAAAAAATCACTGCTGTTTTTCGATGCACTAATTCTATTCTAATTGAATACTAATCCAATTTCACTAAAAAGTTTTTTTTTTACCGAAAACCGAAAATCGACAGATTGTCTCTACGAGCTTCGTAACTTAGGAAGTACTTTTCGGATTGATATTTATCAAGTCAATTCCTAAGCTAATTGATTACTTATCTTATCTTGAAATGTTAAATAATACCAATGGAAAACAATTACTTTCATTTCTGTAAAAAATGATGTTTATCCGACCCAAAAAGAGGAAATAAGATTTTAAAACAATGATGTCATGTTTAAAAATCAACTTCACTCGTGCATAAAATAAGTGAACGGTATTTCCGATGCATGGTACAAAATGAACGGTAGCAGGAAATGTTTTCACTTGTAGTTATACGTAATAATCGCACCATTGTCCACGATAAAATTACCACTTAATAAAGTATATATTAACTGTGTGCTTTGTGTAATTTTTTCAACGCTTGCTTAATTTGTTCGGTAGATTAAAGGATACTTCATGATATTTATATCAACATAATATTTGTTAAGTGATTGTTTCTGACACAATATTTTTCTCCTTTTAAAAGGTTTATTACTCCTTATATGCTTTAAAATTCTACATTGTGGTTCTTGAAAATATAAAATACAAACACTCACAGTTAGAAATACAAATTTCCCATCTATTACGAAAATATTTCTCAATAGAGCAGGCTGCTGCATCGTCCGTGAATTCAATGGACTTATTGGGCTTCGATAACAGAAAATTTTGAAGGAAAAATTAAACAAAAATAAACACAATATAGAATACATTGAACATTTCGGTTATCTATTTCTGTTCGATTCAAAGTTCTGTTAAACAACGCTAACATGTTTTGTAATTTTAAAAGTAAACTTGAGTAGAAGGTTAAGGAACTTGAATTCGCGAAACTGGAACTCGCACCTAACACTTTCTATGCATAGTGCGACTTAATCGTATTTTACGTGCAGCTTCTGCTACATGATAGTTAAGATTTATGAGTTTAAAACCACTACTTATCGGTTTTGCGAGCCCTTTTCCTTCCTAACTTGTTTCGATTCTATAGAATTTTAAACTAGCTTGAAATCAAAGAGAATAATTCATGCAAAACTATCGTGATTCATTTTCTATCGTAATTTTATTTCATTTTAAGAAGAAAACTTCAAATTTTTATTGAGGGCTTTGTGACGTCCGTCTATCATTATTTAATTCTACTAACATCTTTCAGTCTAATCAAAGCTACTAAAGGCTTGACTCCATTTGAAGAACGTTCTAAGAAGACTTCAAGGAAGAGCATGATAAAATACTTTATTTATTACTGAAGCATGGATAAAGTCTCTCTCCCTCGCGAGCTCAAATCCCATTTAACTCTCTAATCTTAGAGTATGATTCAAAAATGAAAAGTTTGCTAATAGATTCATATCTCAGTACTTTATATATATATATATATATATATATAATGATTTAACTTTAATTCAATAATTTATCTCATTGAATAATCGAATAATATAATATGTTTATCCCATTCCCTAATTCAAAAGTAAAGAATTCATTCTTATTTCCTGATCTCCTTCTAAATTATCCTTTTATTTATTAGATCACGCGCTCATAAAACTGGTTAACTTCGCGTTCCCACGAACTTAAATCTGTCAAATCAATCCCTATTAGACTTCTTGTCTATTATGATATTTCCCCAGATCTCTAATCCTGTACCACGTGTTATATAACGTTTATTTTGAAAGATCCCTGCTATATAACTTTACACAACAAAACTCTCTTATGCTCTCTTACTCTTATACACTCCTCCCTGATGATCATCTGAGATTTTTATGATGTTTTCGCTTCGGCCTTTGGTGGCCGAAGCCCGACTAAAGTCTGAAAGTACGAAACGCTCTCTCCGATAGAATCAATAAACAATCTTATTCATATGAAAAGGGGCTATTCATTTCGGCCATGCATTCAAAACGTGCTATTAATATTGAACAAAGATTTAATATCTACTTAAATATCATTCGTGATATATATATCTTAATAACCCGAACAGTGTCAATTAATTATTTCTTTAGCCTAACTAGAATCAATGAAGAATATTTTGTTTAACAATATACTACAAAATTATAAAATGCTAATTATATCTAAAGTAAATATTTAATAGTTAGAATTTTAGGGAATGCCTTGTCAGAAATAACAAGTTTGATAAAAGGAATGGAACAAATTCATCTTTAGTTGTTATTTATCCTAATGAACACGATACTGTAATTAGAGAACTTAAAATGCTAATAAATCTCTCCCATATCTTGCTTTCCAATAATACTTACAGATTTCAATATGAACAAATTTTTTTTTGTTTATTTCTGAATCAAAACCTAAAGAAAAAATATTAATAAGCATAAAATTCTTGTCAAAACAGATCTTGAATAAAATAATAACAAAAACCCTTTATTTATCGGATAAATAGAACAATATGTTGCAATGAGTTTGGGATGCATAATATTACTTGTCTTTCCGGTACAAAGATTAAAAAATTGGTATTTTTTTCAAATTAAACTTTTAACATTAACGACCTATTAAAATCAAATATTCACCTTAGAGAAATTAATTCGAAATATTTTGCCTGATTTCTTACATTTCCATGTTGCAATCGCTTATCAGCATAATAATTTCGAAAAACTTCTTTGTATTTATTTTATTATTCATTCCACAATAACAAGAATCATTCTAATTATTATGAAACGAATAACTGTTTACCTTGTTCATTCACTATTATTTAGATTTAATCGAATACGAAACAATGAACTAGCTATAAAAATTAAATACGATTCAGTATCATGGAAAAGAAATTAAACTCATTGAAAATTAAACATTAAACGTGCTCAATTCTGTATTATGAAATTCCTCCTCCCCATTGTTTAGAATCATACATGTCGACAAATATTCAGTCGCTACGTAAAATTAATTTTAAACCTTCGATCGAATCGATCACGAAATAAATAAATAAGCGATAAACAATGCATGAATTGAGAAACTGATTCTCTCAAGAAAAGCAGTGTTCAATACTTTCTTCGCTTCTGTTCTTACGTATTAATCCTTGCTCTAGGGCTCAATTATCGGTAGTGTAGGATTTCCCCTCTGTTGAACTCTACCATCGATTAAGTTTCAGGTAATTTTTTTATACATATAATAGATTTTTCCCCCCTTTAGATTTATCAAAAGGAACTGTCCCATTAACAACTTCGAGCGTTGTACGGTAGAATTGAACCCTGCGTAACTGATCATTATTAGATCACGACCCGATGTATCATGGGTGTGATATACCCGCTGAAAGAAATACAACGAATCTGTTAATGAATTTTGTTGGTATAACTTTTCGTGTAAACAAGCATTTAATTTTTTTCTTACTTTTTTTGCATAATTCGCTTCAACTAGCGTGTTGTTGACTAACAAAAAGATTTTAAATATGAATATGTATGAAGAATAAATTGATTTGGGAAAATAAGTTTATTACTCTGAGGGTTAGCCTCAGTTATAAATGAATAATTCTTCAATTAGATGTTGCATTCGCTATTTCTGTCGTTTTTTACTTTTTTTTTTAAAGAGATTAAAACTCAACAAATATTAATGTAAACAATATACACAACAGTTCTTATTGTACTAATAAGCAAAGTATGATATTTAATAAAGAAACATGGTAATTCAAAATGTTAAAATATCTTATTTTTGGTGACTTTTTGGAAATTTGATATTTTTAAAGTATATATGTCATACCCAGAATTTATTTGAAGAGAATTTTGAATTAGTTGAATGATTAAATCTTGTCATATGTAACAAGTCATATGTTACTGAAATCAAGCATTGCAATTTAAGATAATATTTTCGAAAAATCTCTTCTCGTATTTAGATATAAAAGAAATAATATCCCGCATGGGTTTTTCAGCTTAACCACAAACAAAAAATGAAAAAACAAAAAACTAATTTTTTCAGTACAGTTTTTTTCCTTAAAAAATACTCTATTTACTTTTTCATTCTGAGAAATCGCAATCCCTTACATGTTTTCGTAAATTTATAGCAAAAAAAATGAGACTTTTACAGATTTTGTAGATTTCAAGCAAATGTTGAATCGTAAGGAGCCCATTTTGAATTAAAAAAAATTCGTTCTAAAATAATAATGGAACGAAAATACCGAGTCACAGAAAAGTACGTTCATTAATACAAATGAAGGCACTATATGACTGAAGAGCAGTCCGATTTTTAATATTTTTCTAATAATCATAAATACATGCTTATAGCATTTTTTCAATAAAATTGCTTTTGTGAATTGAGTGTTTTACGTGTTCTGTGTCTCTTTTACAATGAAAGTAATCTAAAAGAGATGCATTTCCCAATCATAATTTGATCCTCAGTTTTCTAATTTCTTTAAAAATGCATCTTAAAATTTTACAAATATTCATTATGCGCTCTTCAAAAATAAATATAATCCTCCATATATATTGAGATAGAAATAAGGTACATTCTCGTATATATGAATTCAAAAACATATATTTATAACTATAAGCAATTCATCTAATAAGATTGTCAAACTAGCTTGTCTTCCTGAAAATAAGGACAATTTTACCAACAAAACTTTTAAGTGTTTTCTATATAAAGGTATAGTGAGAAAGCTTGAATTAAAATGAACTGTTGCTCTATTTTATTTATTATTTCGCTCCGTTGCATAAAGGAAATGCTAATGCTCTTCCCAAGATCTGATGAATAAGTGTCGAGTTTGAGAAGTATTACAATATCTCAGTTAATCAAAAACACTCGTTTAAAAGTAATGATAATGACCATTTTATATGTTAAATTGTAATAAAATTGTTATTGTTCGCTCCTTTAATTGCTTCTATGACTAACTCTTCCCCAAGAAGGTTTATAAATATTTGTACTTTTAAGAATTAATCATTCACTGATTCATTTCATATGATGTCCCGTTTGATAAAATATTGCGATTTTTATGCAATATTTTATCTCTCTCTTCTTCTCTCTGCTCTCTTCGTAGGACTATATTTCTTTTCCTTATTTTATTTATAATATTTATTTATATTATTTCTGCTTTACTCTTCGTGGGGACTTATTTGTTTTTATGAAACGAATAAATTATTACGTTCTTCATCCTGCCCTCACCTCATTTTGAAAAACAGGGCTCATATTCGGTACAATTTATCAATTTTTTTAAAAAAATTTTTATTTCTAACATCATAATTTGAATTCAGTAATGAATATAAAGCTACGTAGTTTAATACAACAAACTATTTTTCATATATCAATCGTCTTGGTCGAGGTAGCCTAGTGTTCATGGTATCGGACTCGTAGATGGTTGTTTTAGTCCAGTCGAGTCATTAGTTTTATTACAATGTTAATTGCAAACAATAACATTGTAATAAAATTGTTATTGTTTCCAATTAAAGGAGCAAACAATAACAATTTTATTACAATGTAACATATAAAATGGTCAATATCATTACTTTGAAACGAGCCTTTAGTGGCATCAAGGCTTGAGTCGTTCGAGCCTTGATGCCACTAAAAAGCTGTCTAAAAGGTGGTGCTGATGCACTTTAAATCTGTCGTGACTCAGTCCTCTTAATGGATTGGTGTGGAAGTTAGGAGAGAGAAGTGCCAGCTCAAGTATTCCTCATCACTTGACCGAGGATCAAAATTATGAGATCCGCTGCCAATAGCCCTTGTGTTGCTTTTAGTGCGATGCCAATCTAATCTAATCAATCTGCATTAGACAGCAGACAGCATTGTCATGCAATTTGGTGTCGGCATTGTGTGCTTCCATCCGTTAAACAGCGCGAAAGCAAATTTGACAATGATTCGTAGGTTAGTTTCGATCGATACTCCATCAAGTTGTCATCGTTAATTTGAGCTGAGTTCTCCCCGTTAATGAGATTTGGATTCCTCATTTCACTCAGGAAACCAAGCAACAATACAAAAAAACAGTGGTTTGCCTCCAGTGAATTTGTTCCAAAGAATGTGAAGACTGTTTCAATGGCTGGAAAGGCTTCAGTGACTATTTTTAGGATGCGAGGGGCGTCATGCACATGTAATTCTGAGAAAGAGGGAAAAACTATCACTGTATAATATTACAGTAAGTTACACCATTCCCATTTCGTATTCTTAATTTTCTATTCATAAAATCGGTATTTTTGACCTACCCTTGTATGGTTTTTTTTTTCGCTTTAATCCGAAAAAACATATTTATTTTATGTGTTAAACGTATTTACTAAGCGTTTGTTGATTAAGGACACGGAGTAAGAAACGAAATACGTGTTATGCATTTATATCGTATATATTGATTACGTAAATAGGAATGTATAATACTAGTCTACATTATTAACGTTATTGAACTATAGAGCTTTATATATATATAAAGAAGAAGAAGGATTTATAAAAATGGGTTGCCAGCTCAGAGGCTACCCATCGATTCTTGACTGAGGTTCAAAATTATGAAGTCCATTGCCATTAACCTTCGTGTTGCTTCTAAGTGCAACATTAATAAACAAACATTTAAACCAATTCAATCTCTCTCAAACCACATATCGTTACTTCTCATTCTTCCATTGACACTGAAATATTTTCTATCCTAAAAATATTCAGATCAGGTTTTTCAACATTAAACGAAGACAACAGTAACAATATTTTCTAAAGCCCTATGTTAAATTCTATAATTGCATGGATTTTTTGTTTTATCGAAGACTTTTAAAATTAAAATTAATTTAAGGAGAAAATTGCTGACTTAGTAACTTTCCTAAAATTTTTCAAATGATAGCATCGTGATTGCTACAATAAACGTTTTTTTTAATTTCCCAATTGAGTAAGAATTTACCCAGAGGTTTCCTCTTATCTTTCTAACGTGATCCAATTCTTTCAAAAAATTCTTCAAGAAGATGATTATCTTCTTCATCCAATTATCTCTCGATATTTCCGCCGAATAGTAGCAAATAGCCCAAATAGTAGATTTTGTGTGACATAAATCTTACAAATCTACTCCATTATAAGCCTTCTAACGGTTTTTAAAAGAAAATATGAGGAAAGTTCATGAAAAAATAACCTTCTACAGATCTTTTTCCCGCCAAAGACGTACTTCGAACTCAATGACATGAAAAACCAACAAAAAAGGGCCACGTAACATTGAAGTGCAGTGTATAAGATTAAAAAGGATACACGGATTTATACTTTCACTTCTTAAAGCAATCAGGAGAGCAAATAGAGCGGTTAGACTACAAAATTAAATTTTTTCGTGCTTTTGGCGTGTTTTGCTCTTGAAAATCGATTAGAATGCTGTTATGAAAATATTTTTTTATCACTTGTTAAATGTAATGTATCAAAGACTTTCAAATTCTACCAAGAAATTTAATTTTTTTAAACTTTTTCGTACAGATTAAAATGCGAATATTTTTTACTTATAATGTATTTCACATTTACTGAGCGATAACCTGTGATGATGTGATTTACAGAGATTTAAATAAAATTGATTGAAAAAAGTCATTAATAATCTGAATAAATAGGAAAAAAATTAATCTTCTTAAATTAACAAGATTATGGAAAATACATTATTCATAAAAGCAAATAAAGAGAATTGGAGAAAATTTTTAATTTTAGATTATTAACTATACTCAGTTTTTAAATCCGTACGATCATCATATAAAATGATATTCAAGCTTAAAAGTTTTGATAATATGCACTGTTTATATAAATGATGTCGTAGTTTTGTAATATAATATACTCTTTAAATTTTTACCTGTATTGTTCTTTCCGTACACTGTCACAATAGGGCTAAAGGTTCTGCGTGAATATTTAATATGCATTACTGCCTATAATGCATAGCGTTTGTTATTACAAAAATATATAATGGTACTCTTTTTTGTATTGATTTAGCTGTTTAGTGTTGTAAAGCCTTCTGCAAGAGAAAAAATGAAAAGAACAGGAAAAAAAAAACTTTAATTTCTCATAAGTTGAGTTTGTGTTTCCTTTTCTAATAAATTATATTAATAGTTTTAAAAAACGGTGAAATTTTTTGAATCATAATAAGAATTTTGTATATCACTAAGAGTTTAATGCAATTTAGTCAAATATAGCTATTGCATGTATAAGACTTACAATCATTTTTATAATGAAGATCCCCTAAATTACAAATATTCAATTTAATATCTCGTAATTTTTAATTTTTATAATCTTAAACACGCAAACACAGTCTACTTATTTTCATATTATAGAAATTAATGGGGAGCATAATTTTATATTCTGTATTAATTTTCCACCTCATATAATTTGATTTCTATAAAGCGTAATAATTTCTGCATTTAATTTTCAATTCGCTCAAAATTTGCTTATTATCTCACTATAGTACTTATAATAAATACTATTTGATTTATAACTGTTGTGAATCCATAAGAATTAACATTTAAATTAAACATGACACTTGCATCAGTTTATATACCTCCAATCAAAATAACAATGCATTGAATATTATTTTAAGCATCAGCTTTTAATATTAGATTTTAACATTTCCCCCATTTTATTAATATATAATAAAATAATTTCAATAATTTTAAAAAATTTCTCAAGGCGATATTTAAATTAAAGTACGAAAATCAACTTCTCTAATATAAAAAATTTAATCGATCTTCTTAAAATTCGACCTTAAATTATAACTGTTAATATTGATTCGTTTGATTTCAGGAAGTCATAGACTGGAGTAACCCGCAGTATCAAAAAGTTTGATTATTATCCTGGAATATCGTAGAGTTTTAAATCTTATAAAAATAATTGAGACAGAAACTTAATTTTTATTTATTATTCTTACGAGACTTTTCTACATAACCGTCATCCAGAGTTATACATTTCTCCCAACGTTTCTTGACATTTTGAAGACCATCATTGAAGAACTCGGCAGATTGAACTCTTTGAATTTAGATGTTTTCCATCCTGAGGGATTACTTAAATCCCCGACTTCTTGAAACATTATTCACATAACAACATTATTCACATAAGAATCAATTAATATATAGAATAAATTTTATTCAACTATCTCCTTTATTTCTTAGAAATAACTAAAACTTTACAATACCCTCTTGTGTGCTCAAAAACTTAAACGATGTGTGTATCTTTATTAAACATCAACACTTATTGAATTGACTTATAATTATTTCGGAATGATTTCCACAAAATGAACCTAAGTAAAATGCTTAATTTTTTTTAAAATATTTCTAAAACAACTATGAATAAAATGTTACGAAAAATAAATATGTAGTAACAGTATTTAACCTATTAACAGTCTATTTATTAGAAATAAGTGATCACTAGATCCCCCCTAAAAAAAGTTAATCTCAAAGACATAGAATTAAAAGCTACAATACTCAGAATATTTAAATGTGTGTGAGATATGAATATTATAGAATCTCGAAAAATCTATGAAAGATTTTTGAAATTGTTTTATACTGTTCTATCACAAAAAATTGTATTAATAATTAAAAATATATCCATACATCATATGATACTATACTGGAATTTTCGTAAACTATTATGAACTGGAGCATTTCATATCGAGAGAACTGTTATAAAAATTATAAACATTTTTTTTCGGTTGGTTCGCTTCAGAGATTTTTAAAATATTCAAAACATTGTCTAATTTTTTGTTATTCCTAAGAAATAAATCTTTAAGAATGATGATTAAATATGATTTTATAATTATTTTAAAAAATTAAAATACCTAATTTTTTAACAGAATTTAAACTAGTTTTCCCGTTCGTCGTCTCGCCTCATTCCTGTTTGGTATTTGAACTGGTGATTTATTAGTCCCATCTTCTCCGTTCAGTTTTAATATAAATCAAATGCTAATTTAAAACTGCTCTAAATATGAATGAGAAGATTTTTATGTTATTAGTTGACCCATTTCTTCCCGAAATGAAAGCGATAGCAATCAACAGTTCATAAGACGAACAACGTCAGTGGACGTCACAGATGAACAATATTCACTCCTTAATTAAATCTCTTTCAAAAGAGTCTGGGATGATTTTTTCACATCGAAGGTCAAGATGTTGTAAGAAATCGTGATGGGATAATAGTCGAAGCTGTCATAAGAATCATTATATGCTTCCGAGTTGTACTAACCGATGTTGAAGAAAAAAGAACTGTCTATATAACATGGAACTATTCTCATTCTGTTTTGATCAAAATTATTTTTAGTGTTGTCTGTAATATTATATGAGCACGACACTTACGTTAAAAGGAAGGCTTAAATACAATGTCCAATTAAGAATACTTAAACAAAAGCAACGTGTTATTATTTTCAAGCTGTTCACGGATCTTTTAAAACGATTCATGCTCGTCTATTATATCTCCATGCCAATCAGGTTAGATCGAGAAATTTAAAATTTTGCTCACGGCTATTTTTTTCTCTGTGAAAGAAAAGGTGATATTATGAGCTTGTAGAATAATGATTTGAAGAGAATAGATTAGTTGTTTTGAATTAACTATATGTTACATTACTGTGGATAGTTAACCTGATCTTATGAATTATAAATAACACCTTTATTAAATGGATTTATAAATAATAAAAGAGTATAAATTGAATGTTTTCCGTTATGACGAAATAGAGTGTGTTAATTTCATTATATATAAATTGAAATAAGGCTGAATATTAAAATATAATTTAATACATACTCATTCTGAAAGATAATAATTTTCTCTCTCTCTCTCTCTCTCTCTATATATATATATATATGTATTGACGTGTGTGTGTGTGTGTGTGTGTGTGTGTGTGTGTGTTGTGTGTGTGTGTGTGTGTGTGTGTGTACCTATTTGGCAAATTTCGTGGGAAATGCAAAAATCATTATGTTACGAATCTATTTAATTACTAATTTTACTGTAAATTATACATAAAATTTTATTTTTTAAATATGTTTATTTTAATGGATTTTTACATTTTATATTACTTTTTACGTAATTTTATATTATTTCGTGTTACTTATTGTTCTAATATATGTATATTCGTGTTTGGTGTTTTTCTTATTACTATATATATTTATAATTTTCTGGAATTATTTTGTGATCGCGATAGCCTAGTGGTCAAGTTTACTGACTCTGGCCGGCGTTGTTTTCGTCGAATCGAGCGTTCGAGGCTTAATGCTGCTTCAGAACTTCCGTATAAAAGGGCTGATGTACATTAAATATCTGGTCGGGATTCCTATTCCTCCCGTGGGTGGTGCAGAAGTATGGACAGGGAGGTGCCAACTGAGGTGTCGTCCTCATCACATGATCGAGGTTTAAAATTACGAGTTCCGTCGCCAGTAGCCCTCGTATTGCTTCTAAGTGCAACGTTAATAAACAATTCAACTGGAATTAATTGAAATTGCTTTAATTGGCCATTTTTCAGTCAAAGCTTCAGCCCAATATGGTTCTTTGAAAGATAGTTTAATGTACATTTTTAGATTAAAGTAATTCTAAGAGAGAGAGAGAGAATATAAAATTAGATGAAATGTCAAAAGAGTTGTAAATGCAATTTTAACTCAGAAGAACCATAAAAGGAAATAAAAAAGTAAATTAAAAAAACAGAAACTGAAAACAAAAATATGAGGTAAGTAAAAAAGAAGAAACATAAGTTAAGAAGTGTATTTAATAGAAACATAAAAATGTTAACTCTTATACGAAAGAGAAATTACGGCAGTCCAATCAATTTTTTACTTGTCATAGACTTCAATTTCATTATTTTATTCAAACGAACTTGATCCAATTTATGAATTCAACTCAAACTTTGGAGGAGTATTCGTATTTTCTCTACCATACTATTTTAAATATTTTTTTAAAATATGAAACATTTTCAAGTGATTAGATAAAAAATAAGATTTATAAAATATACTTCTTTGGAGTCAAGAATTTTTCATCATTCATTCTAGCTAACTGTGTTCTTTGTCGTGTCTCCTCCACGTTACACCTAGGGGGAAAAAATGCAGTGAATTTCCTCAGATTCGTGCACATTTTCCTTGGTATTCAAAGGGCGTGAACTTCCTTTACCCTGTCACGAATCCCGCTTTTTTAGAGGTGAGAATAAGGTTCAAGATGAGGTCACTAATATGGAAATGGACCGATGTGGTTTTTGGAGAACAATGAAAAAAAAGTACTGCAAAGAGGAAATGAAGAGCATAAATGTCCTTTCACAATGGTTTCCACAGTATCTTTACCATGATCTGGGCATAAACTGAGGGTTGATTGAGACATTCAAGTTTGAACTTTTAAGGGCTTGTGGGGTTTGTGAAATACTATTGGGACACTTGAGGCGAATTCCGGTCGATACTTGGATGGATATTTCCAGGTTCTGCTAATGTGCACAAGGGTCAGAATCATCCATCATTTCTGGATCAGGTGTCTTTGCTCCAGTTTCACAAAACTTCAAGAGAGTTTCACAAAATATCATGTGGAATTATCAGCCTGCTGTTGCAATGTTCTCGTATGTGTAACTTTAGAAAGAAAAAAGATGTCTTTAATTTTGAGAAGGAAGTTTCTCATAGTGTTATTTTGGACTATTCTTAATAAACTTTAAAATTCTAGAAAAAATTGCATCAATGATCAATCAATCGATTGATGCAACAAATAGTCAACCAATTAATATGATAATCATTCCATTAATTGTTGCAATAGCTATTAACGAAATTATTTCAGCACTGAAACGAGTATAGACTAATTACTCTGATTACGTTTTAGAGGCTAACAGAGAGCGAATAGTTATTGAGAAATTTGATGCAGTAGTCAAATATGTAATCAAGAAATACCAAAGCTCATATACGTTTTATTTTAATATAGATTTATTATTTACTTTTCTAAAAAAAAAGTGTTACTATCCATTATAATTAAATTTAGTAACACGTATCGCAATATTTAACATCTTATTTTAACTCTTTGTAGCTCTCCCTTTTTAAGATTAGATGAATGATAGGTCGAATGTTTTGCCAAATTTGTAAGATGGGGTACTTTTCACAAATGGTTTTTATAATAATGAATTGGTAGATAAAGAGGTTTCTCAAACTAGAATTTTTCAAATAAAAGCAAAAGTCAAGGAGCACGATTATTAAAGAATTTCATGTATTGAATAAATTAAATGTTAAAAATGCATATATGCTACAAAAATTGCCCAATATATCTTTAATATTCATAAGCTTACAAAATAAAAATAAATATTCAAAGGAGTGATTAAAGAGGATCTGAACAATCGGGGTGTAATTAATGTGAAATACTGAAATATCCCTCTTCCCATTCATACGGGGCAATTTTTAAATGTACAATTCACACAACATTTGTACAATATTCTGATTTTGAACTCAATCATTTTTTAAACTTGTTCGTTAAAAAGTAATTATGTAAATTTTTAAATTAGAATGCCATTTTTGTTTTGAAGAATTTAATTTTGAAGAATATTTCTCTTTTTTTTTGAAAAAAAAAAAATTAAATTTTTTAACATTCCTTGTGAAAAGATACGAAGATAAATTTAAAGCTCATTCAGTTATAAATAGTTTTAAGTCCAATTTTGTTTCAAAACATTTTTCTCTATCTTCTTTAAATATATAAACTAATTTTTTATTAATTTTTGATCGTGGTCTGAACAAGTTTTTAATTTTTTTCATTATATTTTAATGAAACGTATTTTAATCAAAGAAGCATACCTTAGCATTTAAGAATTAACAATAAATTTAATGCTTATTTTTTTTAAAAAATTAGAAAGAAAAAAAAAAGATGTTTCATAGAAAAATATACATGTAACAAAAGTCGTGTAATTAATTTTCAGTTTTCAAATTAAATTATGAGATAATATTAAAAATAAAAGTAAGCTGGTTTTCTGGATGACTATGTCTGAACTACAAATCAAAAATTAATGTTACAATATTCCAAGTCATATTATATCATTTAATTTACTGATTATGAATCTCATTAACAATTGCAAAATATAAACAAGAATTATCATTTCAAGAAGCATTTAAATATTGTGAGATGGAAATAAACCTATTCTTCAAGTGCGAAATAAATTTCTATTTCTGTTATACCATTGTCATATTAAAAAAATTATCATAAATTACAATTTTAAATAAAGCTTTGAAACGAAATGTTATTATATATGAAATAGTTTTTGGATCACTGTCATATGTGAATGTTTTGTTTTATAAAAATTGCTTATATAAAGAATTACACTGATATCCATGCAAGATGCAACACCAAAAAAGCCAAAAGATATCAAAAACAAATTTATTAGAGAGATCACACACAATACAAAAGTGAATTGATTGAATATACAGCCTTCTGAGAGGGATGTAGGCTATGAGATCAGTGTTGAGAGTTGCCGCCAAGGCTGGGGATAACTGCTGCCGCACGCCTGGTGTTTGGGCTTCTTACTGGGATATGACTGCCAATGCAGCATCCCCACTTTGCCAAATTTGAAATGGTGTAGCAGCGGTTGATATATGCTGAGTCACTCATTCCTCAATTGTCGGCCAGACGTGATCCATAAGCGATAGATCGGAAGAGCAGGCAGGCCATGGCAGCAATACAATCTGGTGAGTGAAGAAGTCTTGAATATTGCGTGTACCATGTGTGCGGGCATTGCCCTGTGGTCTCAGGGAGGTTCTAAAGATAAGGGTTCCAAAATCTCACAGATATTCCTCTGGCTGCTAATTGTACCAGTGATGCATATTAGAGATAGCTGAAGTGGAATTCAATATCACCCCAAACCATAATACCGAGTGCAGGACCAGCAAAACTATGTATGATGATGCATAAGGCAACACTTAAGTAACATGTCTCCAGGCGCCTTCAGACAAAAATCCGATCTTCGCGATATTGCAGGCAGTTGTGTGATTCGTCTTTTAAGACAGTGTCATGCTAGTGAGTTGTTCATTTCCGCCGTTCCATACACCCATTATAGATACAACAGTAATGGTTTTGACACAAAGGTAATCGTAGCAATGGACGCCTTGCGTACATTCCACTGTGCTGCAAATCACGTCAAATGGTACTTGCGGAGTCAAATTGCTGCCCAACAGACCGTATTTGTTGTGATATGGTTCCTAATGTGGCAGAGAGATCCATCTCTTCTATGCGCACAATATGACTGTCAATAAAGAGAGTGTTGAGACGAAGTGGATGTAGTAGGTGCCGTCGGTCAGTTGTTCCTTCCGCATGCATCGTTTACACATCAGCATCACTGTTGCTTGGTTACTACCGACAACATCACCAATTTCTCGGAAGAATAATCCGCATTCTAAGTAAACAATAATGTATCTCCGGTAAACTCAGAAACGTGCTCATATTCTTGTTCGAGGAATACTGAAGTTACTCACGCAAAACAACCGCACGAAAAGGCAATTCCAGTGCTGCAAAACAACATTCTGGTCTTCTTTTACGTTGTGCATTTTACCGTCCATGATGTATGAGTACGTCTGCGCTGAAATGCTAATGATTTGATGTCTCATCTTGGTCTTGATATACACAGATTGAAAATCTCAAGCGTTTTGGATGCCTTTTTCAAGGGGTTGTATTTTTGGGGACCAGCAGAGCATTTTATGTAATTTTGACTTTTTAATTGAAATAAGTGATATAATAACTTATTCTCAGTAAAGAATTGGTAAAATATTGCGTAAAATACTATTTACCTCGAAAATTTTTATTAAATATTTGATCGATAGAGTTTCTGATATTAACGCCTGATGATTTTTAACGAATATGCATCGTTAAAATTTTTCTTTAAAAATAGTATAAGAATCCTATCCTGTAGTATTAATTACTAATACAAATTGAACCCGTTCATAACTACTTGAAATTACTTTTTATGATCATTGAAAATGACGTCAAATGTATTACAAAAATCATCTTCAATTGTAATTTAAGAAATTTGTTAAGAGGTTAATTGAATGGTTTTGTTAACGTCGCACTAGAAGTAACGCGAGGGCTATTGGCGACGGACCTCGTAATTTTGAGCCTCGGTCAAATGACGAAGACGACACCTGAGCTGGCATCTCCATTTCCTAATTTCCATAGATCTAAAAAGATTAAAGGATGGACGCTTGATTATCTTGTGACAAGAAAAGATGAATTTTACCAACAAAAGATCTCGTTATGAATTTATTATAGAAATTAAAATGACCGTTTCATATTTACACGTTCAATTTTTGCGAGTGAAATTTTTATATGCACATAATTTTTAAGCTGCATATTACAAATTTAAATAACTTAAATGTTAACTTTAACTCTTCCTCTCAAAACACCTATCGAAATTCAGATGCAAAAAAAAAAAAGAAACTTCATAACGTTTTAATTCTTTCGGATAATTAATCGCATTAATATTCAATTCCACAACAATAGAAAACATTCCAAACAAATTTTAATGTGCTTTTTTTTCGTTTTTACAATTTAAAGAATAATTATATGTTTTTAAAACAATCATTCCATATTATGCATTAAACTTTCATTTCGAATTCTCCTTTAGGTGTCTGTGCTAGATCTTCATATCTGACCTATCCTATCAAACATTTCAAAATCAAAGAAAACCAGTTGTATCCATCTAAACAATGACTCGATTCCTCATTTAAATTATAAAATTATTCCACCTCCAATATCTTCTGTGTCAGAAAAGATGAAGTGGCTACTTAATAATATATGCAAGGTGAATTAATAATGCGTACAAAGATTGAATATATGATAAAGTGTGTACTCGCTTCTGTAAATTACACAATCCCAACCGTTTACTAATCACAAAAAAAAAAATTTAAAACTCAGTAATTTGATTAATTACTTTCGTTAACTAGCTACTCATGGCTCTTTACTTTTGTTTTAAAAAGTGCGTGCACCTCCTTCGGAATTGAATTTGGAACCCCGTCGAGTTGAAAAATATGGAATATTAGAGCACTCAGAGTAGATTAAATAGCTAAAAATGATAATGATTTACGCTTTCCTTTCCTTTTTTTCCAATGTTAACCGGATCGATCTAGTTATTTAATTTATCAATCAATATCATGTCGCGTGTCTTGTTTGCAAATGTCTAAATTCTTAATAATCTGGTTCACCTATTTCGATGGAAGAATGTAACGATTTGGTTTGAGGGCGAAGTGCCAGAAATTATTTAAGTTGTTATTCTGTTCTGGAAAAAGGCGATTACTTTCTAATGAGGGAGCCAGCCCTGTTGGTAAAAGTAATTATTTGAATATTTTTACTTATATTTGCTTGTTATGCAAAAATGATCATCAGTTATTATTTGATATAACTTCGTTTTCTAGAAAATGCTCATGAATCTAACTCATATTATAAAAACATTTCGTATTAGATTGTCACATTACATTGGCTTTTAAACCAAAATCTTCTCAATAACTGTTCTGGAGAGCTTTTAGGAGCTACTCGACAGCTTATTCTTCGAATCTAAAACTGCTGAAGCCTAATAGAAACGATCGCCTGATACCACTAAAGACTTGCCGAGTAGCGGGGCACGTTAAATCTGGTAGAGGGCCCATGTCCTACTCGTTGGTGTAGTGAGGAAGTTTGGTGAGAGAGGTGTCAACTGAGGTGTCGTTCTCGTCACTTGATCGAAGTTCAAAATTATGTGACCCATTGCCAATAGCCCTCGTGTTGCTTCTCAATACGACGTTAATAAACAATCACTTTCTCTTTAAATATAAAACTATTTGAAAGTATTCTACATGACTGTGATAATGTTTTATCGTTTTAATTTGAATAACTTACATCAATCATATGTTTCTCAAATTTTTTCTAACAAATGTATTTGCATAGTTTTAGATAAATAGGCTTTACGAAAAAGAAAAAAGATAGTTTTACCTTAAATAAAAATAATTTGAATGGACCTCTTTATAATTTAACATAATAGAATAGTATTTAACTCAATTAGTTTTATTTCTACTGAATGTAATAACAAATAAGAATTTTTATATTTAAATTGCCAAGCAAAATTTATTTCACTGTTTGTTCGACTAGACAGATATTTTAAGATAATCTAAAAAGATTAAATAAATCTTTTTACAAATTTCATCTTATCACAAAATTTTAAAAGAATTGCAAGTTCCTAAGTAAATAAATAAAAATATAACTGATTATTGGATATATATATATTTTTTAAAGTCTAAACGATCCAAATAACTAGAAAATGTACTAGAGAATTCCAGCACATTCAGCAGTGTTTCGAGGCACACTATCATCATCGCCATTTTTCATTTGCGAGAAAAAAAAACAATAACTTGGAAAAATAATCGTAAATCTAGCTTTTCATGTCTTCTTTTCAAGAAAGAAACATCTAATCTACTTGTACATAGAAAAAAATCTACGGGATAACACGATTAAAGTTGAGACGGTCACTTCATCGAACCGAATGTCTAAGCTAAACATTCAGAAACAATTGACAGGAAGCAGCAAACATTCGTGTCATCGTTCTTCTGTATCTGGAATATCATTTTGACTGTCGAAGAAGTTGAAGAAGATCGTATCTTAGACAAAGAGAAGATTGCATATGTATATAGTAAGAAACTGACATTTAATGTTCAGAGTCTTGCCGTGTTTTTGTAACGCTTTAAACTACCGACTTTGTCGGAACGATGTAACATGTAAGATATTTGTATCTTTCGTAAAGCGATATCCCGTTTTCTTGAAAGATTGCATACTTCACAATTTAAAATTGTTAATTAGGCAGGTGAAATTATCTCTTTATGTGGGTTTAATCAATTATTTTATTCTCCCGTTTTAATATTGCTTATTTTCATTAAATTATGCTAAACAACTCCTTTCTTTACAATTACTGTTACATTTAATTACTGATCATTTATAAACGTAAGGTATGTTTTACAGATGATGAGCTCGAAAAATCAAAACTTATTCAATTTTTAATTATCTAGGCAGTTTTAATCTTGTCCTGATGATTCAGTAGTGTATATTTCATAAAATTCAAAGTTGAAAGACTGATGTGTGAATATTTTCTTTCCCTCTTTATATTTGCATGTGGGTGTGTGAATTTAATCCATTAATTTATTGATACTTTTTGGTAATTCTTACTACTTTTCTTTAAAATATGCTAAACTACACATTTCTATGAAATTTATATTAAATATAATTATATTTATTCAACTTTAACCTCAGAATAGAACCAGATTTACATTTAATTGTCAGTTTTTTTTATAAAACTTGAGTATATTTTGTGAATTGATCGAATAACGAAATTAAAATTGACTTAATGTTTACTTATATGGGTAATTTCTGATCTTGTCATAATAACTATCTCAGTTGAATAAGCTAAAATAGCTTAATCAATTAAAGAATTTTATGATAAATTAAAAAGAAACATGCTGATATATTATTTTTATAAAGTTTAATTTGAATACCTTTCATGAAAAATAAGTTTGATAGGAGAAAGGATTAAACTTTTATCTTGTTTTTAAATCATTCATAATATATCATAGTATTGCCACCAAAAACTCAAAATATTAAACATAACAACCATGAATAAGAATTAGAGTTAAGAAAAATATATAAAATTTTAAAAAAATTAAAAAAATATTTTTTTAAACTAATAATATAAAAATATTGAAAATTATAAAAAATAAATGAATTAATCCAAATAGAAATTAAACACAAGAAACAAAAAAAAGAGAATCATTGTACTTTTTAATTTAAAAATTAATGTATTATTTTTTACATTTTACATTTGTTTAAAAAATTAATTGGGTAAGTAGCCTTAACACAAATATGATAGAATTCACTTGAATTATTTTGAATATTAAAGACATATTAACTACTTTGATATTCCAAAGAATAAAATTATATAATTTGTTCCAACAAATAATTTAAGATTAAATTGCTATCAAAAAAGGAAATTCTATTAATTGGAAAAAAGTAATTGTCTCTCTTGTCAAAAATATTCTTACAGCTTTTAAGTTAGTAATTAAATAATCTGTTTTTTAAAAATTGTTTTTGTTTTATCTTGTATATAAATGCAAACTATTAAAAATAACCAAAAAAGAGCATATTCCATTGTTAAATGCATGATATCTGTTAAAATAAAGAACGGGACGAAAGAAAAAATAGTAAAACATTCAAATAAGCTAACGTATGATATATTGTTCCCATATTACGAAACAATTAATGGAGATTTTATAATATATACGAGGGTTGCTATTTATATTTCTGGCCTTGGCAACAGTAAGTGTTGCTAGGCGACCGCAGACGATTTTAATCGAAAGTTTGATATTTTTAAACATAAATTCAGCAAACGATTTACCATTATAGCTTTATTTGTGTTGTTGACAGTAAATTGAAAAGTTCTTCTCTGTCAAAAAATGGAATTGAATCGTGAACATTTCCGTGCCATTATTTTTCATAACTTTCGACGTGGATTGTCAAGACAAGAGTGCTTCGATGAACTTAATTCTTTATACAGCGATAAAGCGCCATCCTACAGCACTGTAAAAAATTGGTATAACGAATTTAATCGTGGTCGATGTTCGATCCAGGACGAATCCCGTGCAGGTCGTCCAAAATCCGTTGTTGTGCCAGAAAAGATCAATGCTGTGCGTGAACTGATAAAGCAAGATCGTCATGTGACATACCGTGAGATAGAGGCGTCTTTGGACATTAGTATGACTAGCATCAATAAAATATTGCATGAACATTTGAGCGTAAAAAAAATTTGTTCGCGTTGGATCCCGCATAATCTGACAAACGCTCAAAAAAAGGCTCGTGTCGATTGGTGCAAGGAAATGTTGGAAAAATACATTCAAGGTACATCAAAGGCTGTGTATAACATCTACACAGGTGACGAATCATGGATCTATGCATATGAGCCGGAAACAAAACAGCAATCAACTGTATGGGTCTTCCAAGATGAGGCAAAACCAACAAAAGTTGTTCGAGGAAGAAGCACATCGAAACAAATGATTGCCTGTTTCTTCGGCATTAACGGTCATGTGGCAACAGTGGCGTTAGAGCAACGCAGGACGGTCAATTCTGAATGGTACACGACCATTTGTTTGCCAGAAGTCATCGGAGAAATTCGAAAAAAGCAGAACAGGCGAATCATTCTTCATCATGACAATGCGAGCTCTCACACATCGACTCAAACAAAGGCATTTCTGACGGAGCGAAAGATCGAACTGATGGGTCATCCGCCGTACAGCCCTGATTTGGCACCCAATGACTTCTTCTTATTCCCACACATCAAAAATAAATTACGTGGACAACGATTTTCGACCCTCGAAGAAGCGGTTGATGCATTCAAAACGCATGTTTTGGAGTTACCTCAATCGGACTGGAAAAAGTGCTTTGAAAATTGGTTCAAACGCATGCAAAAGTGTATTGATCATCATGGAGAATATTTTGAAAAACAATAAAACCAATTTCGATCCTACATATTTGTTTTTTCATTATTAGGACAGAAATATAAATAGCAACCCTCGTATATATATATATATATATATATATATATTGTGATTGGTAAGTGTTGATTAGTTGTTTTAATTAGTTGGGAATTTAAAATGCGCCGCATCAAAAACATATTAGACTAGACTATATTATTGTGACTCTGCGCAATGAGGACCCTAGTCTTAAGCTAAATGTCAAAAAAGTTAATTGCTCTGAAAAAAATTGTGATTAAAATTTTTAAATATTATTCTAAATTTCAAAACTGTAAATATAATCGTATAAATAGTGGTAGTAAATGAATTTTGCACTGTCTTAGCCACTTTAAGACAACGCACAATGCTGAAACATATCGCGGGGAAAAAAAGAAAAAAAAAACACGTCAAGTGCTTGAAATTCATAAGTAGAAATTGGCGAGGAAAAGGAATGGATGCCAAAACATGCACCATATTGGGACATTCAATGAATTTGATCTTCTATCACGCGTGCACAAATGAGGGCCGCTTCTTACTTGCTAGCAAAAAAGAGCAGGAATACAATAGTACAAAGACATCGTACAATTGTAGTATTCAGGACTGATGTAACGTACTTTTTAGTAACGAATTATGTTTTGCGTTTCCCACGGTCGTCAAAATATCCGTGTTTGGCGCTTCATGCAAGAAGCTTTTACTACAAACTGCTTGAAAATCTCTCAGCTAAATTTAACATCTCTCTCATGATTTCGGGGGGCATGAGCGCTGAAGGCATAGGAAAACTGTGTATTTTGATATGAATGATAAGTTCCGAGAGGTACTTGAGCTATTTATGATTCCATCTTCGGAAGATTTGTTTGAGAATGATTTTATATTTTCCAACAAGACTCTGCATTTTGCTACACCTTAAAGGTTAAATGAAGAAACGCCTTCAGAATTTAGAGCCAAAGGACAAAAATGAACAAGTGGAAAACGAGAAATCCGTTCAGGCAACTATAAGTAAAAATGAAAGCAAAAAATTAGTGCATTATGTGCCGGATCTTGTGTGGAACGTTATAAAGGCCAAGGAAGATACCACTAAATATAAATTATTAACAATGCTTTTCGATTTTATTAATTTTATGTTTTTTGTATGCTATTCTAATTTTTGAAACACTGTTACAATTATTCTAAATTTTTTTTTAAATTTTAGGAAAAACAAATTGTAAAGAAATTTTGCAATATAGTACTAATTTTTTCGTTATATTTATCTACAAAATATGTAAATTGGAATACTAAACTTCTGAAGCATTCATTTTTACTGAAATAATGTAAATATCATACCTGTTTGGGCCTTATTTTTCATTATTCTAATATTTTGAATATATTGAGTTGTATGTATAAATAAATTACATTATTTTTGAAAGAAAAAAAATCTGTTATTGAAACTGTGAAAGTATTGTTAAGCAATATTAATAACGCACACCAGAATTTGAATATAACATCTATGTTTCTCAAATTTTAAAAGTAATGATAGAATTTTGTTGCAATGCATTTAATCAACCTGTTATTTTCTCATGCAATTTCATATTAATTATCATTAAATATAAGGGACTGAACTTTTATGATCTTTTAAGATGTTTCAGTTAAATGAGTTAAAACTTTTGCTAAACAATTTTCAGAAGATAAAAAAAAAATGTTGTTCTAAACATTCTTATTAGAGATTGATTGTGAAAATAATGCAATAAAGCAATTTTAAGAGTACAATTTTTAATACTAATTAATAATCTTATTTCATCAATGTAGTCATTTCACATATATAAGAGTTTATACCTTTAAAAATAAAAAAAAATCATATAAAATATAAAATAGAAAAGCAGTTCTCATAAATAAATATAAACTTTTTTTTAAATTCTCAAATTTTGTTATGCATGGATCTTTGCAACATTCCTTATAATTTTGACACTAATGTAAAAGAATTGCTGCACTTTTCATAGAATGCATGTTCTTCACATTGGAAATGATTTCGCGTTGTACGTCACAATATATATTTGATATTATTCATGGATTTGTGCAGAAAAACATTTAAAAATTACAATGAGTTTTGTAAGCTGTGGAAAGATCGTAACCATTTTTAAATGTAAGAACATTTTTTAAATTTTTATTGAGTAATATGAGTTAAGATTTAATTTTTTTTCAATCTTGAGAATTATGCTCTTCAAACACCTTTGAATTTAAAAAAAAAAAAAAAAAAAGATTAATTTGAAGAATAATACTTTTACAAGATAAACATCTAGTTAATTTCTTTTGAAATGAGTTAAAAAGCACACTCTCTCCTGCTAACATAGGTAGGAAATTTACGACATTTGGACCAACAAATGAGGTTGAAAGAATATTAATTATTAATAAGAGATACAGTCAAAATTTTACTATACCATAAGTACTTTTTAAATATTAACTTCATTTCGGACCTGCGTAAGTCTTTTCATTCTACATTTCATTTCATTTCTTAATACAACTGTAGTACTATTAGAACAGATATTAACCATTTACCAATGATATTTCGACCATAACTGAAAACTTTAAAAATAGAATTATTGATAATAAATTATATGAAAAATGATTTGGAATGTTTTATGTGCATTTAACTCATGTGCTTGACTGAAACATTATGTTTCAAGGAACCCATTAAAGCCACCCAGAATAAGAGAAAACTCCAACTCCTGATTTATGTATTAAATATTAATTTTTCTTTTTCAACAGAAGTTGAATCAACTTTACATAAAATCAAGACATATTCCGCAACACACACGCACAGCATAAATCTATAAAATAAAACAGAAACTTCTTTAGATGTATATGTATTGTAAACCAAATGTATGTTAAGTTTCCAATCGGAGGAAGATAAGTACTTCAAAGTCTCTTCTCTTCAAAAACTCTTGATGTACTCCACCCTTTTTTTATCCATCTGATCGAACAAACAATTCTATACAGTCATCGAATTCCATCAAATTTCCATTACTGGCCACTTTCCCTTCAAATGACTCTATTCATATCGAAATTGCAATGTTAACTTCTATATAAATGATATTGTAATGTTACACATAAGAAAGCACTTAAGAACAATTTATAGAGAAAAAAAGTGAAAGTTTTTCAAAAAACAAAATCAAAGAATAACGCCTTCAATTTTGCGATTGGGGCCATTTAAGACTGTCTTCTCTTTAAGGGATTATTCTCAAACTCATAATATTTTTTTCAAGTAGAAATATGCTCTACGGAAAATACAACATTCTGAATTCAGTGTAGAAACAGCAATATGTTTTTATGTTCTTTTCAATTTTAATCAAATCAACCAACTTTTTTTCAGGGACAACTTTTATACATACTATAATTCGTGTCTTATATGCTAATTCTTAAGGGATTATTTGTAAACTAAAATTTCAAAAACTGCAAGTTTTTAAGATTTTTGACTTATGTAAGAAATAATATAGTAAAAAAGTATACATATTATAGCCACGTAACCTTAAAATAACACTAAAACATTCTTCCATCTAAAAAAAAAATTTCAGAATCACGAAGTTGCTCTTTGGCATTATATAAAAATATTTGTAATTATATGTTTGTTTAATTGAAATGTTTTAAAGAAAAGACTATTAATGTTTTATTTATATGATGGATGTTAAATACATCAATACTTAAATGGTTATAAATATAAAGTATTTCAGGAATTGAATTTAAAAAATTACTGTCGTAAATTTTTAAAGAAATAAAGTTATGTCAAAGTTTTATAGCTTGAATACGTTCTTTACTCAATAAATTACGTTTATAATGTGAACGAGACAATTTGATTATACCACACTCAGCATTATTTCTTTTTTACTGAATAGTAAATGTTTTCTAAATTATGAATGAAACATGGGTTATTCACTGAATCTTTCATTTTATTCAAAAGCTGATTATTCAAGAATGACGAGGAAAAAGTCGATAGAACTTTGAAACGATTCATAAAGACGTTGAATTATAAATTGGATTAAAAATAATAATAAAAAAACTATATAATTCATAGAGTAATTAAAATAAAAATGCTTTAATTGACCTAAATAATTCTGCCTTTTTTTTTTAAAAAAAAATTGAACCTTTGACGTGCTGTTTCAAAACTAAATAATTACCTAAGAAAGATGTGACAATTGCAATGCTCGTCAAAAACTCGCTTCTTTTGCATCATTATCATCTTTTTTTAGGGTAAGCTAGTTTTAAAAAAATGTTCCTTCGTGTACTCTTTTCATAATTTTTTGACTAAAACTCTTTAGATGGATAATCAATCAAAATAATGAACGTATATTAAAGGATAGCGATATACAATTACTAAGATAAAAATTAATAGTTAAAATGTTTAATTTTTGTGGATATACTTTCAAAATCCTTTATTCGTACAGACCTGTTTTCAAATTATTATTTTTTACCTAGTAGAATTCATAACTAATAGAAGGCTTTTCTTAAATTCCTAACATTACTATACCTTTGCTTATATATGTATTTCTATTACGTTACTGCAACTCGTTATAAACTAGTAATATAATCAGATTAAATATTATTATTGAAAATGCAGCAAAACGATAAAAATGAAAACGAAATTATTATCCCTTAATACATAAGTCTTTCCTTTCCTAAAATGCAATGCAATACAAAGCATTCAGAAAGTGTTGTGACTCAGTAAATATTCAGCGTACTTTTTGTTTTTTTAGTACTTTCCTTTATTTCTTACATCTTTTCATTTCTTAGTTAATATCTTTACACGACAAACTCTGAAAATTTTTTAATACCTTTATACTTTCATAAAATAATGCTTGGGAAATGTAGTATAAACTATTATAATTATGAAAAGATTGTAGTGTTTTGCTAAGTAAATTTTGACACATTCTATGGGTAATTTTTGAAATTGTTATTAATTCTAAAAAAAATACATACTCGATGATTATATCATCTTGTTTGCATGTTATAATGTATTGAACTAGTATTTTAATAATTAAAATATTAGTGGTGCTTAAAGTCTTACTTCCGTGAATTATAAAGTTCTCTATTGATTAACATGTAAATAAACTTTTTATTTGTCAAAAATAATTAATATTAAATAGAATTATTTCAGAAAATTTTCAATTAGTGTGTTTCTTTCGAGATTGCTAATCACAAAATTTAAAATTTAACTACCGAATAAATTGTTATTTCTTCAGGGGAATAGGAAAAAATCAAATATATATTTGTTGCTGAAACAAACACATTAATAAAAATATTCATATGAAAAAAAAACTAAATAGTATTGCGCTAGTTGAATTATAATTTATCCTCCTCGCATTAGAAATGTAACATTTATTTTTTATATCATACATAAGAATTAAGTGAAATTTTATGAATTATTTATAAATGGGTAGAATTTTTTTTTGAATTTTTTGGTCTCAGAGAAAAAACTAAGAGGTTTTCTAACTTTATTTTAAACGTACTTCGTAACATTATTAAAAACCGAAATATTCTTTAGAACTATTACTAGGGATATTTTAAGAAAACATTTAGCGTCATTAAGTAAATGATAAGCACAAAGCCACGAACCTCAGAAGAATTACTTCCATTAGCGCTGTAAACATTTCATCAATGTTTCCTTTATGTCTCTTAGATAAGTGTATTCTGAACTCAATCAACAATAATAATGCGCGTAACACATTTTTCCTTTCCTGGAGAGTGTAATTTGAACCTATCACATTGTACTAATGATTTTCCTCTCTTAAATTTAAGCGCAGTTTAAAAATATGACTCTGGAATCGACTGATGTTAACGGCATTACCACATTGTCCTGTGTGTCTTCGAAATAGAATACACTCACCAATTCTTAAACTCACAAAAGAAAGACGTCAGAACATGAAAGTATTGCATTGCACACTTACAAAGGAGTCCATCTTGTATTCTGTGGAAAGACTATACCGATGAATTTCCGGGATGTGGTTACAAGGATAAACCTTTGTTAAGTTTGTATTCTGGTGAAAGATAAGCTGATTTTAATGTAAGGTTCAAAGGATGTGTTATAGAAGATTAAAATAGAGGAAGCGACGGATTAAAACATTTGTTTGAATTTAATAATGATGATTTTCTTTCGTGATTTATATGACACTTAAATATCGGTCAATAGTAGAGCTAATTCTGAGCACTTTTAGGAATTACTTAAAATTGTATATTTAACGAAAAACATTATTTCGATGATACCCTCTGTTTTCTTCAGTTTAACAACTGCTTTTTAAAAAAGTAGATTCTTACATATGCACGAGTATTTATTAAATTTATAACTAATTTATTTTCTTTCATAGGTTTGTAGATATTTTAAATATGTAAAAAAAATCACAGATTCTTACAGATCGAATTAAAAATTCTTGATTCATGAGTTGTTATGCACCAAAAACATTCATTTATTTTTATAATAATAATATATTATCGTATATCAATAATTAGATCATATACAGGTATTTGTATTAGACCATATATAGGCATTTATTAAGTCATTTACAACGTATTAGTTCTAGTATGTAACTTATTTGAAAACTCGGCATAATCTGAATTTAAAAAATTTGATACAAATTTCTACTAAAATTTGTAATATTAAATATTTATTCCAAATTTGATGCAATAAAAAATTAGTTTAATGTCTCAAAATGCTTGTGACACTTCCTAACAAATCACTTATACACTAGTTTACTTTTATTTAATTTTATACCATTTCAATGTAATAAAGTGTTTCTAAGACATTTACTTCTTATATCAATTTGATTTTTAAATACTTTTAGTTGTATATTTTTATTTGTATGAAAGATATCTTATGTATTAAAGTAATCATTGCACATAGTGTTAACCATATGTTAAGCATTTTAATCACTTCCCCCTGGTTAAATGAGGCTGCTTCATTAAAATATAGGATTCTATATAGAATAACCAATGTTTGACTGTTGTATTTACTTAGATATTGGTTATTTAAAAGTTTTGAGATACCAACGTGGACTTAACGCAGTTAATTCAGATATTATTTGAATATTTCGAACATTTTTAGAGTACCAAACTTATATTCATCTTACAATATTAATAAAATAGGTAACTTTTATTTTATCAGCAGTAATATACATTGTTATCTTCATTGATCTTCACAAAAATTAAAATTTAATACTTATCATACAAATTAAAATTATCCTTAAGTTTTACGTTTAAAATTAAATGCAACGCTGAGTAAGAGTTGAAAATATGGTAATTCTTATAATCAATAGATTCAAATTGTAAGATAGAATTATATACTAAAAAAATAATAACTAAATGTGGTACGTAAAATTTAGCAGTTAAAGGCAATAATAACTTTAAAAGATAAAAAATACTGCAAAATTCTGATTATTTTATGACTGAATTAGAATGTGTAAGAATAAAGAGTGTGAAACAAATTACGGTAACAATGAATTTTAAAACGTGAATGTGAATAGAAGTATAGACAGAAGGATTATATAACCATCCTAAAGATATGTATTAAACTAAAATAGAAACTGAACACGATGCCAAACATATAAATACAAATGGATGTATAAAATGATATAAACATAAATTATAGCAGAAAAACAATAACACGAATAGAATACTGAACTAATAATAATTTCGCAAATAATATAGCAAAGCCAAATCTATCAATTTAGACGAAATGGGAATGAAGTCTGAAATTCCCAGTCAATGGTGGGGCATCAGCAAATATAATACCAATACTTGTACGAAATAAGCGCATACGAAGTCTTATCAGTCAATGGTTAATCCACAGCCTTGAATTCAGATCATTAATTTTTTCTGTCGATCAGAAAAACCAATCCTGTCGAAGAAATAGTTCACAAAATTTTTAAATATGAGGGGGAAAGCATAAACTTGTTACAAATAAGCATTTAAAATAAAAATAGAAAACTAGCACAATTCCAAACAAATAAATTGTATAGAATGAATTAAAATAATATAAATATAAATTATATGAGAAAAATAGCACAAACAAAATATAAAACTATATTGGTCAGCATTAAGGAACTTACAATGATTACTTTTACATCGGAAATAAATGTCCTAAAATAGTAATTATATTTTACAAAACATCCATGAAAAATAAAAAATTCAGCTCTACAAACGATAAACAATTATGACAATATGAAGAAATATCGATAAATAGTCTCTAGAATTTCTTGACAAACAATGTTCAGTGTCTTTCCATTTGGGTAAAGATATATAAATTTTTAGCTGTGCCGACTCTGAAACAACCAACGCACACTCGTAAACAATTATATCTTGGATTTATCAACTATTTATCAACTATTTTATAACAGTTTAGAAAAGAAAATCTTTACTTCCCCTTTATTAAGGGGCCTACCGTTTGAAAATCATTTAAATTATTGTCACAGAATCGCAAGGAAAGCCTCCAAGTAAAGAATGTTGTTGCAAATATCATAGGAAAGTCAAATATTTAAATTTAGTTTTAATGGGAATGAAGCCTGCGGATCCCAGTCAAAGGTAAAGCATCAGCTGTGAAGTGTACATGAGATTTCTTCAACCAACGGTTAGTTGTTGGTTAAATCGTTAGTTCAACAACAGAAAATGTCTTGGAAATGGTCCAAGTGAAAAATAAGTGTAATTAAAATTCTATCAGTAAACAGTTAATAGAAATAGCCATTCATCAAACTTCCTGCTGTACAAACATTGTAAATGACCCTTGAAAATTTTGAATAGGAAATGTGATGTTATACATAATCAATCTAGAAATACACGTTTTAAACTAAAATAAAAAAAAGCAACTCGAAATGAAACAGATAAATCGAAATGAATGAATAACAATAATAGCATTATCTAAATTATAAAAAAAAATAAAGTAACTTAAAATTATTTTCTTCGGCCAGAAAAAATTGTCTTGAAATTGTTCATTAAACGATACAAAATATCCAAATGATATATAATTATAACACTTATCAATGAAGGAATAGCAATAAGAAATCTGCAGAACTTGATGAACAATGTCAGAGCACCTTGATAAAAGTTATGTCTTTCCATTTGTCCGTGGGAGACGCAAATATTTCTCAGATCCAATCCAAAATACACTCTATAACAAAAAAAAATTACGCACCAAGAAGGAGTTTTCCGATGGAGACAAAAATTGGTGGATAGGAAAATTATGTACAGAATAAAAAATGATTAAAATTTCAGAAAGATTGAATGATATATTTCAGAGTTACATAGTTACAAAGTAACGAGTTCAATAAGGTGTTGACTTACCCCTAGCCTGGATGCAATTTGCTACACGAAGTGGCATAGAGTGATGAAGTGGTTTCCTACGGTATTTCTTGCCAAATCTACTCCAATTGTCAGGCTCGGTCATAAACATTCCCTTGTAGACGCAGTCGTCTTCCCATCATATCCTAGACATGCTCGATTGGAGAGAGATCTGGCTGGTCAAGAAAGTGTTTGACAAGCTGTAAGACAATTCATAGCAACACGTGCCGTATATGGTCTGGCATTATCTTGCTGAAAAATAAGGCCAAGGTACTGCAAAAGGAACGGTAGCAAAACAGGTCTCAGAATGTCATCGACGTACCACTGTGCTGTAAATGGGCCTCTAATGATGATTAAAGGTATCCGGCTATCAAGGGAAATGCACCCCATACCCTAATTCCTGGTTGTTGAGGGCCTGTGTAGCATGCCATAGGGAAAGTAGGATCGGCACACTGCCACTGTAATCTGGCTCGAAAGTGTGCAGGCGTGAGTGGCAGGTAGCATAGCGGTAGGTGGGAATGTAGATTCGCTCTATCAACCGTCTGTTATTGGTCATAGTGGACACTCGTGTGCGGGTCGCACGTCTGATGGTTGATAACGATGAATCAGTCCCTGTGACAGCTGATCTGACAATCATTCTGTCCTTTCGATTTGTTGTGGCCCTAGGTCAACTGCTACCATCATGACGCTGAAATCTATCATTGTCCACCCATTTTTGCCAGCATCTTCTAATCGCCGCACCGCTTCGACCCATGTGACGAACTATTCACCGATTAGCCCAACTTGCCTCTTTCAATCCAATGATACGACCTCTTTCAAACTCTAACAGTTTCTCGTAATGAGTTTGAATCCTACGGCGAGGCATTTTTTCAGTCGTTGAAAGGTATCCTAAATCGCAATGCAATAGAAAATTTGACCATCTCTTTGAGAATCTCTTCTTATATACACCTGAAGAGTGGGCAGTTCCAATGCGCTGTAGCTCCCGCAATTCATTCAATGGACGCCAAATTTTAATCATTTGCATGTTCGGTCCAAATGTTTTTGCATATAAATTTCATTACAATCGGGCAACTCCTTCTTGGTGCGTCGTTCTTTGTTTGTTTGTTATAGAGTGCATTTGAAGAAATTGTTCTTAGGATTTGTTGTTTATGGCAAAGTTAAGATAACATGCGGTAATTGTATCACCTTAGTATTCCACGATGAATAACAGGTAGCGTTTGAAGAAAGCTAAACATAACAGACAACCTTGTAGAAAAATCTAAATTTAATCTATGAATTTTTCAGGATGATTAATTCGAAATTGCATTCTAATTTTGCTACAAAGAATAAAAAAAATCTCCCTAAAAAGAAGAATGAATTGCCATATGAGAATGGTCCATAATATCATGTGAAGTTTTAAGCTGTGGACTATGCTTAGTAAACCAAAGATAGATCGTAGCGTCATCAAATAATGTAAATTGATTCAGAGCTACGAGCAGTGAAGATAAAACCTGCCTTATTGTTCGCTTCAACATTGAATTTCAAAATGTCTGAAGCGAATTTCGAAAAATTGGCTTAGAGGTGCGCACTATCAGCACCTATAAGTTCAGCGTACAAAGTTTCGTGGTCCTCGATTATGCAATCTTTCTTCTACCTCGTATGCACACGCACTAACTCTTCCTTTTATTAATATAGATAAAAAGATAAAGCATTGTGTAATGGCTTAAAAAAACAAACTGTGCTAATTTGCCTTAAAGAGCAACTTGCTAAAAACCTTGCTTAAATATCACAAAGTAAAATCGCAACGCTACATCATAGGCAAATAAATTTCAATTATCAGCGAACATTCAATTCTGAGAATGTCAATACAAGCAGTTAGGAAAAGAAACATAATTTGATTACAGAAGTGCAATGACTTCCACATTCTTAACCTATGACCTCAACAGAACAGCTTAATGTAATTTATCGCTCAAAACCTAAGATTTGCATCAGTTAAATGGTTACTCCTAACTAAACTTAACAGGAAATGTTGAACATCCATGTCGAACGTGCGTTGACTATTAAGCATAAATTAACACATTTTCTACATCCGACTCGAATATCCTCTAACACTATCTAACAACTAAGCAATAAAACCTGCATTCAAATTCTAATTTTATTTGATTCTATACCCTTTCTAATTGGTTCGACTGATCTATCAAAACCTCCGCTGTCATTGTGATAAATATTAACAGGAAAAATCATCCAAAGGATGGTTTGGGAATTCGTTCATGCGTGTCTTGATGTCTTTCAGTAAGACAAGTAACACACATCACAGGAGGAAAACCATCACGATTATCAATTACGATGAATATAAAGATAATATCAAGGCATTCTGATGTCCTTTTGGCATTTTATAGATAATAAACACATGTTTAGTATAAGCAGAGGTGCAATAATTTTTCAATACCAGTAATATATAGGATGCATTACTTCGCAAACACGTTTGTACATGACAAGTTGATTATTTATGGGGTGCATTTAAAAAATTAATTACTGTAATTTAATATTTATTTATAATTTGGGGAAATTTTGAATGATGGATTAATCTAAGAAAAACGTGAGGTTTTTTTTTTTTTGTTTCAAATGCATTATTTTCTTTTATGAATTAATACATTTTAATTTCTTTTTGGGAATTCGATGCTTACATGTTGAAGTTAATAGTGAATGTAATAAATTCAAAATGAAGGAAAATTTGGGGTCCCAAAATAGCAAATTACCTCACAATCCTAACACAGTTAGGATTGTGAGGTGTAAAATATTCCAATAGTGTAAAATATTCCATTAACACTTTATATTATTTTACATTTAATAGTATTAAGTGTAACATATTACATTTTACATTAATTGACTATTATGCATTTAAAAACTATAGTGTATTTCTTTTCAATATTAGTATTTCCAAAGATAACTTTAATGCAATTTCATGTAAACTCATTTCTATTATTTATGCTTCAAAACTATAATCTTTTACTTTCAAAAAATTTTGATGTAAAGAAATGCATTATTAAAAAAGATACTTTCTTTTCTGGAGCATAAAAAATAGTATGCTTTCTTATTGTATCATTTCAATAACTTGGAAACGTAAGGTTTAAATCAAAAAATAAGAAAACGTTGATTTATATATTAATGTGATATATAAATTTTCCTTCTGTTTCCTTTATTAAAAATAAAAATAAATATATATATCTATATATGCAATCTATTTTTTAAGAGAAAGGAATTTTATCTTGCGAATATTTTCCTTTTTCTCTCTGTTTTTACATTGACACTAATAAACTTTGTTTCCACTGACTTTTTTTAGATAAATTCTTTGGGATCAAAAGTTTAAATTGACTTTTTTAAGGAAAGCATTTCTATATAAAGAATTAATACTGAAGGAGTAATATATGACCAGTATGTTGTTATTTTATTAATCAAATGTTAACTTTAAATAAATTAACTTGTTAATGTCAGAAATTTTTCATTTCTTAATTTCATACAGAAGACAAGAATAATAGATTAGAATGAAGAAAAATTATTTGAGGAAATTTATCTTTTAAATAGCTCACAAAATTAATGACGGTTTTCAAAAATGATAAATGGTTACTTTTCATTTTCAAATAGAAGGAAACACAGTGTATGATAAAATAGAGATATTTTTTCTCTTTCAAAAATGATTGATCCTTCTTCAGTTAGTTGAAAAGTTTTAACAAATAATTAAAGAACATGGTTGTCTTTAAAGCATATTCCAAGACACCTTTATTATGTGTTTTACCATTTTAGGTTCGACAAAAAAGCTCGTGAAACATTTTAGAAATTTTGTTAAGTAATGTTTATAATACAGTGTTGTCTATATTTACGTAGAATGCATTAATAACTGATGCATTCGGGTTTTTTTTTTCTTTCTTTTCATTTGCAAAATAAATCTCAAAATATTAACGTTTTACAAACCCTTTCTACTGAAATAACTATTCATTTTATACTTACCTTTTTTGTGAAACATTAGTTACGGTTTTAAAATTTTATCACACTCAAACCACAAATGAATTGTTATAGTTCAACAAATAAAACTCATTAGAAACTTATTGTTTCATAAAATTTTTACATGCAGTTCAATACATTTTCTATGTATTGAAAAATGAAAAGTAAAGCAAATTTTTTAAATTCCTTTTTGTGAATTTAAACCATAAATTAAGTCTTAGATCTCAGGAATTCAATTGTTCAAGAATTCAGATAACCAAAAAAATTCGAAAGAATAAAAACTGATTTTGAATTTTTTTTTCATGCCTGTCGTTTGTTTCTTCCCGGTAAAAATATATCTTAACAAACGAACAAGTGTCAGAATGAATGGTAATATGGGTCTTCATAAACAGAGCGTAAAAAAAGTTTGAGAAAATGCCATGATTTATTGATCTACTCAATGAACGTTGAATAGAAGTTCGTTTTCCGCCTGTTATTGGATCATCATTTCATGTTTTAGAGAGTGACTGTAAAAAATTGTTAAATAATTTCTAAAAAAATTTCGTAGCTGTAATGTTTTCGTGTTTTTTAAGAGCTTAACCCAAATAAAAATTGTTCAAATCGATATTTCCCAATGCTGCTTATTGTTTTTTTTTTTTTTTTTTTGAAAAAACCTTCCGGAATTGAAATTTTTTTTGAAGGTAATCAATGATGTGATTTTCAAGTGTAGAAAACAATTTTTTTTGGAAAAAGCAGTTAATCGTGACTAATATACATTCAGTCTAGGATACAGATTAATCAAGGGTAAAAGTAAAAGGTATTCTTTTTTTTTTCTTTCCAAGTACAAAAATCTAAGCGTATTAATATCAGTCTATTCTTAATTATTTGAGAACTATATAATTCAAATTAGTTTTTCAAGCAAAGAAATGTTAAACGAATATGTCCTGCCAGTCAAAAGTATGAACAAAATATCTGGGTTGTATTAAAGAGAGAGAGAGAGATTTTAAGAGTACTTAGCAAAATATTTTGCAAATGCACATTTTATTTTTACGCAAAATAAATCTAAATCAACTTGTGAATATTATTATGTATTATCTACAAGATTAATGCTCAGATCAGATTAGATTGATACTCATTTCTCAGTTTAGCCGAATATCTAATATAATCTATGATCATAATGCAGAAAAGAATTATATCAATAACCTCATCTGCAGCTAAGTAAAACACATAAAACAGGCATAAAACTTCCTAATATATTGTACAAATATCATTTTTAAAGTCTATACTAAAAAAAATAGTGGATATTTATTATATTTAAGAAACGAATCAAAATGATTACAAATCGTACTTTTATGTTATTCTTTCAGGCTGTTTTACTCCTCTTTTACCTCATGCAGCTCTTATAATATCAGGTATTAAAATTGCTCAAAATCGAAGAAATTTAGAATTCTGTCCTGTCTTATGCTTTCTGAGTGTATGTATAAAATAAAAATTTTATCCGAAGCTCCTTTTCCTCTACCGTGTTCTTTCTCAATCTTTTTATTCATTATATTTCCAATTTTATCTTTTATTGCGACAATGTAGATAAAAGTTCTCTTTGAATTTAAAAAAAAAATCCTTATTCACCTTTTATACAGAGCGTCAAGGAAATAATGCTAAAATTGATTATAAACAAATCAATATTTTATAGTATCCCGTCTGTATAAATCACTAACAGATTGTTTTTCAGTAAATGTGTTTGTCTTCACATTTCTTCAAAAAAGTTCTTAATAAACCTTGAAAAAAGAATTAGAAATTTCTAATTAGCCTCTAAGCATAACAATCTTTGAGTATAATTTCGATTGAAGCAATATAACATCAACAAAACAATAAAAAAATATTTTAATATTGCTACATAGCTTAGCAAATCCATATAGCGATAATTAGCGCATCAAAACATTTCACTCTTCATTAACAATCCACCTGTCGCTACAGGCTATGTATTGTTCCTTAAAATGTAGAAAAACCATATCCCAAACAGCATATCATTAGTCTATCGCCCAATTAACGTCGATTAGCCGGTCAAAAGCCATGTGCTGTCTTCACATCTATTTTTCAGAGTTTTTTTGGTTTCCTTTGGACCGGTTTCTCACAAAGGTATTAGCATTTCAGACATGGCTTCTGAACGACTAGGAGCGATTAGACCACCCCCACATTAATGATACAGAAGATGATTATGGTTTCTCTTCCTATGTTATTTGTACCTTGTAAGGAAAAGAATTTACATTTTTATTTTAATGTGATTTGAATGTTAAAAGATATATAAGAATCCGTATATTATAATTACAATTGAATTTCGATTTTTATTCGCTTAAACGGTTGAATGATTTATTCTTATTAGAAAGAAGTTCGCACCTTCTATTTTGCGAATTCCTCAAAAGTATTTTGCAACATGTTTTTTTAGTTAAATATCTCTTCTCAAGGAATTTGTTTTGCAATGAATTCTTTTAATGCGGAAATAAATGTTTTGAATACTCTAAACGTTGTAAGAAATCTTTAATAAAATATTCTCTTAAAATGGATGAATTAACATAAACACAAAAATTTTGAAATCAAGATTTTTTTATTGTCATTGAGTTAATGTATTTCAAAAAGAATGCTATAATTCAAATTTTCAACATACATTTAACTTAAGAAAATTATTTAATTAAAAGTACCTTATTTTGTAAAGGAATTAATAAAAATATTCCTGAGGATATTATTACTATATATTTGAACATTAATAAACTAAACATTTAGCAACTATAAACTTAATCAAATTATATCTTAGATCAGAGATATTCAACTTGTAAGATGTGCTCCATAGGCATTAAAACATATTTTTATTGTGTGTATGTAATATAGAAATTATAACATATAAATAGAAATTTATTAAAATTGATATACGATGTTAAATCTAAAATACTGAGAAAATCTGCATCCATTTGTTATTCACAAGAAAAGAAGTATTAAATATTTAATTTATATAAGAAAAAAGATATTGTAAAGAATTAATTAATTCAGGTGAATATTGTTAATATAATTCCCCATTTAAAACATAGTAAATTAAGTATGTGGAATTTAAAATTATTTGGTAAAATGTAAAATGATTTTATTGACTGTGTCTCTTTTTCTCTCAAACATATTAATTTTAAAGCTTAATTTCAAATGAGTAATATATTATTTCTCAATAAATTATATAAGCTACTTTTTAAATATTTTTCTGAAATGCAATATTATTAAAAGTCAGCTTTGTAATATACTTTTGAATGTTATTCTATTCCATATTAATATTTTCTAATTCTATTTTTAGTGAATAAAAATCGATAAAATACAATTTTCATAATTTAAGATAGATGCTATTCTCCACTCAAGCAAAAAAAAAAAAAAAAAAAAAAAAACACCCAAAAGAGTAAGGTTGAATTATCGATCAATTCATTTAAAAAAACAAAATTATGCCTTCTTTTCAAGTTCTTCAAAATTAAAAATGTTATTAACGTAAAATATTTTATTGATGTCAGCTCAAAATTTACCGCAAAAGTTTTTCTCTTTTGCTTCTAGTTGAAATGCTCCTTTAATACTAAAACATTTTAATAGTTAATAAAATGTCTTGACGTAGAAGTTAGACCTATGTTTGTGATTATCGGTTTATATTGCAGTGAAATTTTTAAGCATTTCAATAAAGTAAAAAAAAATATCGCCACAATACTTTATTTATTTGAAGATTGCAAAAACCCACTGCTTTTTGGAACGTAATCAAAATGATTTAGATCTTAGAAATTACTCTTTTATAACATAAATCGAATTTAAAACCATAAAAAGGATCCCACAAAGCTTCATTCAAATAAAATAAAATAAAGTTTAAAAAAAATGGAATAGCTTTAGGCTTGCGTGCAGCGGTCTTGCCACCCATCGTGACGGGACATTTACATTTTAGACATTGCAAAACTGTGAATGCTTTGTTGGCGACTACTTCACCTTCGCCATCGCTTGTCGTGTATAAAAAAATCAGTGTAACAACCCACGCAGTGACAATTTCCCAAAAAGCATCTGGGACAAAAATTATTTATCTCTAATTTCCCTATCCCCACCCTCACAAAATCCGTGCCGATTATTTCGAAACGGATTTCAACGGTAGACAATCCGTTTTGTTTAATGGGTGCTGTTGCACGCGATATGCGTTAGGTGCGAGGAAGGGTATTTCGTGTTTCCGACCATTTTACCCAAGCCATTGTTGCAAAAAAAAAATCTCAATAACAATTGAATAGGAGCTTCTGTAATGATAATAAAAAAATTCCCGACTCTTAGGGAATATGGCCGTTCCTTGTATTTCTTTGATTTGATGATTAGCCGGTAAAGGCTTTGCCGACAAGAGTTTTATCTTGACGCTCAATCACTACCACGTGTTGCATTATCTTAGGGAAACCATTTTCTTTTATGATTGTAAGTATCACGCGAGCGGAAACTAGAACGATTTTTTCGAACGTGATCACTTTCAGCTCTTTCTCATTCATTGGTAATGAATGAGATTTCATTGGTTGTGCTTTTTTTTGAAAGAGAAAGAAATTTGAATAAAAATAGTTTACTTGATGTAAAAATTATACATCAGATTCAAATGAGCTCATCTAGGACAAGGGAAAAAAATATCATTTCGCGGTTGTTGTTTTTTTATTTAACTGTGTCTGTCTCAATCATTATGGATCCCAATAAGGGAAAGCATTATGAATGGCATTATTATCTATCATATATATTTCATCACTTATTCTAAATGATAAACTGTAAGAGAAGAGAGTAGTAAAATGACCGTTAAAGAGATTTTTAAATGTAACTTTGGTAAAAAAAGAAGTAATGACTTGATGGTGTCTTGAGCAATATATTGGACTTTGAACGTCAGACAAACGTAATGTTTCCAATCAAACTTTTTTGAAAACTCGTGTGATAGCAATTAATGTGTTTTAAAGAAGAGAATTTTCAAATAAATTTGAATTTAAAAATGTAACTTATGGAAATATTTGAATATTTGATTGCGATAGTATAATCCAGTTTCTAGAATAATTAGATTTTATGAATGTAAGCATTGTAAAATAATCATTATAAAATATTTTTAACCGTAGTTTTAGTCATAAAGAAGTAATGATGGTGCCTAGAGCAATATTTGAGATATATATTTTATTCTTATTTTAATACATATTTATCAATAATTAAATCAAAAAGGAATAATAAATAAATTCAGGTAAGATTTTTGGAAGCAATAAAGATAATATTATTGTTAGGAATATTAAATAACAACTAAAAAGTTCTTCAAATAAAATTAAGATTTGTTCCACATGGTAAACAATAAATGAAATACCTCACATAGAAAAACTTACAGTGAGAAAAAATTCTTCATTTTAATATTAGCTTACACTTTTAGCAAATGAATTTAAAATTTAAATTTATAAAAAGTATTTCAACACATTATTAATTTAACTTTTGTTCAGTCAATTTAAAATTATGTAAGTTATTTACACCCAATTTGATTTATTTTATAAAATGTCTTTCTCCCTTTTGAAATATTTTTTACTTTATGTAATTTAAAAGATAATTTATTTTCAGTTTCATGAAATGAAAAATATTTGTGCCTTAAGCTATTTAAATTATTTTATTACGGTTTTAATTTTTTGTTATTTTAATCGAACCATTAATCTTTATAAAAAAAAACTGTTTTTGACACATATTTTTTTAACATTTTGTTCAAATTAAACTTTTCGATTTTGTTCCACAAATAATAATAATTATTATTTTTCATTTAATCAACGCGCGACGCTTTTCATTCTTCAAAAACCACTAAAGAGATTTTTATTTGTATTCCTTTTTTGTAATTAAGAGAAAAATAAATAGTATTTATGGTGCTATATAATTACAAAATGTCAAATGTCCTCTTTTAGTGGCGAAAATTACAAAATAATTTTTTTTATATCGATTACTGCTGTTATCAAACATCTATATGGAGAAGGAAAATGTTTTAAAAAGGAAAAAGTGGTTAAAGTTTTGGATAAAGACAATACATAACTACACGAACTGTTCGCATAGATTTTTATGCCGTGCCGTATGTCATACTTTTTCATGGGATTTGAAAAACTGTAAAGCCCACAGTTTACCACTCGACGAACCTGAAGACCTTTAAAATTCCCCACACTTGTCGATTTTGCTCCCTACGTTTCTGCAGACATAAATGTGAAAGAAGAAATGTTAAACCTAGTAACTTTCACTGCAACAATACGCGTTATCGATGTCATAAATGACCATGACGAAGTGATTCTACTTTTTCACTGACGCCCACTCTGACATTCCTCAGAAATTCATTCCATGCCATCCATAAGTAATCTATAAGTATACTGATATTTTCTTCTTTGGAATTCGTAATAAAAAGTTTTTTCCGTGTTGGGGTTGTTATCTCTATACTCAATCCCCAACCTGGAGGATAAGGCTTCTGATATAGTCCCCTCGGGAAGAGTGCCTGGCTATACCCCAGACACTGGATACACATTTTAGTCTCCTCTTACTACATGCATGAGCCATATGGAACTATTCTCTAACATCTAATCATCATAATGATGGATGAAGTAATTAACAGGTTTGAATTACATCGTGAAAAACTCTAAAGTGTTGAAACTGACGGAGCACTTGCAATGATAAGGAAAACCAATGTCTTATTGGTCTATTGAACAACTAACTTAAAATTCCTTGTTTCATTACCACTTCAAAGCATAATTCACATCTTATAATGAAATATCAAATACGAATATGTGCGGAAGATCTATTTGCTGGTTTTGAATTTGAAGCAAATGTCACACCACATCGTCAGTTTAAGAACTCATTAAAAAAGAAGCGAGTGAATGACAAAACGGAGGACTTGTCAAATGATTTATCTCTATGGTGTGTTATATGTGATGTGATGGTGGTATTTAATGGTGCAAGAACCGGATAAACTATGCTGGAGCTCTTATATCATATTGCAACATTTCGAAAGAAAAATGGGAAAAAAATACCCAAAATTTGAAAATGAAATTAGGCTTTCTAACTTCTGCTTTTTACATTCTTGATTTAACACTTGAAAACAATTAATTTCGCTTCACAGGAAGGAAAAAATTGATTTGTCACAAACTATATTTAGTTTTATAGATAAAATTAGGCCTTGGTGAATGATCTTAAGAAAACAAATATGATTGATATCGAAGGAGAAAAGTAAATAAAAAGAAGATCAGCAAGTAGATTTCAAATATAGGTTTGAAAAGTTTGCAATCTGAATTTCGTATTTTCAGCATTTTTTGCGAGCTCATTTATTTCTGATACTATTAAAAATGGATTTTCAATTTCTGAAATACAACGCTTGTAGATAAAGTACCTGGAGATTAATTGATTGATTGTTTATTATCATCGTACTTAAAAGCAACACAAAGGTTATCGAAGATGGACCTCGGAAATTTGATCCGAGATCAAATGTCGAGGACAACATCTGAGCTGAAAACTCCCTCTTAAGACTTCCACATTACGTCAACGGGAAAGTTTGGAGATTCGATATAACGAACAACAGCCCCCCTACATGGCGGGTCTTTAGAGATATCAGGATTTAAACCCACGATTCGAAGGAAGCAAAGTCATTGAGTAGCCATAGATAACTACTATGGCTACTCAACTACTGTGGTCGCAAGTTCCAAAGCAATCGAAGTTATTACAAATGAAAGAGGATAAGGCAGTTTAAATTCTACACAATTTTTTATTCTACAGCTGAATCTCGAAAACCTGGGCTAGAATCAAAATTTCTACATTTAAAGAAAGTCGCTTGCCATCGAATTTCATTTTTCCCGATATATTGTTGTGAATCTTTGTATTCCATAATGAAATTCTTGAAATAGAAATGTACCATTTACAGTTGACCAATCATCATCTATGCAACACTATTCTTTAACAAATTTTATGCCAAATTTCAAGACTTGACTAAAACTCTTTGTTAAATGTTACACTTCTTAGCAATTAATTTTACTGGTTTTATTTTTATTAGAATTTTAAAATAGTTATTTTGTATTTTCTTTCTCTGAATAATTTTTTATATATACATTCATGTAGCCCTTAAGACATGTGTAAAAATGTAACCATACTTATTGAGTTGTATTAAATTTGAACATGTATTGAATAATATTTGTGTTTGTGACTCTTAGTAATGTATTAAAAAACCGGACTGTGTCTCTCATTGACCTCATTTATGCCCAATAATTGAACTCACTATTTCACGATAGAATTAATTCAAAGATAGATAGTCATTTAAAAATATTTCATTAAAATGAGTTAATGTTATGAAACATTTTTAATGATCTGTAATTTGAAAACATTCTAAAATCATGGTAGAAGGGATTTGGAAAAAACTCAAAGGTAAATGAATCGTATCTTTACAAAAACTCTTTTCAAATTATGTTTTAATGGTGTTTATATAAAACAAATCAAATTTTATCATCTAATTTGTATTCGTTTCTGAGAGGTTAAGGAGCATTTAATTCACATTCTGTAGAAAAGGTTTTTAAAAAGCAATCCGAACACTTTAATTTTGAAAAACAGTTTCATTTCAAATCACATCATTATTTGAAAAGAACGTTTGTGTTTTTACATATTATTATTTTCTAGATGAGTATAGATTTCATCCAAAATAAATTTATAAAGAGAGATATTTCGATATTTGTAACGAGTATTTCTGCTTTTATTTTGCTGATTTGAAAGTAAAAACTAATTACTTTCTTTAAGACATTTGCATCTGTTTTAAATATTTTTCAGCCATAACTTTGTTAAATGTTACGGTAAATAAAAATGATTTATAGAAATAACGTAAGAAGTTGGAATTTTTTAATTGCATAGGTTAAATGTCGCATTTCTCTCTGTGTGGTTTGAATACAAAAAAAAATTAAATTATAGATTTAGCTTACAAAGAATGAAAAGGCGCGGCGTTTCTTAAGTAACCCTTGCAAATAAAGGAGTGTTTTAGGAATGCGGATAAGTGCCGCAATTTTTAAGACTTTCTTTTAAATGAAACTTTTAACATAAAAGGAATAATTTTTTTCGACCAGAATTTTTGTTAGTTATTTTGCTGGGGATAATGGGAGAGTAAACTAATGAAACTAATTTACCAAATTCTGTATTTTTAATATGTTAAATACTTACGAACTGACGAGTTAATTTGTTTATTAAAAAGAAGAAAAATAGAAATATAAACCACACAATAAGCAAAAATTTTTAAATAATGCAATAAGTTTTGAACGATTTTTGTACTATTTATTTTGTTCAATTTTACTGTCATAACGTAGAGAAATCGATATAACATTTAGTATAATACTAATAACTTAACTAATAACAATGGCACCCATATGGCATATTATCATATGGGTGCCAATGCCATATTACCCCAATGGCATATTACTAATCCCGTCTGTCATCTTAAAGTTATTCTCGGGACCTAAATTTCCACTTTTGTTCAAGCACAAACCAATTAATTAAAATAGTTACTTGTATCCAAAAAATCTTTATTTACTCATCAAATAAGAGGGATGTTCTCCAAGTTAACATCCTTTTGAGAGTACTGACATCTTCTATGTCAGAGAATGCTCAAACCGGAATAAAATGCGAGTACTTGCAAATTCTCCGACATCATTATGTCCAAATCTATACTATCCAAAATACTTCCTCTCATATCACACACTAATTCATATTTTTACGATAACCTTAATCTTCAATTCAATTCTCCGTCGCTTTTATACGACTTGATTGTATCTATTCACTCCACTTCCAATGTTAATTAATTTGTATCCATTGGATTGAGAAGAAGCTAGGAACTTAAGTATAAAATCAGAAAGAAATCCGTATGTTAATTTGAGGAAGATAAATAGCCATGAATAGCCCATGTGTTGCAACTTTAAAATATTTTCTTCTTTTAAAATTAATTATTTAAAAAATACATTAATTGAATGAAAAATTTTCTATAAATACATTAACAAGTATGCAAATTTTTTATTTAATATTAGCATAAATGTATAAATCCCTCGTGTTATGTAGCTAGAATTGAAATAAGCAAAACTTTTTCATACAAAATAATGAAAACAAATAGGAATTTAGATAAATATTATATACGACTGGTAAGAAAAAGTCATATTAAAATATTAAACATTTGTAAGATATTTGGTATAATTTTAATTATGTTTCACATTTTTGAACTTTATCTATATCTTTAAATCTATTTCACGCACACCGCAGTAAAGAAAAATTATTTTTATAATCAGTTTAACAAAAACGCAACAATTTCCTTATATTCTAAGAATCTAACGCAATTATCATAAATAAGGACTAAATTGAAAAGACAAGTCATCTTTTAAATAATGCATCACAGATATTAGTATATTGTGTACATAAATTCTCAATCATCAAAACTAAATTAAAGAAATAGAGATTAGTAAGATAATTTTTGTGACATTTTTTTACCAATATTAGAGCATTCTTCTACATTTTGGAACATTCGCCATTATTTTTTTTAAGTGTTGAACAGTTTATTTGGTTGTTTGAGGCAATTCTTTTAAATTCAGAAATTTTTGCAATATTTTTAAAATTCCTACTATAAGCTCACACTCTCTCTATATATATCTTATTCAAATTTTCAATCGTTAATAAAATACTTTTTATTCACCCACTCAAGTTCAAATACATTTTTTTAAACTTGTTGTGGATGGCAATTGATGTTAATACAGCTTTTTCAAATATTAATTCATTAAATTAAATTTAATTGGTGAAAATGCAGTTTAGCCTAGCCACTTGGCGCGATTTCAAAAATTGCCAAACTTGGCAATTTTTTTGGCTGAACGTTAAGTCTGCGAAGCGGACCAGGGTAGCCGCATTTGGCAAAATACCGCCAAATAATTTAATAAAAAGTAACTAAAATAAAAAAAATTCTTTGTTGACCTAAGTAGGAATTGACTTGAATTTGCTCGTATATATATTACTTGTTTAAACTGGTTTCACTAAACAACTAGAACATTTAAAACTAGTTACATTTAAAATGAATTAACATGAGAGCAGTTACATTTAAACGATATATATATATATATATATTACTTGTTTAAATGTAACTAGTTTCACTAATTAAAGTTTTAATGATTTGATTTCAAGCAGTGAAAATAAAATAACATAATGCTGAATTGCTATAAAATTTTATAAATTCCTTTACATATGAATGTTTATATCATTTTGAATATTTTTAGACTATTTAATACTGTCATACCTCGGCTCCTGCATGACTCTCTTCGCAACCAAATCAATAAGAGTTTTGGGCAAATGTTGCTTTGGTTCATGAGCCATGGCTTCAGTTCGCGAAAAGTCCACAAGAAAATCTTAGTTGTGCTTTCTTTAGCACATTTAAGGTTTCCGTCGATACACCACCACGAATTTTCTGTAATAATAATCCTATGGTATTTGTTTGGTTGTTAATCCTATGGTTGTAATCCCACGAATTTTGTGTAATATTAATCCTACGGTATTTGCTACTTTTGTTCTGAAATTTAGATTATTGCTTCTAATTCCATGGAATTAAAAACCATCCGATAGAGTGAAAATAATGGAATTTTCGTGACTGATTAAATTTTTTTCTGAATTTTCAAGTATTTGAAATGATTATTAAAGCTCTGAAAAAAACCCTACGTCCGGTGCGATGAAAGGATCTAAAAATATTTTCAATATTTGGGTAAATAAAGTAATCTATATACAGAAATCTTCCCTTTTCATGCGGTTTTAGATGCACTTTCGTTAAAACGCAATAATGAAATTTATCAGATATTTATTTTTGTTTTACTTCTTCATAATAATGTCCTTTTCATTTATTTCAATATTTCTTTTTAATTAAACAGATTAAAAAAAAGATAAAAATAAGTTCTGGGGAGTATTAATTCTTTGTCCATTAATTTAAAAGGGATAAACCGCTTTAGTTTGCGAACCAGTCTCGAAACTTAATTCGTTTCCAGACTGGATTCGTATAGAAATCTCCTAAGTCATTACAAATCATTTTTTAAATAATTTTATGTCATTATTATCCGAGTTCTGTATATAAATGGGAAGTCTCTGAGAGTAATAACTGCAAAAAAATTTTTACTCTCCCATAATTAAATAAATGTAACAAAACAAGTATACGTATTATGCTAAATACTTGCCGTTTATTTCTCGATGTATATGTTTTAAAAGGATGTATCGTCCTCTACTGTTAAGGATGAATGCTAATAAATTTCATATTATTCATTAATTCATCCCTAGATATATGTAATGGTACACAACTTTTCACCAATAGTAAGCAAAGAATGTTTTACAATATGGTCTGATTAATTTGCTTTTACTTAAATTTGAATTAAATAAGAAAATTTAATAAATTAATTGAAAAGAATCATAAATGTCTCTTTCGAATATCACAAAAAATATATTAATGAATTGAATGTTTCATTTGCTCATTTCATATGAAATACATAACACATTAAATTTAAAGTAAAGTCATAACTATTTTTTATTATAATATAAAACAAGGTTCATGGTGATTATTATTTTAAGGTTTTGATTGTAATTGGAAGAAGTATATCTAGCATATCAAATAAATAATTTATTCACATTTACGCAGTAAAATAAACTATTTATTCATAAAAGGAAGAGGTATCTCTCTTATTTTATTAAAGAATTCCATAAAATAATGAAAAAAGAGTAGTGTTTGAAACATAAATTAATTTATTTAAATTTCCATTGAAATTTTAACATCTCTGATCACTCAAAAGACCTCATTTTGAAATAAATTAATCGAAAACAAATAAATTAAAAAGCATTATTAGTCGCATATTGAATCAACAAAACTATACATTAAATGTAAAGCTTTTAAAACATTTATGAAATATTTTTTTGCATTTCATTAACCAGAGACCTATAACTCCTACACTTTAGATAAACACATTCAACTCAGAGGTAACGCTGTCCTCTCTAGAAGACCAATAACAAAATCCAATCAAAAACAACGTTGCATGAGTCACCTTTTTAATCCCACGGACATTTGGGTATCTCTGGTAATTGAGGTTGAGAGTGGATTCGACTTCTAAACCACATTTCACCCTTAGTAAATATTGCTATCGCTTGACACCATGGGTCAAGCAAACAGTTATCAGAGTTATTTTATTATGCAACTCTTACTGTTATACGTTATGATATATTGATAAGAAGAAGATCAGGTTTTTATTCTTTCAAGGTAAAGAATCAAATATTTCGTTATGTTATTGCTGAATTTCGCAAATACTGTACACAATAAAACGTAATAGGTACTTCCAATTTTCTTTTCATTTGAAGTACAAAAGAAACCTTTTTCGTGAATCTTTTCTTTATTCTTTTTTAATTTTATGTTTACTTTTCTCATTTCCTGGATAGTTTTAATTTTATATCTTTTTCATTTTTTCATCTTTCGTTATTTATGGCTTATCATTTAAAAAAAAATACTTTTATTTTAAATCTACCTTTCTGTAATTGATCCATCGTGATGGTATTGCAGAATCTGTTCCATTTTTTTTTTAATTGAATTCATCAATGCGTCACTGGCACTCCTCCCCCATACTATAGCATTAATTAATTAATTTTTGCCTTAATCCAGTTTACCATTTTTAGTTTTTATCCTCTTAAATGTTAGTTATGATGTTAATTTATCATTTAAATATTGATGTCACCATTCTTGCGTGGATTTCAATAATATATTGCTCTTAAATTCTTTTTTTTAATTTAAATTATGACGGATAATTGAAATACAGTCAAACCCCGTTATAGTGAAGCGTCTCGCATTCAGTATCCAATTTTGTTAAATATGGTCAGTTTTTAACATTTAATAGTGTTTTTCTTAGAAATAACCATTGTGACAACACACAATTTACTAAGGAATTAATATATGAGATACATATTATTAGAACGGTTTTTTATGAATTTTGATAGTCTTTGATTTACCAATTTAAGCAAGTTTATTTTTGCAAAAGTTATTAAATTTAAAATAAATTAATTGGTTGAGATTTTTAAATCATTAAAAAAAATTTGGAAAAGTAATTTTTTGTAAATTGTATAATTTTGTACAGTTGATCAATCAATCAATAACTTGGTGGTTTAAACAAGGTCACATCGCGTCATATTGGAATGAGATGCACACAAAAAATTTGCTAGAGGTAAACGTTATAACTTCTCTAGTTTTAAAAAAGATATTTTAAGTGTGTATTAATTTGTACACATTATTTTAAGTTAATGCTTATTTACTTAGCTTTTAATGTACAAGTTTGTTTTTTCATTTTTTTTTAATTTGAAATTCTGTACGTTTTTGAAATTTCGATTATTCTTGGTTTACGCGATTAATGATAATGTAATTACTGAAGATGGGTTGGTTGGATTCGTGAAACTAGTTTGAACACACTATTCCTATTCCAAAGTATGCGGCTGTATTTAAATTATAAAATGGGATTTTTTTTTTTATTAATTATTTTCCCTTGACATTTGTTATGTTTTGGGTAGCTTTCTATATAACAAGGTTGAAATTTTTAATTATTGGTTTACATATATTTTGAATTAAAACTATTATGCATAATTTGTATATTTCGCAATGACTTTTTTTTATAATATTTTGTGTTTTTAATTTAGAATATATTTTCAATTTTATTGTTTGGTTATTTTGATAATTACTGATTTTTTCTCCATTAATTTTGAAATAATTGTAGCTTTTTTAGCTTTAATAATTATTTTAAAATTGTTTTTATAGGTTATTATTTGCAATTTAGTATGATTTTGTATAATTTAAAATTATGTCTAATTAACATTAATAATTATAGTGTGTGTGTATTTAATTTTGATATCAACTCTAGATTTAATTTATGAAGATAAGTGATACATATTTGTTCTTTATTCTTATAATATTCAGAAGAATTGAGAAAAAATTAAGGAATTAAATGTTAAAGATGTTGAATTTATGTTTAATATCATGATCATAATTTAGATCAGATAATATATGGTCTCCCCATCCAAAATATTTTATAGACACCTTTTCTTAAAAAGACGGCTTATTCAAAATATTTTCCAAAACCCGTCACATAAGCCTATTGAAGTACAGATACATATTTGAAATCAAATCTAATCAATGAAATTGCTTCTTAATTATATTTTTAAAAGATTTTAACACATATTTGTTTTAGTTAGCTATATTTCTTAGAGTTACTTGGGTGCTACTAGAATTCTGAGAAACTCTGATTTTCATAGTTATATTTTCTGTCGTAAAAGTAAAGTGATGATAGTCAAGGAATTTTAGTAGAAATTTGTTTATTCAATTGCTTAAATATGTGCAGTCCTATCGCTTAATATTTTGTTATCGTAAATATGTTCTATCATTTTATGTTTAATAATTTTCTTTTTTTACGATAATAAAAAATTATACTTACAGATTCTTTGCATTCAGAAAGTTTTCTTTGTTTTATTTACTTCGAAATATTTCAAAATGTGATAAGTATTTATACTAAATATATTGTTTTTTATGTTTAATTTAAGTGATTGGGAAAAAGCAGAATTTTATTAGGCCTTCAAAGCTGATGTAAGTTTCTATATTTGGGCTAGAATTTCTATATCAGGTCAATACATTAACGAATTAACAAAAATAAAATATTATTATTAAAAGAATCCTAAGTCGTCTAAAGATCCAACCAAAAATTTCTCTCAATTATTTTGGAATTCACCTGTTTCTATAAGAAATTTTTGATAAAACTTTGCATGACAGGAATAATAAGTTTTGTTGCGTTAAATAAATCTTGTAACAATATTTAAATTATTCTTTAAATATAGAACATTAATTTATAATATTTGATTATATTAAAAGTATTGAATTTATTTTATTTGATAAACTGTCAAATTAAAAGTAGCAGTTTATATTCAAGTCAGAATGAATTGTTATACATACTGCAAAGCTGTTGTCATATGAATGTCATAGTCATATACTTACAGTCATAGTCAGATTTTTATCGTTTTTTTTATTATTATTATTTTTTTTTTTCTGAGAAGACATCCATACATCCAGATCATAAGAATCTAAAACAATAGAAAAAATCTCCAGCAGTAAATTTTCCTCTAGAACGGCACATATATTTTTTTCTTCGAAAAACTACATATTACTTCATTTCAGTACGCTTTATATAACGCTTTGAATTAACGAATGTAGCAATGAAAGTTTTCAATATTTGATAAAAGAAAAACCCGCACTTTTGATCGATTACATGACAAAAAGAATTTATTCACTGTTGGTCAAATTTTCATGCTCAAAACAAACTTGAAACATTAAACTCGGAAAACTTTCATCGAGACTATAAATCATCGATACGGCTATTTAAAATGCAAAAAACATAAGAATAAAAAATGACTACTTTGGAAACGGTATACCCACGTGCATATGGAATTATATGATTCGCGTAGCACTATGATTTGAATAAAAATTGCGCCACATCCATTTTCAGTTAAATTGCTTTTCTGCAATGAGGTCAGCCCATAAAACATTTTTTCCCCACTCTCAACCATATATTTGGCGTCCGACTCTAGTTATTGAAACTTTACGTAAGAGCCGCTTCTTGTGACTCAAGGTCATTCTTAATTTATTCATGCTGTCTGTTCTACGTGTTACGGCTGTTAACCTTAAATGAAACTAAGTATGATATCCTTTTAGAAAATGCTGGGATGGTCCTTTTGATAACTTTCGCTTTCGTAAGGTCGAAGTATTCGACCTCAAAAAATAAGTTAAAAGAGATCTTCAAGCTTGTCCAAAATTATTTTGTCTGAATGGTGTCAACAACCATGCCAGTGGAACAAATATTTATGAGTGGAAATTTTGAGAATAATTTTACTGTCGTGTTGATATCAAAATGTATTAGACTCTGTTATAGTTCATGCGTTTCTGACTCATGTTAAACAATCTTTTTTTTTTAAAAAAAAAAAAAATTGCTTAAGAATAATCTCATTTTGAACTAACATTTAAGGTTGTTTCTTCTGTTTTATAATAAATTAGACAAAAACTGAAATTAGCGAAGACTTTATCATTCATTTTGTGCTCGCCTTGATCTACTTCCCGAAATTTCTGTTTAAGTGCGTTAGGGTGAATATCGTTACTTATAAATCACAGTGTAAATGATACCCTCAGGAAACTTCAGATATCCTCCGATGCTTCATGAATATTTAAATTAATAACATCAGACGAACAGGTTTGAAAAAACTTATATTGTTTGCTTGTTTTTTACTCACTACACATAGTTTCATGAGATATTTTAATTGAAAACCTACAAATTTTCTTAATCTACTTCTATTGTAGTATTTTACAACTGAATTTTTAATAACGTAAAATCGTAAACAACCTTACATTGTGTCGCGAAAAGGCGGTATTATTGATGATATTTAGCTATTCTCGTAGTAGAGCTGGTGTTTTTTTTTTTTTTTTTTTTTAAACATAAAACAATTTTTTTTCTTTATCAAATTAATTATTAAATATTATTATGATAACTTAAAGTACGTTTACTGCGGTTTTAATAAAATTCATAACTATCTGAATGTAAAAATTGGTCACCATATCCAATTGAATTAAGAAATTACTTTCAATAGAAAAATGCCTAGTTTGAATCAATAAATTTGAGGATTTCTTTAACATAATTTATAGATTTGTATTTTACTTTCTTACTTGAAGCGAACTTTTATGTTACATAAAAAAAGCAAAGGTTTTAGTAATTCCTCGTAAATAAAAAAAGATATTTATTTAAAAATATATATACATGTGTAATTTCTGCAGGATTGTTTGAAAGAAAAAAATTCAATTAATTCTTTAATTATTTTTCTATATCTGCGTCAGTGCTCCTTTTACTTGTAATTGCAATAATATTCTTTACTTGAGATTGCAATAATAATTGCAATAATAATTTTACTTGTAATTGCAATAATAATTAGTTCTGAAATATATGTTTTTGTTGATGTCTCAATTGATACCACAATAGAAATGCATTTGCCTTTGACGTTTTTTCATCTAATTTAAATATTACTCTTAAAGATTTAACAATTTTCTAGATATATGTGATTAAATTAAATGAAAATTGGCCAAATATCTTAAAGAATTAGTATTCTTTAATCATCACTGTTATTTTAATTAATTCTCCTTTCTTTTTCTTTCTAACATGAAGTTAATAAATGTTCCTATTCTAATAAATTTACTTTAATGTAATATGTCTCCAACCACACTTGCCAAACAAGTATAATTGAAAAAAAAATCCTACAGTCATTTTCCTTCCAATATAAAAAAAAAAAAAACGTAGTTCCCGTAGGCTACTTAACATGATATCTTATTTCAATATTTAACAAGATTTGACATTTGAAGGATTAAGTAGACATTTTCACACCCCCGGAAAGCTAATACAGGATTCAAAACTAATAACTTATGCGATTCATATTCTCGAACTTTTATTCGAAGATGACAGTGTAAATTTTCGTTTGAATTAAATATAAAAACAAAAAACGTTGAAGGGGCAAGCTGCACACCTCGATCAGGGTGCGGCTGTCTGTCAGGTAAGGCGTAATTGAACTTGTTGATCCAACTAATCCGTCTTTCTTTTCTCACCTAGAGAACCTTTTTATTACCTGCGTTGCTTAAGGAATGCTAGACAATAATGCTTTTTTTTTCCTAAATGTTACAGTGTCTCGAATGCTGGGGAAGAGGAAGAACTATTCACCTCTTTTCAATAATTTAATCTATGGTACTACAAACTTTATGTAAAATATTTAACTAAATGTTTTTACCAGTTATAAAAACAATTAGTTATTTTAATGGGTTTTTCGATTTCGGAATTTTGAAATATATTACTCATTTCCCGTAAAAAAAATTAACAATTACATTTTTTTTTTGTAACACCTTTTTATTTTCTATTTTTTATTTTCAATTATTATCATTAGAATTATTATTTGCCTTAGTTATCAAATAATTTTGATTAGCCATATTAATATTTTAATAAAATAATTCCAAACTTTTTCATGAAATTTAACATCAATGTAGCATTATACTTACTTTTTTAATAGGTTATCCTATTTTAACAATTTTTGTTGTTCAAGATTGCTAGTATTACTTTAATAATATTATCATTTTAGTAATAGTATCAACATGGTATTCCAATACGAATACATAGGAATTGTAATTTATACTTTTTAAAATGTGAGAATTTAATAAATTTTTTTCTTATTCTGTACATTTTAAAGAGCTCCTGACCTTTTACACTTTGTTCAATAATGGGAAAAGAACTAAGACCGACAAAAAAAAAATAATTTCACATATATGCAAAAAAAAAAAAAAAGTATTTGTTTGCGTGAAAATTCTTTCATACTTTACTCAGAGAACTGATAAAAAAATTAATGTTTGACTAATGCTTTTGCTCTAGTAGGTTTACTTAGTTTAAGTCCGAAAAATTATTTTTCTTTTACAAATCATTTTCAATGAAATAAAGCACAGCACATATAATACTAACACTATTATATGTGCACACACAAACATATAATACTAACACTATTATATATATGTGTGTGCGTGCGTGCGATAAAATCAATGGTTTTCCTATATGAACAACTTTAAAACATTTTAAGTTATATTTTTTTATCCAATTAATTCTGATTCTTATTTTTATTTATTTTAATTCAAAGTAACAAAATACTTTGTTTGGAAGAAAGAAAGAAAGCTGGAGCACAAAGTGATAACATTATGAAATTAAATAACAATTTGAAATTCAGTTTTAAAAATCACTGCCAAATCATACTAATTGTTGAATTTCGAATAATTAAGAATTCAAGAGATCTCAATTGAAGGTTAACTGATCAATATCTTTTAAAATTTAAGTCAGAATGAAATATGAATAAGTAAGAAATTGCTTTTGTATTTCCCTCATTTAATAAAAAACCATAAATTAATTCTAAAGTTTAAAAGTATTTTTCGAGTAAATGTTTCCACATTTTGAGGAGTATTTTTAAGCGCTGATAAATTATAAAAGCAAACAAATTCTTTTTACAGAAAACCTAGCGTATAACTTGTTTGCCCTGATTGTGAATGAAATATCTTTCAAATAATTTAATAATGAAAGAAAAAAATATTAAAGGAAATTGAAAAAAAATATATAATACTTTTAATTAACATCAATATCAAAATTGCCCAATGCATTTTATTCCTTAGGTATACAGAAAAAAATAAACAAGTGATTAAGGACAACTGTAATAAATTATTATAAAATATAGAATTTGAGACACATTTAAGTCATTTCACGGAATTCTGATTCAATAAAAATAATGATAGGATATAAATCAATAGATTAAAAAATGTTTAATTTCTTAAAGTTAAAGGTTTTTTTCAAAGGCTTCGAGATAAATTTTATTTCGTCCGTAAGAAATAAAACGAATTTCATTTTTAAATAGCAAAAATTCTATTTTACTTCAAAGACAATGAATAAACTAAACATGTAATAACAAAAACACTTAATTTTAATTGATTTCGAATCATTATAATATGCATTTTTTTCTATTCCATTTTAACGTGTTTGGAGTTTCTACAACCATACTCGCATATGTTGAACCACATTAAGTATGGACTTGATCAGACTACATATTTGAAACCAATCCATAATCGATTAATTAATATATATCTTTTTTCTTTCTTAAAGGCTTCCAATTCATTATATCTGTATCGCTTAACCCAAATGAAACAAAAGTTTAATGCATACATTAACAGATCTTATGGAGACCTGCTTCTGTTTTCTAATTCTCCATTTTATCAAGACCTGATCTTATTTCCTAATTTTCTGTTTTATCTAGATTCGCTCTTATTTCTCTTAAATTGTAAAAAACAATAAAAAAAATGCTTCTGAACGTAAGCACGTGGCAAAACATATTTAATACATGTTATTACAATATGTTTTTTAATATAAATAATTTGTAAAAATATTTCCTTTTAATGCGTCCAAATTTGAACTAATTTCCGTAGAGCATTTGGCAACAATCTATGTCAGAATTAATCAGTCAATGAAAGTCACGTGCATCAAAGTAAACAAAAAACAACGAAAATGGTTCGAAAATCAAGATTATTAACAAACTATCAACGAATTGCAGAATTTTCGTAATTGCTAAAATGAGTTTAAACAGTGCTATTTGAAGGATCTTAAATTTTTTTATATTTGTGTAATTTCAAATGCTTACGTGAATAAAAATAAACAATGAAAATTAAAGCTATTAAAAAGGTATAATTATTATTAGGAATGATCGAATTTTTTCAAATGTCTGTAAAATATTTGGTAATAAATATACAAAGTTAAATTTTTAAAAAAAATTAGTTTTTATTTCTTATTTCATTACATTTTTAATTTTAATGTTTATATTTCTTAAAAAAAATTAAGTTATTTTTTGAATTATTTCTTCCCTATTAAAAATGCATATTTTTAGATACACTACGTCAAATCGATAATGTTTTCATTTTACAATTTATTTTGTTTTGTATTTATCTTAATGGTTTAATTAGTTTAAGATTAGTATATATTATTGTGTGAAATATCAAAGCTTTTTTCACAATATCTGAAATTAAAATTGATATATTTTGTTAGATTCTATTAATCCTGATTAATTTGAAATTAATACAATTTTTCACAAAATTAAAGTTGTGGCCAGAAAACGATGTCCTCAGGGATGAACAGTTTTAAGATGCTAGAGAGCGTAAAACTACTGTTTCCTAAGAAACTGGCGGCGTAAAATTACGGACGTCACCCCAACCGTTGTATATGCAAACCAGTAAAGTGGTTTCTCACATTCAACGCTCTTTAGGAATTCACGCCATCTGATTTGCTTGGACAGCATTTTAGATACGTCATCCACCGCAATATTGTGGCCGCCAGATAATGGCTCCACTTTCCTAAGAAAGCATAGCTTAAGAGAGAAAATGGTGGTTACATCCTAATATTCACATATTTGTAATGAAGTTGTCAATAACAAACATCAAAACATTTAAATATTAGTTATAGAAAAAAGACATCATTACTTTATTAACGATAGTACAAAACTAAAAATGTACTTAAATAGTTGTAGGATTTATTGATATTTTGGAAAGGTTAATAAAATATATAAGATTATGTTTAAATTCTCTATATTCAACTTTTATGTTTTCTTTCATTCTATGAAATTAAATTTTTTTTCGTACATTTTTTCTATCACAGAATGCTATATTGTAATGGTATTAAAATAACGTTCACTTTTGCTTCATTTTCATACTTCTTGAGACGCTTGTTTTTTGAACTAAAAATGGGCCAAAAATCCATAGTGGTGACCATCCAACTGTTTTTAAAATCCATATAGTTAAGTTGAATTTTTAATGTTTTTTAATTCCAATTAAAATGTAAATCGTAAAAATATTTTCCAATCATATATTCGTATATATATTCAATTTTTATATGGCCTCATTACAATCATCAAAAGATTTGATGGTATTTATTTTAAGGTAAAACGCGAATGATTCGTAATTACAACATTACAGAAGACAGTTTGAGTAAAAGACAGTATCGAGTTCATTTCCGCAAAAACGTTATTAATTTTAAAAAGTTATGTCTTTGAAAACTACTTAGTTGACACTTTTACTGTAGCAAAAACTCTAAAGCTGATACTATATTATTTTCTTAGACCAACTTTTCAATTTTGTATAATATACATCGAGTCATATTAAGAATCATCGTAATTATAATTCCATCTATAAACTGTATATAACAGAAGCTTCAACAATATTTTCTTAGGAATGCACATAAAATTAATCATTCCCAGTACCTGTTCAATTTGTTCGCCGTCCCTTTATTAAATACCCATTTCCCAGCAGAAAGCTCCTTTGCAACGACATCATCACATACCAATATACGAAATCATTTGAATAAATTTCCAGTCACGAGCATGCGTCCATTAGAAAAAACGGGTCCAAGTTTTTTTCTTGTATTACTTTTATTTCACAGCATTATAAACGATGTGAAAGGTTCCTCTAATTGACCACCTGCTTTTCGCCATCAACGAAAGAAAGGTCAGTACGAATGGGCGCTCCAGATTCTAGAAGCTGGACCCAGTCAGGTTTGTTTTTGTTTAGTCTGAAGGTAGGAGATTGCATCCAATGATAATAAATCTCGACCGAATATAAATAAAGAAATAATTCTAATTGGAAACGATCGACTGCTCTGGATTTTCGCACACTTCACCATTTTATACAGTATTTAAAGCATTTTTTATTCATATGAATTGAATTTAAATATTAACATTGAAGATATTGACGAGTTAACACTCATATCCCATATGAAACCTTTATCAAATGATGATTAAGTTAAATTACAAGAAATAATTGAAATATATAATGAAGAACACAAAAAAGAGCTTACAATTCAGATTTTGGTAATTACAAATGTGAATGATGCTTTCGTGCATCTTGACATAAATTTTTAACTATCGTGGGAAAATGTGATCCCTGTGAATAGCGTATATCTCGTGTATAAAAGGACAAAGAAAATTATACAGCATAATACAAAGCAAGAAAAAAACGAGTTCAATTAAAATATCTCTTGATAAATTTTTAAAAATATACGAGTAAATGTTTATATGCAAATACATCTCATTAAAAATGTATATATATTAGAAATACTTTTTGATGTTTTATTTTACATTGTTCTTCTTTCGTATATTTCTTCTTTCACTTTTATGAACTAATTAGGTATAAAATCAAGAGCCACCTACAAATGTTAAAAGATTCCAACTTTCATATGAAGCAAAGTGTAGGCCTTAGTAAAAGGCGAATTGAAACTGTTTGTGTTTCTTTTTTTTTAAGAAAAAATATCCTTTATTCACTTTGTGAATTTTATTTATTTGCACCAGGAAATATATGTTATTTTAATTTTTTTCGATCAATTTCAAATGTAATAAGATTTACAATGTTGAATCATATCATCTTAATGTAATAAACACACAGAGAAAAAAGTGAGATAAGATTTTAATTACATTTTATCTAATAACTGATACATCATAAACATTGGCAACTTATAAATATTTCTTGTATTTTTCATAATATAGAAATTCCTATTTGTAGCTCATTTTTTCCAGTTTCCATCTTTTTTTTATATAACTTTGACGGAATTTTTACATCTTTCTTTTTTGGAGCTTTTTAGAGCTATTTTAACAATTTTTGGATTTCAAAGTATATTTTTCTTATAATCATGAACATTGAAGAATATAATATGTTAGTTTGCTTGTCGATTAATAATATTCCGCAGAACAAATTCTAGTTTGTATTAATTTTTATATGACATATGCATTTTTATGAAATTTTCGATATGTCCTCTGAACAGTTTTAATTGAAAAGTGACGTAAAATAACAAGACCAGGAGAATCATATTTGGTCTTTTTAGTAAAGATAGTTCACTTGCATGCATCTAAAGAAAGAAAAATTTAAGATGTATGGAATTAATTAGATTAAATTGTGAAACATTTTCAATGTGATTTTCAAATATTTATCAATTTGACAATTTCTGACAATGAATGTTTACCGTCTTTATAAGTCCTATTGTAGTATTTAATAGTTGGATACGCCTTTTTAAATGTTCTTTCAATATTTTTGTTACCAGTTTAATAATACTACAATAATGCCATTAATGATACAAAAATTTGGTGCATGCATCAAAATGTCTTTTGAACTAGTTCTCATTACATGAAAAAGAAAATAAATTCTTGGTTAAGCACATTTCTAAACTTGCAATTCTTTTGGTTTCTGAACAACTCTTTATGAGCACATTTTGAGCAATTCATTATATTCACATTCTAAGCAATTTACTTTCGTGTGCGTATATAATGATGTTCAGATTCATATACCTTTTACATAATTCTTAAGCCAAAGCAGAGTATTTTATCAGCTACTGATATGAACTTGTAAGTTCATTTAAAAAATGAAAGTTACATGTCGTCAATGTGCTTGTATTTTTAATAATTATTCATCAAAATTATACATTACGCTACAAGAATATGTAAATGATAAAAAGAAAAGAGAAGAAAAGGTGTTTTATATTTATGACCGCAAAATAAAAAATAAATTGTCAGATTTTTCTTCCAATTTAAATAACCGGTGTTTTAAAATGTATTTTATAGTTCACCCCTTTTAAAGAAAATTTTTTTAAAAAAATAATTGACTTCTAGTTCATAAGTTTCATCCCTCATTACGTCTAACTTGTAATTAATCATAAAAGTTAATTTGCTTATGGGCAGAAAAAAAATAATCAGCCTTTTTGCTACTGGAATTTTCAGCAAATGAATATATCTATATAAAGAAATGAGTTAATTCTTACTACCAGCCACCCGCATGTAATTCGTAAAGAGCTATATGTTTTTGAGATCTTCCCAATCATTAACATATAAATAGTTTTCAATGTTATACCTTAAAAATTTTGAAGACTTGCCCCTTCTTACAATTTATTATTTTTCTTACTTCAAATCGTTCTTGTAATTCTGTGCTTCTTGTTGTTTTGTATTTCTTCTTATTTTTATCTTTATTCCAATGTATATTAAAATAGTTTTAACAAACATAATGTTAACTTTTTACATCCTTTTTCTATGTTCATGAATTTATGCATCTTTTTCGATTCGTTATGGTAACTCGGATAAAGTATTATAACTAAAAAAAGACTTTGTAAATTCATTAAACTAATAGGTTTTACCCCTGTGTTTGTTCAGGAGTTTTAATTTTCTTTTTTTTCCAGCAATTGTATATACAATGTAACCAAAATATTTTTCTTAAATGTTTGCTTTATACAGAAATACGGAATCTAAAATCCAACGCCACATATTTTTTTCTCCTGTTTCTAAGTTACAGAACACAAAAAGTAACCGATAGCAAAATTATTTTTATAAATATTTTAAAACTACATTCAGTATGAAGAAAATTAAGCTACCTGATTCAACGTAGTTATTCAGTACATTTACTTACTAATACATGGTATCTGCCGAAAGCGACAAAAAACTTTCTATTCTCTTCAATAGGTACTATATAACTTCAGTTGCATAATATAAAAAATTCTAATTCAAAGAGCAATAACTTTTCATTATCTTATTGCGTGATTATTACCTATTCTTTCAAATCTTTTCTTTAAAGAGTCATAACTACTGAATGAAGCAATAAACCAATCAAATGTAATTTTCCAAGTAATTTAGAGAATTATGATAACATTTGTTTCAATAGTAAACTTAACGATAGTTATTAAGAACAAACTACCATCAATAGTGATTACAAATGACATCAATAGTGATTAACGACAGAGTTAAAAATAAGAACTAATAAATACATGTTAAACAAAAGACTGGGAAAGTAAAGTGCGCAATAAAAATATAAGTAGTATTCCATAAGGAAAAAGAAATGTAAGTGTAAGTATTCTCGAAATTATTCTGCCTTGCAATCACAAACAGAATCAAAAAGTGATTGGTTTCAAGATGAAAAATATTGTATTCAATTTTTTGCATAATATGCTCTCAACAATTACACACACATGTATATATATATATATGTGTGCGTGTGTGCGTGCGTGTGTGTGCGCGCGTGTGTGTGTCTATTTATTTTCCCTTCAATTTATTTTCTTTTGAATTAGATATTATTTTTCTTTTATAGTTGAATATGAAAAATATTTTTTCATTCATTTTTCTGCTTACAATTTTTGTTTGTCTATTTCATGGTTTGGTATATGTCTTCTTTCCCATTGGCTCAGTTGTAATTTTTTACATGTTGTTTTAATTTTAATTATTAAAATAATTATCTGATTTATTTGTGATTTGAATTTATTAGTATTCAATTACATACAAATTTCATATTATATATATATATATATATGTGTGTGTGTGTATTTTAATTATATTTTCTATACATCTACATATTTATTAGTAAACATTATTAACTTCAAAATTCAAGCAAAAATATTAATTATCAATTTATTAGGATTAAAATAAAAATTCGTTAGATCTGTAACACTTGTATATTTGCAAACAAAATTTCCAATAACTTTTGTCACAGTAAAATTTTTAAAAGATGTTATGTCTCATAAAGTTATGATGGTTAATTAGATTTTTAAAAGGCATCTTGTAATAAGTTTATGTAAGTAATTTATTCAAGGAACAGAATGCACAAATCTGACGAATAAATATAGATACCTCATAACTAAATTTATTTCTGTTGTCTTGTGTCACGTTTGTAAATGCTAGTTATGTAAAGGCTGAGTTCCTTTCCCATACAGCGTGATTTCCATTTGATAATATACGTCATAATATTATATCAGTCATGCTTATGCTTAATTATTATTTAATTAATATTCATTTATGAATGATATAAGCTGCAAAGCATGAATCATGTTTCGAGGCTATTTTAACTATATATATTTTTCTCTCACTGTTTTAACAGAATTTAAAAATTGAATTATAAATGTTTAAAATATTCCACATTTACTGTTATGCGCTTATATATCTTAAAGTAATTTAGGTACATCATTATTATACATATATTGTTGAGTAACATTAATTTCTAATATAATTGAAAATATACCGTAATTTTAATGCACTTAATGCATGGCAATAATATTCCATTATATATTAATGAATCGAATTCTATATTATTTTCTTAAAATTATTATATTACTGAAATTTATATTCATAAAACCCACTTCCCAACATCATACTTTTCCCGATACTGAGTTAACTACCTCTAATTATATCAAGAACTGATATCAGCAGTTATAATCTTGCCTTAAATATTTTCATTTTTAAGTTAAAGATTATTTACATATATATAACTTGAAAATCCTTATTCCCCATTCATCATTAAATTTTTAGCTAATTATAACCCGTTTTTATTCCATTTACATATGAGTACATTGAATATAAGAATTAATTGAACTATTCTAGCGGTTCTGTTCAGCACGCTGACTGTTATGTGTTTCACTGTTCGTTAAGTCAAGAATACCACTTGATCTAACCTAAAAAAATTCGTAACTGTGTTTCGCTTTATATTTTATTGAAATCTATTACCATGTCAAATTAATTTTATATGCCCAATAGCTACAAATATCGCTGATAGAGTTAATGGCCTTTTTTTTAATTACTCCTTTCTTTTCTTTTAAACAAACTATGGAATCCTTATCTCAACTGACTTTATTTGGTTATTTTTAAAATGTGTATACACTTATTTTCTTTCTGTATACAAGCACATAAATTATTTCACTAATCAGCGCTTTCTTTTGTTTTTCTGTTTGTAAATATATAGATTTGTGTAAATATTTCCTCATTGTCTATATATTAGTTCAAGCCCGATTTAAAATGACAATTATGTCGATTAGAAAATATAATTTTTGTACCATGTCCTGTTATGCCTAATAAAGAGTTGTCTGTCTCTGACACACGATAAAAATTTCTTTTTTTTTTTTTTTTGCTTGTTTTTCTTTAAAAAATGTTTAGAGGATAAATCTAAGGTGACCGATCCTCCTCCTTTTTTTAGATTCTGTCCTTCCTCCAAAAGTGTCCACCTTTTCGATATATTTTAAAGCTAATCTGTTAATCTCTCAATTCAGAGAAGCCGCGCCAAATTGTTACTCAAATGTTGAATACAAAATACTTTTGGAATATTCAAAAATTAGATGGCTTGCTTTTTTCCAATTATGAATTATTGGAGATATTAATGTATTTTGCACATAATCAGGCATCTATTTACCACAAAACGGAAATTTCAGCTACAGAAGTTAGTCTTATTTTGTCCTTCAATATAAATTACTATTTGGAGAAACATTTATTCCTTTAATAACAATTAGAAATTGTCAACCTTTGAGGAATCCGTGCATATAATCGAAAGGTTGGAAATATTTAATCATTTCAAAAATAAACTCATTCCATATGAAAATTTAATTGTTGAATTCACATTGTGCTGCCCTGGAACTAATGCAGCAGTTGAAACAGTTTTTTCAACTGGTAATAATTTTTCAGCATGTGAGAAATCAAGATTGAATGCTGATACTCCAAGCTGCAGCACTCACCGTAAAATTCAATATGAAGGATATTTCTTGCTCCGAAATTTCCAATATGTTGTTAGAAAATGATATATTGACAAAAAATATACATTTAATGGAAAAATACTAGTTTAATTGAGTAATTAAAGGAAATATATATGTGTGTAAGCATAAGTAGTGCATTTTTGCTTGAATTAATAAAATGTTTTTTATTTATTTACGCTTATTTTTTTTCTTAAATATTTTCGTCCTCCTTTTCATTGTAAGAAAATTGGTCACCTTAATAATAAATTTTTAAATTCTTCATGTAAAACTTCATTGAGAGAGAAAGAAGACCCTGATCTTCATATTATTTCTCTAAAATTATGATTTTCAACAAATTCCGGAGTGGTGGTCTTTTCGGGAAATCGGTTTGAGCTGTGAACGCTTATTGGGTAAGCTCGGTCTCCTCTGGGCGAGTCAAGAAATTTCTTCACAAAATGACGCTGGTTTCTAAGTTTTTATAAAAAAATGTATTTAAAATTTTTTCATCTCTTTATTCTTCACGCATGTTCTTAAAAGTAGGAGGAAATGTAAAAATATATTTTGAATTTGTATTGGTCTTTCAGAATTTGTCGGTAATCACCTCATGTGACTCTCTCATAGTAATTTCATGATCTGACGCTTAAAAGTTTTTAGCTCAAAATTTCGTCACATGATAACATTATTCTCTATTTTTATCATGAAAATTTAATATATGATACTCAAATGTTGTAATCAAAACAATAAATTTAAATGCAACTGCAGGTTTCTTGATTAAATAGGAAATAAAATGTAACATTTATTTACTCCAATTCTTCGCTGTGCCGTAGCCATTTTATATTTTCTTTTTCTTACGTTTTTTCATATTTATTTGTATTTTCTTAGTTAATGATATATATAAAGAGAAAATATCTTAACTTTGCTCAATAGTAAGTTGGCTTATCAATATATTAAGTTACTCTTTATTCGTAACTCCTGAAAACATCATTAAACTCTTCGAATTAAATTGAACTACACTTGTTTTAATTATTCTACTAAAAGATGCAGATTATAGCATAAATTAAGATTATGGTTTAAAACACATTACTAAATGGTAAATGATTTTTCTCGCATATTTCATTCATGTTTCGCAACTTAGTAACTGCTAATGTAATTTTGGTTTCTTATAACTTTCTACAAGATGGAGCCACTGTTGAACAAAGATTTCTGAGAAAAAATTTGATGTTAAAATTTATCATTTCAACAGGTAACAAATGTAGCTTCATTACCAACTGATTAAAAAAATATTTTTTACATTGTTGTTTAACTCTATTTTTCGTCAATGTTGATTGTACACATCAAAGCAATTTTGGGATGCCAAAGGCACTAGATATTATTGTTGTATTACGATCGCTTAATTTGTGTGTGTAAAAAATGTAATTTAATAATAATTTTATTGATCCCTTAGAACATTCCAAATTACATTTAATACATTGAAAAATATAGCCATTAAGTTTAATGTATCACTAATTTGGAACTACATTATTCAAAAGTTTAATTAGTCTGGAAAAAATTAAAAATACCATTAAAATTTAAATTCCTTCTGCTCCCGGCCCATAAATTTCTTCGACAGCTATAAATTGCTAAAAGAGTTTCAAAATATTCAAAACATTTGTGAAAATTCAAGATTTAAATCATCTTGATGGATCCTATGATAATTTCTTTTTAGAAAAAAGGATTTTGAATTATTCATTTGGTCCTAAATTTTATTTCATCATTGTTTCATGATGCTATATCTGAGATGGAGGAGATATATCAACTATATTTTTCTCATTACATTTGTTTTTTTTTCAGTATCTCTGGACTATTATATTTCATATGTATAACATTCTAAAATATTTTTGATTTTTCGATGCAAGCAGAAGAGTTAACATTTCGTTTGAAGGGAGGGAAAAGGTACTGTTCCTCTTCGTAAAAAAATTAATTTTCGAATAAGGCATAAGATCAGACGTATATCAATATCAAAAGTTAAACTTGATGAAACAGGCAACTAATCTCCATGTTTGAAGAAATATTTTACCAATTTGTATAAGAAGTAATTTTTTTTATTTGATTTATCGATGGACTCTTAAAAACGTTATTGTAGTAAAAGAGAAAACCCGTAAAAAATCATAGTGAAGGATATACTTTTAATTTACAACTTTGATTTACTCTCTCCTTTGTGATTAAATTATTAAAAATATTTCTATGCTCTGATTAAATTTTTAAAATTTTTAATTTCGAAAGCTTTATGCTGTTAAAACTGTTTTAAAAATTAATATCTTTTTGGAATTTGGAAGGAAATTCTGAGAAATAGAGTTAAATGAAAATTTTTATTTAAGACAAAAAAAAGAGCTCTGCAGTTCCTCTTTTTAGTTAAATAGCAAAAATATATTCGATGTAAATTTTATCTGAGTTTTATAGTAACATGTAAATGTGTTTTCAAACTAAAAGTTTTTTATAACATTGGATGCAAAATACCGATGCTAACACAAGTATCCCCAGTTTTCAAATAGTAGTTAAGCTTTTTCTAAGAACGAATTTCTCTCAAAAAAAGATGCCATTCTATCAATGAAATCACTCTCTGTTAAGTTTCATTATACGCTCTTATTGGGAGTTTAGATTTCTAAATTTCAAGAAGCGGTGCACAACAGAGTTCATGGTTGCGAGCTCGCGGCCGACGTTGTTTCCGTGAAGTCGTAGGTTCGAAGATGCCACTAAAGAACCATCGTTTCGCAAGGCTGATGTACATTAAATCTGTTGAGGATCTCAGTCCTAACATTGGCCTGATAGGAAAGTTTAGAGAATGGTATATCTGCTCAAGCGTAGTCTCGTCACTTGGCTCAGGCTTAAGATTTCGATCTCCACCGCAATAACCCTCATTTTTGTTCTAAGTGTGACGTTAACTAATAATCAATCAATCTTTCTAAAATACAAAAGAATTAACGGAATGTGGTGCAATAAATGAAAACAAAAAAAAATATTTTAAATTGCTTGCAGTGAATGGACATACGCAACGAAATTTGTACTTTGCCTTTTAAATTTCAACTGACAGTCCGGTCCTTTAGGAGAGCCGTTCGAAGTATCATAGTCTATGCGGTATTGCCTTCTTATAGAATTTATAGTGAGAGTCAGCACTGGAATAATTTCTCATGGAGTTTAGTTTAGATGATATTTTTAAGAACCAAATGCTTAAATTATTATTTTCATCTATTATACATTATTATATGCATCTCATGCTGAGATGCATATTTTATGAATCGATTCTAAAATTCATTGTACATAAAAATTCAACGATATTCACCTTAAATGAATATTTCAATGGACATAGTGAAAGTAATAGATTTTAATTTTGCGATCAATATTTAACTTTTTTAAAACTTATTTTCTTTCATTTTATTTTTCAAACATGATTCATTTATATAATCCAGTATAGGATTGCCACTCCCACTATACTTATTTCATAATAGGCTACTTTTTGTCAGCTATTAGAGGCACTCACCTTCGACCAATACCTAAGCTTCATCGGATTAATCTCGAGTTCCATTTCAAAATCCCTGGCTTCGTCAACAACATCCACCTTCGCCTCTACTGCAGTAGCCAATGGCAACCAAACAGTAATCAGTACCATAGCATTTAACATACAACCAGTATAACTTTCCATCTTTCCCAGCATCGTCACAGTTACCCTGATTCGAGCTATAGGGGTTCACGACTTAGAATATCAAGACTTATCTTTGTGACAAATAATACATGCCATCAATGCAGTTATTAAACCATAAAAATGTGTTTATTAATTTCATTTTCTAAGTACAAGATTTAACATTAATTATCAGTGTAGAACGGAGCCAATTAAAATCCAGATTTAGTTAAAATCAATGATATCATTAAAAAAATGAGACCAGCATTGCTACGCTTAAATATTTCAGTTTCCAGTTTGAAGGAATTATATTATGAATTTTCTAAAGATAGGATGCTTATCATCCATCACCTCTATTGCATGTGACGAAACAAAAATGAAAATGAAATGCTAATGCAAACACAAATGAGATATGAAATTATATTAACTGTAAACGAGAAAAAGAAAGCTGTATATATATATATATATATATATATATATATATATATAT